>CM034152.1:693717794-694043693 GCA_019776745.2 Taxus chinensis
GCACAAAGTTCCCTTTTAACCAACGTCCTAATATTGGAATGATGTTCTCCTGGCCACAACATTTTGCACACTTCTCTCAACTCATCAATATTAGTTTGGACTATCTTTGATGCTTTCTTCTGCTCATTTAAGTATTATATCTCACCCTGAAGATTCTTTAGCACTTCCATGGTATCCTGGTAAACTTCCTTTTGATGAGTAGGATCTTGGTACCTTGCATGAAAAACCTCCTCCTTGGTGATCGTAAGCTTCTGGTGCAATGCCTCTCTTGTGCGTGCCACTTTATCTCATGTAGTAATCTTCACTGTCAATGTCTCATGTTCCGGTGCTAGCTTGGGCATTCATTGATCTTCAACCATGTGTTGGGTTCTAACCATCTCGACTCCTTTGTTTTCTTACTTATGTTGCTTACTCAAATGCTCATATAAGTCTTGGAACTCTTCCTATCTATGGTTCTTTCTACAGAAAGAACATGAAATATTCTGAGGACATTCACATCTATAGTGGTCAGGAGATATGCACTTATAACAAGTTCCATGAGGAAACTCATCTCTTCCTCCAGCATGGAATTGTCTTCCATATCCACTATGATATCCATTTCCCCTTCCATGACCTCCTTCAAAATGCCCCACATTCCTATCATAGCGCATTTGATTATGATCCTGATCCTGGTGCTCATTCTTACCCTTAGAATTATCTGTTACACTTATCTATTGTACCCCAATGTCTATAGCATCATGGATCTAACCAATCAATTGAAAATCCTTAGTATCATGGGTCGTGGACCTGTAAATCTTGCAAAAGCATGATACATTCTTCCTTATCATGCGTTGTAACAAAGGAAAATGACTAGCATCATGATTCAAATGAAAGATTTCACAGTCTAACAATAATGAATGTATAGATCTACGAGGGAAACTATCCTTTGTGTGACCTTCCACCTCACAATCTGCACACCAAATCCCTAAGCACGTTTCATGGGCTAAATTCATTGATAGCTTCTCTAACTGTTTTTCCATAGCTATAATATGTGCCTCTAAGAATGGACTAATGCTAGTTTCAATGCTCCTAACTTCCTCAGCACACAAAGCTTCTTCCAGTGCTTTACATAGATCACTGTATGTCTTATGTGATAGTTCCCTTTTGAATGGTGTAATCAATCCTCCAACAAACCATTGTGCATGTTGGCTTGTGTGAATATCATAAGAAAGCTTAGATAGGAGTGTTTTAAAATGGGCATCATACTCATGTACACTCTCAGTAGTGTCTTGCTTAATATCCTTGAGTGCACGTATAATATTCTACTCAAACTCAGGGATATGGAACTCTTTCAAGAAAGCATCCTTCAGTACTGTATAATCCATGCAAGTTTGATCAGGGTCAAACTTCCTATACCAAATGTGTGCACGTCCATGTAATGTAGTAGAAAATTGACCAGCCTTGCGCTCAGAAGTCGTGATCCCTTTCATGCGCCATGATATTTCACACATGTGCACATGCTTAGTAGCATTTTCTATGCCTCTATACTCTGAAAGATGAAGACACATCTCCATATAGATATTTTTGGTTGTTGCGGGCCTTGACCACCTAATCTAGAACCTCATGTGTTTCCTCCACCTCTAGAACTACCAGATCCACTGGAACTAGAACCACCTATACCTCCTGATCCTCCACCTATAGCTGGAATAGGAATTATAGATGTACTCCCCTGTGCTCTGATAGTAGTACTATACTGAACCCCTACATTCTGTGAGCTAGTTCCACTTTCAGAGGTGAATCCAACATTCTGCGTGCTCACATTTTGTATGAATGATGCACCTAAAAGTGTTCCTCCAAATAACATTGAAGTTGTTTTTCCTACCATTGATGTACTTTCTCCCTGAATTACTCTTGCTCTCCTACTTCCAAAGTTAGCCTGTTGGTTACTTGTCGTATTAGATACGGGAAAACCAAGCGCAAGGGCTAGGTCACCAGGTGGATTAAGATGCACGCCTGTGGCCCAAGTATTCTTTGCTGGTGTACTTCTATGTGAAGCCAAAGGGGGGTATCTTTCATGCTTTTAAATATGGGGGAGTTCCTGATGCTTTAGATCCATGTCTTCTACGTGAGCTTCAAATCCTTCATGAGCCATCTCTCTCCTCAACGCCATACTTTCTATAAGGGTGTGCTACTTTTCTATCTCCCTCTTTCACTCCTCATTATATTTAAGCCACCTTTCCTCTCTCTCTGGCTTTCTATTGCTAGGTCTGTCATCTTTCACCAAACCTGTTCTTTCCCTCACGTGAGGTGAGGTTTAGTTAGCCATCAGTTTACTCTCTAAGTTCAAAGTTCCCATCAAGATCTTGATTGCCAATGGAATACCTTGCAAATATGCTCCTCTAGGATACTGCAAAAACTATAATTCAGCTACCTCTAGGAAAGAATACATCGAAATTGAATAATCCATAATATAACTATTTAGAACACCATGAAACCATGTATTCACATCGCAAGTCCAAATCAAATCAACATCACAAGGGCCTGAAATTCTTTTAGTGTCTAGAAAAGTGCGCGATAACTCCAATTCCACTTAGATGCATACGTAATCAGCCACTCATATAATTCTACTAGAAAGATGGTGAAAAATATCTCATATAAGCTGTCATAAAAATTCTGTTCTACCCAAGTGCGTGTGTTAAACTCAGATCCATTGCTAAACCACCATGCATATTCTTCCTCTAGGTCGTGTATCCACTCCTCAATACTTGCTAGAGTTAACTAGTACGTCCTCATCATAAACCATCCTAAAAATAGCTAAATAAGAGGTCTTGGTGATGGAACCAATGATACAACATAGAATTTACCAGATAACACCCTAGACACGTTGGCACATCACTCAACCTAGACTGAGCGCTCACCCCAAGCATGTAAAGGTACTAGGTCCCTCTTTAGGGTTGTTGTAGCAAGATGTTAGCATGATGAAGGAAGAAACATATATATCCATAAATAATCCATCATTCTACAGTGCATGCCATATTCAAATCTATACAAGAACAAGCTTAAACAATAATCATGATTAAATCAAGAACATGCACTACTCAATTACACATTGGAGTGATGCTTAGATTCAACCAATATCTCCCATCTATTAATAAACACAGAAGCTATTTACAACAATGGAATTCTATACCGATGCGTGTGTGGATCTGATACAGTAATCTAGTCATATGCACATATCTCTTTATTCTTACCTCTTACGCTCTGCATATACCTAACTATCTCTCCTCTCTATATCTCTATATATACTACTATGTGATTCACATCATATATATAGTGTGGGGACTTTCCCTTCACTGCTTATCTATTCCAAAAATAGGTTTCATGTTATTAATAGCCATGTGCCATTTACAGGAATAACCACACATGAAAGTGTGATATCTATAGACCTCTTACAGTTAACTAAAGTGACAATCCTATTCTTAGCTAGTCTCTATACAAAACACTTCAATCCAATCCTCTAAAGATAGCACGTCTCTGCATTGTTGGGGTGTTCCGCATGCCATCTTATAAAAATAGGTCTTCATGCTCAAAATCAGCTAAGTCCTAAATGTTGAACTTGCCCTCTGCACGCGGGTTCTTCCTGTCCATTCACACCCTTATACCTAGCATGTTTTCCCATGCGGACTTCTTATGTGAGTTTTGTCAAGTGTTCTTTGATCAACAAGCCATACCCTTTTAGACTATGAAACTAGATACACCCATGCCGAAAAAAATATTCTTAGCCTTAGTTTTTTTCGGCACCAAGCTTTGTCATTACCTACTCAACCACAAAACCTTTGTTGTCACCAATACTAACCCTCTACATTACATGTATACCAAACCCTACCAACATCAATGTGCTACACGCTAGCTCATGCTTCTTTTCGACCTTGACCTCGAATTCATCCATCAAAATTCTATCAAAGGCAAAGCCATCACTGACTAACTAGTAGACGCACCTCTTTCTGGTAGTCAACCCTCTAACTTTGATTTCCTAGATGAATCCGTTGCTACCCTCTCCTTGGACGATACCACTTACCCAATGACCCTCTTCTTTGATGGCTCCAAATGTCAGCGTGGGGGTGGTGCTAGTGTTATCCTCATTCCTCTTAGAGGTGAACCCATGCCTTTATATTTCAAACTGGATTTTGATTGTACAAACAATATTACCAAATAAAAAGCACTCATATTGGGTCTCCAGGCTGCTTATGCCTTAGATGTTAAGTCAATCAATATCTTTGGTGATTCCTACTTGGTTGTAAACCAAGTCAATGGTATATACTAGTGTCGTAATGAAATAATTCAAAAGTATAAACATTATGTAGAAATACTTTTGACTACCTTTGACCATTATGAACTTCAAACCACCCCATGTTCTACCAATAAATTTGTGGATACCATGGCATGCCTAGCTTCTCAGATACTTTCTTTACCTGTAGAATCTAAAATCTTTGTCACAATACAAAGGTTATAATCACCCTCTTATTTACCTCGTGAGGTACATTCTGTCGGAACCGTTGTACCTGATCCACATGACCTTTAGTATAAGATTTTGATGACTATATTTCCCTTTCTATTCTACCTCCCAATCTCACACGTAATGGACAACAAGCCTTTCTTAAAAGTGTCTTTCACTATGTCACCATGGGTGGCCTCCTTTATAAGCGTGGATTCTATAGTATTCTCTTACAATGCCTTACAAGTTCTAAAATTCCCTACACCATCAAGGGAGTTCACGATGGAATTTATGGAGGCCACTTTAGTGGTTTAGCAGTCGCTAAATGCATTCTTCACCTTGTCTATTATTTGCTAACCCTAAACCATGACTATTGTGACTATGTCAAACATTGTGTGAAATTCCAGCAACATGCTAATCTTCATCACACACCTAGTCATGCCTTAATGGTCACATGAGACCATTGGCATTTCTCTTAATGGGGCTTGGATTTTATCAAAGAGATCAATCCCCATTCTTCACAATGCCATTAATGGATTATTACCGCTATTGAATATTACACTAAATGGGTAGAAGCCATTCCCCTCATTTCTACAAAATCCAATAAAATATGTAAATTCATCAACCATCACATCATTTTTCACTTTAGCGTCCCTCACCATCGCATCACTGATAACGGTAACCAATTCAAAAACAAAACCCTATGTAAGTTGTGTGGCATTTTTGACATTAAACTAAGTTTCTCTTCACCTTATTACCCAAAAACCAATGGCCAATCAGAATCAATCAATAAAAGCTTGAACAAAATTCTTATGAAATTATTTGACGATACTGGGAAATATTGGCATACAAAAATTCCTTTCACTTTTTGGGCTTATCACACTAGTATTCATAATTTGACTGCTACCACACTTTTTTTCTCTAGTCTATGGTACCAAGGCTATCTTACCTCTCGAAGTCCAGATTCCATATCTCTGCATCTCACTACAAGACATGCTCAATGATAATGACTTTCTCTAGGACCGTTTATCACAACTTGAGTTGTTATATGAATGTCATCTCAATGCATTTGACCATCTCCAAATCTACTAAAAATGTATCAAGTGCACCTACAAAAAATGTGTCCACAACAACGAACCTTTCAGGTCAATGACCTCATCCTAAAGGAAAATCAACATATAACTAAAGAAGAAAAAAGTAAACGAGGAAAATTTTCTCCTGATTATCTTAGAACCTATATCGTTACCTATGCCTATGGATAAGGTGCTTAACATTTTTCTTCACTCAAAGGTAAACCTGAACCTGAGCCCCTCAATTCCTTGCATCTTCAACCATTTTATTATTGACGTCAATTCCTATATCACTTTCTATTAATTAACCACTCATCCCTTGAGTGTTGTTCACCTTCCATATTACCCTTTTTTGAGGATCAACGACTAAACAAGAATCATGTGATTACCCATCACCTTCAGCCTTATCTTCAACATGAGTACCAAGGCTCTAATCATGCCATGATTCTCATGGATACTTTTCATCTTTTTAAAGATGGAATCCCATGGTCGTTCATCACTTGAAACAACCTCTTTCATAGTTAACTTATTTTTGTTATGGTTTTTTCTTCTAAACAAGAACCTAACCTTCCTCTATAGTCTTTTCCATGACTTAAACGTCTAAAAATAAAATGGGATTGACCTCCTTAAGTCAAACTTCTAGCAAAAGATGTCTCCCTAAAAAAGGGACACCTCTTATCTCTATCTCACCGCTCTAAATAGACTGCTCCCTCGAAGGATAGCTATATAAAGTCATTGCAAAAATATAATAAAATATTCATAAGCTTCCTGTATTGATCAACTTCACGAAGACCTCAAGGAGATAATATACTCATCCAATATAGATTTCCTGCATCAATTAGTCTATTAAAAAAAAAAATGAAGAAAATGAAAACTTTTTTGTCATGGACTTTCCTATTTTTTATCCTAGGTTTCTTTCCAGATAAACATGCTATCATACACTAAGTTACCCTAAACCACCCACTTTCACCTCATTTCCTTTTCACCCTAATTTTCTCTTTGCTCAAGGGACTTGTTGTAACTACAACATTTCATGATCATGTGACTTTCTTCACCCTTACAATAGTCCATTATGCAACGCCTTCAAGGTCTCATGTTCATCATCCAATCTTTGGTATGTTGGACTCATTATGGACCTTATCAATTAGGTGGTTCTTTCTACCACCTCTTACCTTTCAAATTCTTCATTACCTATTGATTATCCTATGCAAGACAAAGAATTCGACACACCTATGTAACCCATATCGCACCCTACCTATTTTACCCGTACCTATGACTTGAATTCAAGTTTACCTATTTACCCACACCTGTTTGACCCAACATCTTATCTTACCTATTTGCCCACACCATTAATCCACAATCCACCTTACCTATTTTATCTATTTTACCCACACCTCTTTGACCTGACATCTAACTGTACCTATCTACCCGTGACCCACAATCAACCTCACCTATTTTACCCATGCCTATTTGACATGACATCTTACCTTACCTATTTACCCATGCCCATGACCGAAAATCAACCTCACCTATTTTACCCACACTTACTTGACCCCACATCTGACCCTACTCATTTACCCATACCCATGACATAAAACCCACCTTACCCATTTACCCACATGTATTTGAGCTGACCTCTTACCTTACCTATTTACCCATACCCATAACCCAAAACCCCTACTCTTACCCATTTACCCACACCTATTTGACCCGACCTCTTACCTTACCTATTTACCCATACCTATAACCCAAAATCCACTTTACCTATTTACCCACACATATTAGACTTGGAATCTTACCTTACCTATTTTACCCATGCCCTTGACCCAACACCTGGCCCTACCTATTTACCCACACCCATTTGACCCACCTTTTCCCTTACCTGTTTACCCCTACCTAAATAACCATGCACCCAAATAACCTAAAACCTAACCCCCCATTCACTTATCCTCACTATATTCCTCCCTAGCTTATGGGAGAACTACATTGGTCTGAGGCCCCCCTTTCGTCGAGGCTATGTAGGCAAAACTCAAAGGGCATGGGGCCCTTGGAGGTTATCCTGACCATCATTGTCGCCTTCTTTGTCTTTTCCCTATTCCAACTGTTCACCTCTCATCATTTGCTACTTGTTTCAATCATATTCTATTTTAGTTAGTTTCCATTTTATCACCAAATAGTTGGAAATTGATATACCATTACAACAAATACATTTATTTAATCACATTTACCGTTTCTTTACCATAATCACACATTACCTACGATCATATCAACATGATCCATGCTATCATATATGTTGTAAATTAAACCACCACATACACATACATCCTCATTACTTTTCCATAATATCAAATACCTTAGAACTTAACTCAAACACAAAACCATGAATCCATCATGCCTAAACTAACCTAACTCAACCATGCCTAGGACCTAACTCCATCATGCCTAAACCAACCTAACTCAACCATACCTAGGACCTGAATCCACTATGCCTAAACCAACCTCACTCAACCATACCTAGTGAACTGACTCCACCATGCCAATGAACTAACTCAACCATGCCTATGATCTAACTCCACCATACCTAAAACACCTAGTTTCCATCCATATACAACTAATAATCAAAACTTTTCAACACAAGTACATCATCCACAATCATCAATCTCATCATAACATTTTGTGTATCCATATGTTATCAACCAATTTCGACTATGCAACATTAATAAAAATAAAAAATAATAATAAAAATGGAAATTTTGAAATTTTTCGAAAGTGTTACTTTGCGTGGTTTATCACTTTCATCACGACCGTCTCATTTTTTTGATCGTTTTGGTATTCGTTTTGTCCATTTCGGGAAAGAACTCCTCTGGACAGGTCTCAAATCACGTTAATTAATTAATTACTCTTTGTTTAATAAAATTAATTTTAAATTTTTTTAGAGTATTTAATTAAATAAATATTAATTAAAATTCATTTGACAAGTTTTTTCAGGGAAAAATAAGCTTCCGCTTCCCATTGCCGAGGATGCCAAATTGGCTTCTCGGGCCCAAATTTCCCCTTTCCTGGCAAAATTGTTTTAAATCCCCACTTACGTGGGATTTCTTCTCATGATTGCCAAATTAATAAATTGGCAAATGGAAAAAAAATCTCCTAATTTCCCAAATGGGGAAATTGTGTGGGGATTGTCAACCCACTTTTCCATTTCCATTGGCAATTGGTCATTGCTTTCCTCATTTCCCCCTGGACCAATTAATTCCACTACCCGGGAAGAGGGGAAGTTGGGTTAACCCTCATAAATTCCTCTATTGAACTCATTGGAAAGAGTCCTATGAAGCTTTCTAAATTGCTTCTTACTTATTCTAAGAAAAATAATAATATGTTTAATCACATCCATCAAACAATAGTCTGTGAATGCCATAGTGAAGGAGAAATACAGGAAGGAGGACAGTCCAAACGAAGACCATTGCAAAGGATAAAACTAGTCCAAGAAAAATCATTTTTCATGCATTGGTGAAAGAGGATAGTCCAAAAAAAATCATTTTTCCACTCTGGTGAAAGAGGAAAGTCATGGAAATCCAACGCATGCTGAAGTCTTTTAAGAAGTTTCAACGCCTTATTTGAAGGAGAAATAGTAGACCAAAAGTAAAAGCCATGCATTACCATTAAAGAAGGGGGACAACATAATCAATTTTCCACACATTGGATAAGGAGGAAAGTCCAATATAGCAAGGAGACAACAAAAATAAACACCACGGAGGTCATTCAAAGAGACATCCATGCATAGGAAGAAGAGTCAACATTGTTGACCAAGAAGAGAAGTTTACCACGTAGTAGTTTTCAAAATCCATGCATTGCTAAACAAGGAAAGAATAAAAAAAGAGGATTTCAACGCATGTAGGTCACCAAAATCTCCACACATTCCCAAAATTAGGCCAATTTTTCAATGAAGAAAGAAATCAGAAATTAAATCAAATGCAAAGGAAGTTGGGTGCTAAAGATGCAAGAAGTTAGAAAAAGACAAATAATTCCTTTCCAGTGTAGAGGAAGAAGACAAGGAAAATAGAAGGAAGAATTTCCATGCAGTGTTTGACACATTGCTAAAATAGTCCATACAATTTTTTTTTTTGTTTGTTTTCTTTTACAACCACACACGGGCCATGTGGGAGAGGAGGAAGTTAAGCCAAGATGTTTGAGTAAAACAACATATTCCCACCTATTCATAGGAGCCAAACATCAATTTCCAAGCAGCTAAAGGATCTTTCACACCATAAAATACAAAAGCTAGGACAATCCAAAGAGAAATAACTCTCACACATCTGGAAAGAATTTATTTCTTCCAACGTAGTCCCAAGCCATTCATTCATGCATTTGTTAGGAAACTTCAATGCATGCAACAGTGTCTAGGTAGATTTGAACAAATAACGTTTTGATTTTCCATGCTGGTTTTGTTGAAAATTGTTCTCCATGCAAGAAATAAAACCAAGACAAGTCCAACGCAGCCAAGAAGTCTCACGCATGGTTTGAAAGAAGTCAAAGAGTAGTGTCACATTCCATCATTTTCAAGGAAAATCCAATGCAAAGTAGAAAGCAAAGAAAATCCACGTTCCAACGGAGTTTTCCAATTCCCAATGCAGAGGTTTTTGGTGAATTAATTTCATCAGGAGATTTTAATTTTAAAGAAAAAAATTACTATTGTTACCCGATCTGGAATTCGAGCTTAGTCTTGATATATTTGTATTTAAAAAAATAAAAAAATAAAAAAATTGTAACCGGGACTGGTTGTTATTATTATTATTTTTAAAATACTAATAATCATAATATTAAAGCGAGTCATATTTTTCTTGCATTGACAGGGGTTTCAGAGACTGAGACATAACCCCACTTGCGTTGTTTTGCATGCCTGGAGTCATTCTTCTACGAAATTCATAATGGTCGAGAAATCTAACAAATCCGCAGGTAGATCGAGGAAGCCAATGGAGAAATCAAATAAGTCTGCACTCAAGTATGAATTCTAAGGAATCATCCCTCCCAGTTCCATTAACTCAGCATATGACAATATCACTAATACAAATCTGGGTCACATCAATGTGTAACAATTATGTGAACTGGTGAAAACTAAAGGCAAAACCATATTCTCATATAGGCTTTACTATAGTGGTCTACCTCAAGCAACAACATTTCCTGTCTTGATGTAGTGTCCAGAGCTGGTTATCACTTGTGCGGAGCATTATGATCCTGAGAGGTGAGGAATTTTTAAAGATAATCTTGAGCCTTTCCTCTTAATCACACTGGAGCACATTGAGAAATTTCTCGGCATAACTGACTTTCCTGAGAATGCGGATATCACTCGCCAATCATCACAAGAATTTTGGGATGAAGAACCCCTTATATGGAGCATGATGGTTAATAACAACTGGTTAGTGACTAAGAGGCCTCGAATTGACCGGATTCCTAAATAACTGTACCATGTTGAGTTCGTGGAAGAAATCGGGGACATGATTACTTTCTTAAGCCAAGTTTTTAGTTTACCCTCTGCTAGGATTTTCCACCCATGGATGTATCAGTTTATCTGTATCATCCTTGGCAAGAAAGAGTTTTTGGATTGGGCCATAATCATCAGTAATACCCTTCACAAACAATTGATAGAAGTTAAGATGTCTGGATGCTTCTACATGACATCGTATATGACTTATGCAGTAGCAAGAAGAAAGCTATTTTTTGGACTCAAAAAAAGAGGATTCATGAGGCCATCAAACATTGTTTTTCATTATTACCCACAACTCAGTTTCAAAAATAGCTCTCACCATTTTAGAAGAGCTAACAATGTATTCACCTTCTGCATGATTTGAAACCTGAATCGGAATACAAAGGAAATATTTTCTAAATAATCCATGAGTTTCATTTCCCAATGGGGAACATGGTTTATTTAATTTTCATCCTTTTCCTACATTCACGTAAGTGGCTTTGTTGGTACTCCATGGAAGCTTCCTAAGTACATCAGTTATAGATGAGTGTTAATGGATTTTGCGTGATAACTAATCCAAGTTCATTGCCTTCTCAGTGACAAGCATTTTTCAAGAATTCATTTCCTAATCCAAATCACGGAATACCAATGTCCAAATCTTTTTAGTACATAACTCATGGAAAAAGAGTTCCCCTCATCACAATTCATCCATATGTGAAGAGAGCCCAGTTTGATATTAATGGATATATGCAGAATATTCTTGGAGAAAAGTATCAACATAACCCTACCATGGAAGATTTTTGGGCTTCCTGTTCAGACGAACATGAAGTAAGAAGATGAGAGTTTTCTCGCCTAACACTTGCTCAGATCAAGGAATTTCACATCAAGAACACTCCTGATTAATTCATAAATGATGATGGATATGTTATTGATCTCTCATATGATGCAGTTACTTTTACCCCATTTCCTTGAATTGACTCAACCAAAATAGATTAATTTTCTCTTGATAGCAAGAATCAACTGATTCTTGAAAGAAGCATATCTTGGTATGACAGAGAACTTGCCAAGTTACAATAAATTCCAGATCATACTTTAGGATCACAAAACTTGCCAACATGAGGAGGTCTTCATTTAACCAAAGCCCCTTCTCGATCAACCTCCGTACCATCCAATCATACACAACAAGCAAGAAAGGAGTGGTTCCCAAAATCCACTTCGCCAAGTAATGTGCCACGAGGAGAAAAATCTAAAGACCCTAGCCCCAACGAAGGAAGAGAGCGTGTATCAGGATTTCAACTTCAAGTAGAGATTCTTCTACCCACATTGTTAATAGTGCTCAGAAGCTCATGGAAAACAATCCCCAGCCATGATTTGAACAAGCATCCACTCAGGTGCAGGTAGTCCAAATATCAAACACTTCAGAACCTACAGTTCCTGAAGAAATTTCCCAAAATCTCCCAAATGATAAGGAGGTGGATATTGAGGTTATTTCTCCTCAAATTGAGGTTGTGGATAGGATTCTTGCAGGATCTCTTGATGTTGAGAACAATGAAAATATTGATTCGAGCTCTAGGATTTTGTATGCTGAAATAGTGAATGATACTCCTTCCTAGATTGATTCCGAAGTGAAGAAAAGGAAGAGGGTTTTCAAGGCAATTGACATTGATTTTGATGCCCTTTTCAAACTTTCAAATGACGTCAGTCCCAAGAAGCCTAAGGTGCTTTCTCAAATAATGGTGGATAATGACATAAACATATTTACAAATCTCACCATCCCTTAAGTTGATAATGAGCATGATGCCATGACACCTGTTGAATATGAAGTTTCTAGACTTGGACTTGGGAGGTCCACATTAGAAACTGACATGGCGATGGCTCGAGATTCAATTAATATCGTGCTAAAGAGACTTGAGAAATATAAGTCTCAAAACTCTCAGCTCAAGGCCGGAAAGAATCAATTGGTGGAATATGTTCAACATTTGATAAATCCCATATCATCCACTTTCCCAGTACTTGATGCAGTGGCTGCCCTTGATGAAGAAACTCTCAATTTGTCAAAATAAATAAACACATTGGGCCATGTCACTAAAACTTGGCTTTCAGAGATTCTCGTTTTAGGCCAAGGGGGGATCAAAATAGCGGTTAAGCTCCATGAAGATGTCAGTGTGTATCTTGATCCAATTATTTATTTAAAGGAAACATTTGGTTCTCATATATCAAATTTGGATGAGATATTGCCTAGTTTACAGGAGATGATGAGTATGGAATCCCCAGTTTTAGCCATTGAAGGAATTATCGAATTTAAACATCAAGGGACACATTTTCTTTGGTGTCTGCATCTCAAATCAAGGAAGCTACTTCTTGAGGATTCTATGATCCAATATGAGATCATATGTAATGAAGCCTTCACTTCACTCACCTTGATTCAAGAATTCATAATTTAGATTCCTTGCAACCTCGTAAATGAGCATAAACAAAGGCGTTCATCCGAACATGTGGAATAACAATTTTCACAATTTTTTAAAGACATGTACACTCCCTCCAAAAATTTCTCATCAGTTTCAATGGAGTGGTGCATCAAATTAAAGAAATTATTTGAGAATGCTCAATCAAATATTATTAATTTAAATGATATGGCAAGTAAGATTCTTGAATTGCAAGTATTTTGTAAGGCTAATCTTCGACCAAATGAACCTCCAAAAGAAGAAAATATGTTTGAAACTTTGGGAAGGTTTAGATCCTTTCAACTAGGAAAAGCAACAAATCCTAATTTCACTGACGGTACAAGGGGATAATTTTCTTGGTATCTAACGAAGTGGGAGAGTCCATTTCTCATATGTTTTAGATAGGTGGATCCCATTTCAATGGGTAAGGCACTGGTTATTATTGTATATTTTAAAAAGTGTTTTTTTAAGAAAAGGATGTTGTTATTTGCTTTCAGGAAACTGTGGATAACTTAAGTAATTTCTATTTTTGGTTGTTTTTAATAAAGTTGGTTATAAAAAGTCAAAGGTCACTTAAGTTCCTTATTTAATGATCATGTAAAACCCTAACTACTTTGTAACCAACTTTTGGGTTATAAAAGGAAGTGAGGGGCTCATTCTTAAAGGGGTACTTTGAGAGAGGAGAAGGAAATACTTTTGTGTGCAAGTTTTTTTTCAGGAAGAAACTTTGTGTTCTTTTGTGAAAACATTTTGGAGTTAATGAAATACAACATTTTGGTCTCATTCATTGTCTCTTGTAACATTTGATGTTCTTATGTTCATTAGATGTTAGATGTTTAAATATTGCATAAAAATATCATCTTTGATCTTACTGTCAATGTTATTAAGTTGTTCTAGTTCATAGTGATCAAGCTCTGATTATCTACTTGCTCACGTGTGTTCCCTTTTACATATTCTTGTTTAGCTAACTCAAACTCTATTTTATTTGTGTTAGTTATTCTTCTTTCCTCTTCACACAATATTAGACTATGTTTTTACCTAACTCTTGCATGTTCTTTCAATTCATTCCATTCCATTCCATCTACATCATTCAATTTTCTTTCCATTGATGTTCCAAAACACCCCTGACATACAATTTCGAATGTACAGATGTAAATACAGCTTTGGTTTTCAATAAAGGTAGCCTCACCTTCATTGAGGAGGGACTTCATTCCCACACTGTTGCATGTCATTTACATGCATGCACATCCATATGCTAACACATCCAATATAAACTGATACAAAATAATATCAATCTCTCAAAAATATCATATACAACCTCACCATCTTCAGCATGCAGGCCGGTATATGATCAAAAATCTCAAAACTATCATTAACCACCTAACTATCTTTGACATGAAGGTCGATATCTATCAAAAATAATAATTAAAATGCTGAAATCAATCATCGGCCCCTCTGATCTCCATGTTTTTCTCACTTTCCTCCTCTACTCTTCCTGTCTGGTGATCTGCCAGCATCTCTCTCCTATCATAGGTATAGGTCTCACCTCCACTAGACCTGTAGTTGGGTCAGGCCTCTGCGAACTAGTGGCGTCACCCTGACCCTGTCTATGGGCTCACCAGCCCCCTTTACCCTATGCACTATGCGTGTGGGATATCATCCTCTCACTCGAGGCCTATATACCCTATGTTAAGCATAGGAGGAGACATCTATCCCAACAGCCATCAAATGATCCTAATAATAATGTGCCTCATTCAGGTCATTCCTGAACTGCGGCATCGATATTGTCTTTGGAGGCACCATGGGCCTCACTGCCACCTATGTACTGGGACCTGCTATTACTTTCCTTAGCCCCTTTGTATATAAATATTGTCCTTGACCTTATGTGGGTACATGTACCACACCTATCCCTAGGCAGCAACTATTTTCCTCTATAATGTAGTCACCTAGCCCTGTAAGGTGGCTACTTGTGCATGTGATGCCACTAGTTGGCTCTGCAAACCAATGACCTATGCTTGCAAAGTGGAAATATATGCCCCATACTGTCCCAACCCCTGCACCTATACCTATAACAATGGTCCCTGTAGAATAGTTAGCTTCCCTGTCAAGGTAACTACCTGTGCCTGTGCAGTGGCCAGCTACACTCCTAATGTTGTCACTTGTCCCTATAGTGCATCTCTCTACACTATCACTGTCGCCAAATCTAAATGCCTTGGTCGTGGAGCTACTGCCTATAACTCTACTACCCCACCTCCATCTTTACCCATTAGTCACCCCATCATCATCAATATGGCCATCCACCGTCATTTCTACCTAACTTGCTTGATCTTTGGAGTGTGGTAGAGCTAAAGGCCTCTCCATATCCTCTTGGTGATACCATACAATAGGTGGGGGCACATCCTAGACTAGTCCAAACTGTCGCCAGACTCTATCCATTGGAATCATCTCGTGCTCGCTAGCACGTCCACCTTATATGCATCATAATAGTTGTAACCCTCGCAACTCTCACCTCATACCTCTAAATGTTAGATACCCCATATACATATGACATATGATATCCATTGCATAAAACCCCTCCAACATCTGTCTATAGTGAACGACATCATAGGTCACCTTCTCACCTCGTCGATGATCCCCAACTACCACCCACCTCCTGTAGCTTGCTCTCTTTCCACCTCTATGCCAATCTACTACTAGCAGTCCTCAGCAGCCACACTATCACAATGTGCTCATACACCCAACAATGCAACATGAAGGTACAACATAGGTCGTAGCATCACATCCTCTGATAACCCTAGAGATCTCTATACAACTACACAAAATAGGTAGGTGCCCAAGAAAAGCAAACCCGATCCTCCACCATCTCCCATAAAACCCCCATCAAACCTCAGGGAAACCGACCACTCTCTGAATCAAGTAGAGCATAGTACCCCACTGCAACCATTATCAGTATCACCAATCACATCTCCTCTAGGTGTGCTACGTACATCACCCCGTATACAAGGCTAGCATTGTGCTAAGTCAACTCAGTTGCCATCTCCCCAAACACTATAATCATCTCCTCAAAAGACACATCTTCCGACATTGTATGCACCGTCTCACCAATAATCAACAATCATAATATCCGGTAGACATCCTCCAGCGTGATCGTCATCTCACTGGTGGGTAAGTGGAAAGTGTTGGTCATGGCATCCCATCTATTGATGAGCACAACCATGAGGCTATGATCTCGTCGGATCTACCTATACCACCTGATTCCAACTAGGCCAATTTCTTGAATGTGCCCCCACTCCTCTATAGTGATGTGAGGTTGTATCTCCCCCAATAGCGGTGGGAATCTATCCCGTATCATCAGTTGATGTCATTCCTACACCCATACAACTCAACCATGTCAAAAATGACACACACTATCTATTCCATACCTACTTCCCTAACCTATCATCTACCATGCACCCATTTACCCCAACCCCATATTACCTTACCTGGAACATCACTTACCTAACCCCCTTCCTCCTACCTTGCTTCCCATCCATCTTCTACCTAATTTCTACCCATATCTATTTCCACCCAATATTTTCTCTCCCAATCTAGCCTCACCCCATTTATTCTGACCCATATTGTTCACACATGACCGACATCATTCACCTAACTATGACCAACTCTGACTTAATCCAACCGATGTCAGTCACCCTTGACTGAATGTCAGTCTCTATTTTGGCTCCACAATCAAAACCCCACTCCCCCAATTTTTCCAAAATTCAAAAATATGACCTAAAACCTACCCAAACACCCACCCAACCCAACCAAAATTAGTTTTATTACCTAAATCACCTTTATGGCCTCTCCCCATACCCAAATCCATTCATTTTACCCACATTTTCAAATTTTTGAAACCCCCCCATTCTTTTAATTTTTCCCTAAAAATTTTAATCCAAAACTACAAATGGATCGAATCCTACCTCTACACGTAGGCACCTCCTCACCAAGATGTCCAGTCTCCCCACTATTGGATCTCCCACACCTCCACCCATTGTTGTCATGCCTCCAATCGCACTCTCGTTCATCTAACCAATCCAATCACTCTGAATGATCTTATGGCCCCGTCCACCTACCTCCTCCAACCACTCAGATACCTCCAACTCAGTGTTGTACAACACCTCGTCCTTTTCTTCACGGAAAATGCTAAAAACAATTTGCTATGTCATTTTCTATAAAGTGGAAAGGTTGAAATGAATCTGTAACATAAAGATTTTTACTTTTTTACCCTACCCCCGACCTGACCGATGTCGGTTTAACTTGACCAACATCGGTCATGTGCCCTAATCTACCATGGTCAGTTTCTCTAGACCAGCATCAGTTTTCCATAACCAGTGTCGGTTATCCTTTTTTGACCCCCTCGCTCCACATTGCACCACATCTACTTACCTGAAACCTTTTCCCACCTAACCCAAAGTTGACCCTGACCTTAAACCTCACCCCCATGACCTTATTACTTATCACCCAACCTCACCATCAGTTGGGGCATGTTTATGCCCCTCACGTGGCCTTACCTACAACCTACCCTACCCACACCTACCTACCCAACCGTTGATTATGTGGACACTCCAATTCACTCACTCGTTGCATCTTGCAATGATGATACCATGTGTTGTTCAACCTAGTGACCTTACCTTGCCTCAATGTCATGATGCTTATCCAAACCAACCTTGACCCTTTGACCTTTTGGGGTGTACCGGAACATACCTACATGTTCCTACATCTTACCTAGTTGTGTGTCAGGACCATATCCTCTACCCTGGATACCATACCTCAACAACCCTTGTTTGGATGAACCTAGTGACCTTGGACAACATAAATTTGTTACGCTGAGAAAACCTTGTATCTCATTGCATCCCAATCATGCCTATGACCTACACTCAATATTATCTAAAACCTACCAACCCATTCCTCTAATTCATCATATTCTTCCCTAGCTTATGGGAGAACTACATCATCCTGAGGCCCCTTTTTGTCAGGGCTATATAGGTAGCACTCCTAGGGCATGGGGACCTTGGAGGTTAGCTCAGACACTCTTTACCATAAAAAATTTCCCCTTCACTTTCCTTTGCATCTACCTAGTTTCCATTTTATATCAACAGTTGGAAATTAAACCAAATAATCACCAATTAACAAACATTTTTACCACTTCATCAAATCATTCATTTATCATTTTTATATTTCCACCATAGAAAATATTTAGAAATTTAAACCATAACATGCATGACCATCATCATTTTTCTTCCATGTTACCAACAACTTAGAACCTAAAGCAAAACCATGACTCAACCATGCCTAACTGACCTGACTCCACCATGCCTAAGTGACCTCACTCAATCATGCCTATGACCTCATGCCTATGACCTTGACTCAATCATGCCTAATCCACCTAGCTTCCATCACATAAACAATAACACTAGAAATTACACACACATAACTACAACCTCATACATGTATCTATTTGGCCTTGCTAAGCTTCCTTTTGCCTGCAACCATTAGTGCCAATGCACCTTTTATCATTCTGGCCACCCATTGAACCATACCTACAAGCTCAACCTACCCATACATCTCCTTTGTTGCGTCTTAGGAGTTATTATTTTACCTATACCTTGGCCTTACCCGTGCCATGACCATATTTTCCTGAACCTAACCAACTTGGTGTGACCATTGACCTTATGTACTCATTATACCTTGTGATGTTGTTACCTATGTTGTTTTAGCCTAACAACCATACCTTGCCTATTGTCATGTCGTTTATCCTGACCAAACCTTTGGTGTACCAGAACATACCTAAACGTTCCTACACCTGACCTACGTTGTGTTTTCAGACCATATCCTATACCTTGGATACCTGAATCACTTCACCCTTGTTTGGATAAACCTATCGACCTTGGACAATGTAGAGTTCGCAAGCTCTTCAACCTGGTACCATGTTGCAATCTATATGTGTGCATGCATTTGATTTCCATTACCCATGACCTAATTTTGACCCCGGCCTATTACCTATTACCCGAGTTAACCATCACCCTTTCCCATAGTACTCATACCCTTCCCCACCTATCTTCACCACCTACACATTTATCAAACCACTCACCGATCCCGTATTACACCTCATCAGTGCCTGGTTTGAGGGGGATCACCTTCACCCACACATGGGGCAATCACTTCCTATTTTTTTCAGCGTCGCTTACCAATACAAGCTACGCAACAAAAAGGGGAAAAATGTAGACACCAAAATTGGGTCACACTCCCCTTGGTCCCTTTTCGAATAGCCAACTCAAACATATTCACCTAACCATGACCCTTTTACCCCACATTAATATTAGTTTAATTATTTATAATTAAAGTAATACCCATCCTCACAATATTCATTATTTAATTACCCTAATTAAACTAATTTCCACTCACCTAGACACCTCACCCCACCACCTTACCTAGACACCTCATCACAAACCTATTCTTAGCATGTTTCCCTTTTACTAGGACTCAATATTCACTCACCATAACTAACTAAGACTTAGTCCTACCTACCTTAATGAACTAAGACTTAGTGCAACCCTAAAATCACATGCCTATTCTCCCTCTAACCACATTCTTGCTCATTAAAATGTAACATTCCATTTTGATCCATGACAATAGAGAGATGGCCCAAAAGATTGCCAAGATCTGGCATTTTTAGTAAACCTAGGATTTCCCACCTTAACCGACGCCGGTCAACCCTAAACCTAATGTTGGTCACCCTAAACCATCATTGGTTACCATATATTCATTTTGGTAACCTTTTTTGAGAGGTTGACCACATTCTCAAGTTTTTGGAACAAAGGAGATCTGCATGCAAGCAAGAACCAGAGCCCTTTCACACATCCAGACAGCCATAGCCAACACCAAGACTGATCCGAAGGTATTTACATTCATGGTAGCATTTTGGGAAGCACTACCGTAGCACTGAGCACCATTCCACAGATCAACCTTCACCAGCATCTCCAACCACCTCTCCACCACTATGGGCATTTAGAACCCTTCTAAACTCCAAGTAAGTTGGTTTCTCCTCTGTCACTTGTAGTTGTATTCTCTCTTTGTCTTCATCCATTCATTGTTCCTACCTAGATCTATCCTTCAACTCTCTCTCTATCAACCACCCACTCACACCCAACCTAAACTTCACAAAACCTATCCCAAAACCACCTCCCTCACGTAGACCTCACAAACACCCTCTAAAATCTTTGTGCAATCACAGAGAGGACCCAAAACTCATTCTACAACATCTTCCTAGCTCCCCATAGTCACTGACACCGGTTAACCCTAACCGTGATCGGTTCATCTTATACTGACATCGGTCTCCTTAATCGATATCGGTCACTATGACTATCAACCCAACCTAACAACTCAACCCTTAGCCTACCCCAAACCTCACTCAAAACCTTACCACACCTATCTTGGACCTGTCACCTCACCCTCCCCCATAGAGACCTTTCCAACTCTCTGTTCTAAGACAGAAGAGATCCCAAACACCCTCCACCTGACTCCCTACCACTTTCCACAATGATCGATATCAGTCACCCTAAACTGGTATCGGTCATACCTAAACTGACATCAGTCACCCTAACTGGTGTCGGTCTCTGTGTCTAATAAAACTACTTTAGACCAGCAACCAACCTACCCCACCTAAAACAACCCAAACACCTTACCCAACTTTACCAAGACCCTGTCTGTGACCCACAAACCACCTGTGTTACCCGCAACCCAACCTGAAACCTTTACCTATACAACACCTTAGTATTTAATTGAATCGACGCTGATAGTAATATGAGGCACCCAAATCAGAACGCTAGCACTAGATTATTTTATTTACATGTTTAAGTTATTTTATATTGATTTATAAATAGTGGATTGATGGCCTTCTAGGAAGTATCACACTTCCTGGATCTAGCATACGCTAGGCAGTCCACTGTCATATACTATTTAACTCTCTTTTGTGGTCTTGTTTTGTATTTCAGGTAGTTCCTCCTAGCCAAAAGGAAGCTCTCACAGTCAACATTGGATCAAGAAGTCAGAAACGTGCACAATGACCTTTAAACCAACCATCACAATAGGTATTCCTCCTTGGCCCATACCCTTATCTATTTTTTCAAATCCATAAAGAAAATGATGAAACACCTATACCTAAAAAAAAGGTTTTCACATGGTGTCAAACATGACACGTAATGAAGAAAACAACCATAGCAACAAAATACATGAGACACCCATGATGTCACAAGACAGTCAAGGCATTTAGGCCACATACAACGAAGTAAACAAGGAGTAACAAACTCAACTAGAAAATGTGTTGAGAAACTAATAATGGAAAACATTTATAAGATAAATAAGTAAGAAGAGATTATATGAAGTAAGTTGTGTCAACGTTACACAAGACATGTGTGTTAACCCTGTTAGTTCAATAAATATCACATACACAATATATGTAATCAAGTGTAATGAGGAAGTGGAAAGTAACCATAATGAAAAAATAGTACTCATATAGTGTGGAGAGATGCCCCCAAGATATGTATGTAAGATAACAAAATAGCTTTTATTAGCATGTAACAATCTATGTGTCCTACACCAAACTCAATATACCTCGTGAAAACATGTGTATAAAGAATACATATGATATGGTAATAATCAAACCAAATTGATTAAAAACATATGTAATGTAAATTGTTAACAATGTGAGTTCTATATCCAAATCGTGGTTTTGTATTTTTACAAATATATGAATTTTTTCTATTATTGAATATAGCTATGTATAGAGAGAGGGGAAGGGAAAAAATACCCAATTAGGACCTTGTGAGGAGGTAGAACTAAGCCATGAGAAACAAGAGGTGTAAAATTCAAGTGGGCCAATGGAGAACGGTCATATACAAGAGGTGCCATAGTAATATCATGTGCAATAAAAAATCCTTGAAGGAGATCAAGGTGGACTACATCCATGAGAGAGTTTTTTATGGGATAGATTGATGAGGAGGGATTAAAGAGCAGTAGCTATAAGATATGGCATGTGCTATGAAAGATCAGAGATATTTTCATAGAATAATACTACTTCTATATATATTTATTTAGGCAAGAATACATATAGGTTATGATCTCCTATAAACTAGGAGATATGTTGTAACAAATTTAACAAGCCTCCTAGAATATCTCATAAGCCAATCTACGTAAGGTTTTTTAAACAACATAAACAAACTTACCTAAAAATATATATTAAATAACAATATATATTCTCTCACACATGTAAGCACTAATATGATATTTTCATAACATTTCCCCCTTAGTGCGAGCATGGAAAGAAATCAAATCTCAAAAAATGGAAACAGAATCAAATGCCTCCACATAATTTTAGTTATGCATACTGCTGGCTTGGATCTTGTTGTCTGGATCTTACTACACATGACCAATTTTCTTCACCACAGTGAATCCCATACCGTATGATCACACTTCCACATATTCACTTACATACACAAACTCAACAGTTCCAACATTCACTTCCAGGGAACACTCTTTCACCAGAAGATCAATGTTAGAAATATGACAGTCAAATAATATCAATAGTCAGATGATCACTCCAATTCAACTACCCTCCTGTACAACTGTTCTCAACATCCATAATTCATATTATCCTCTTTTCAATAATAACAAGGGAAGGAAACCACACACCATTTTATTCTACAAACACCACATAATTGAAAAAGAGATGTCACCATACCAAAATTCGGCCCCATCATTTGTGACTGACAAGAGGAGTTGATCACCCTCTATCCTCCATTGCCTCCGACCTCCAATATACATGTTGCTAAATAGATGGAATGCCAACATGAAGCACATTTGTTTCCACATTAATATTAATTTTTTATTCCCTCCCGTAATGTGAAACACTTTATTTTTTAGACATTGGGTAACATCAAAAATGTGTTTATAAGGCAATCTTTTTTTCTTTACAAAAAAGTGATGATATGACTTTTACATAGGCACTAATATTTATTTTGACTCTTTTGACTCAAAAAAATTAAATATTATATTTAAACCGATGAAGCTAGACATTTTGATTCTATAAAATTGACTTTTAATATCATTGGAAAGCTTCCTACAAATCTATTATGACCGATGCATCTAAGATCTAACTTATAACTAGATATAAAGACTTACAAAACCTAAAGTAATCAAACGTCTATAAAGATGATATTTTACTGTTAAAATTATGATGGACATTCATGAGGAAGATGTAGACATGAATGGAATAGGGATTCAATCATACCTAATAAAATTTAGCAAAACTTAAAAATAAAAAACAATATAACCAAGATTTGTTTTGAGCTTGATCCGTGGACGAGCTGGAAGATACACACTATGTAGGACATCTGAATCAAGTGCATTATGCGGATGAAAATGTGAAGAATTTTTTGTTTGTATCTATGGATAACCAACCTTTTGATCTCTCCATTTGTATGTTTTGGATCAATTGGTCTTCGCAGGGGGGAACTAAGCCCTAGGCAAACTAGGCAACTACCTAGGGCGCAAGCAACCAAGGGGCACCTAAATCTAAATATTTTTAACTATTATTGGAACTCAAAATTAATCTTTTTATCTGAAGTCTATATTAATTGACCCTGACATTGATATTATTATAAATTAATATATATTCCATGCATACACATAAAAGGTACTATGATATTTTTGCAATTAAAAATAGCAATACATCTTCTTAAGCTCATACAATTTTGTTGGTATTGTTACTCATTTTCTAATGTAGCTCTAGATAATTCAAGTGTGTAATTTTTTCTCAGAAAATGTTCGTGTATTGTTTATAATGTCACTGATATAGCTATTAAAGACAAGTATAATTGAAGGAAAAATTATTTCATTCTCTATTACTAATGTTTTGGGGGGAAATGTCTATTTTTATGGAGGAATTAATAATTTTGGCCCAAATACCACTCTTCACAAAATTATGGACGCTACCTCAAATTAATTCTCTCCATCCACATATTATTATTTATTCTTATTTGATAATTTTATAGGATGTTTTTATTCCTTTTCTATACCAATTTCTCTAAATCAGTGATTAATTATGATCCTTATGAAAACTATAAAGTACAATAATGTACATAAATTTTATTTATTTATTTGGCGAGGAAAAATTATTAACTAAAATTTTAAGAGGGCATCCACTTAATTTATTTCCTAGGACATTCTTAACCTTTAATTTAGCCCTGGGTCTTCAAAAAATCCACAAAGACTCTACGCTACATGAAATATTACACAGGAAGATGACATGATCTCACAATGATGAAGGAGATCTAACTACTTCGCTCAACTGAATGCACATTGACGTGGATAAATCATCATCGATATACCTTTTTGGATACGTTGGATGTATGATTTTCCACGTTTAAATAGGTTGTAAGAACATTCAATGTAGTAAATAGATAATCACACATGTGGCTTAATAAATGAAAAAGGAACATGCAAGTAGATTTGAATATGTCTGGACAACGCACAAACATGTCTAAGGAGTAAAGATCCAATAGTAATTTGATGAATTCCTTTATCCCAAAGCACCAGATGGATTCATATCAACTTAGATACATATGCCACGTACTTCACTACTTTGAAGATGCCAAACAGGTCTCATATGTTAGAGAAAATAACAAATGTGAGTTTTCACAACAAGTCTGTGAATAAACAACTTTCTAAGAGGGATTAAAAAGTTGAAACTCCCAACATAAATATGAAATTTGGGCATTCACGTGATTATATGAATTGTAGAGACTCCCAAAATAACCATGCATAGATAATTAAATAAATAACTGATTTAATCTTGTTGTCGACACCAAAATCTGTAAGACTTTTAGTTTTTCTAGAACACATGGGCTGTGATGAACACTTCAAGAGACTCGGGAAACCAAAAGAAAATTGAAATTGCCCCTTTAATAATTGTATCTCCATTTCACATTCACAGGGAGCTAGATTCGCTCTGATACCAAATATGAAATATCATAGAGATTTACACAAAATAACACTACTTCTATCTATATTTCCTTAGATAATAATGCATATAGGGTATGATCTCCTATAAACTAGGATACATGTTGTAAAAAATTTAACAAGTCTCCTAGAATATCTCATAAGCTAATCTACACAAGTTTGTTTAAACAACCTAAATAAACTTACCTATAAATATATATTAAATAACAATATATATATATATATATATATATATATATATATATATATATATTCACTCACACATGTAAGCACCAACATAATATTTTCCTAATAGTGCATGGGAATAATTATGAGTAATATTGGGAGGATGAGATCCACTAGAGGTAACATATGTAGAAGGATATGTCTAAGAAGACATGGGAGGGAAAGAGGTGCCAAATACATCATGTGTCCTAGAGTGCCTATCAAGATAATCTTGAGGGATAAATTTGTTAGAGATAATATGTGCACCAAAAGGAGAAACTATAGAAACATGATGAGATAATAGTAGAAGGGGATTCTTAAAGGTAATACCACATATTGTGACAAGTTGGTGTTTTTTAATGAACTTAATACATTAGTGTAAGATAGACATGAAGGCCTTAATACTATTTAACCAAGGGACGTGCATAAACATAATTTACATGAGCTAAGAGTGAAAGCCACTAAGAATACAACTTGAGTAGTAACACTACCAACAATGATGGGTAGAATGATATTATCATAAGAATATTTAGCATCATGTGTAACATGTTTCTTAGAATAATCCATGGAGTAAAGTAGCTTGAAAGTATGTATATTATCCTTATTGTGAGGATGAACCAAAAAATATTAGGAACTTTATTGATAGATGCACGAATGTATAGAGATCTCAAATAAGATTATCATCTAGATTAGAGTCATAAAAATAAATAAATGGTGTATATAGTAGTGTATTCACAAACATCATGCACTTTAGACATTTTATTTATCCCAGTCTCATACTACTATTTATGAAGGTACTTGAGTTAAGAAAGTACTAATTAACCCCCGTCCTTTTGGCCATCTTGTTTATTTTATTTCATAATTTGTGACCTATTACACCCATATGCCCAGCCATTTCCAGACATCCAACATTATTTTAGCCTCGGATGGGGCACCCAGATTTAGTAACTCGGGGTGCCCATGGGTGCCCTAGTCCCACCTGGGGATGCCCTAATCCTTCTATCACTTTCCCACCACTTTTTGGGCCTCTTCTAGCCATTTTTCATATTTATCTATCTTGGGTTTAACCTTTTCGGGGTTAATTACAAAATTAGAGCAAGAGAACCCTATAAATATAAATTTATGAGACCATAATGAGGGACTGTAGTCATTTTTATGCCCTTATAATAACAGGCTAATCCCATGCGCATTGGCCTATCACCTAGTGGGTGCTAGGCACTCACCTGAGGCACACACAGGCACTGAGCTCCTCATTTATGTGAGTCTTGTGAGAATACATTATTTAATGATAGAAACTTAGAAAAAGGGTAAAGAAACATGCATTCATTCTGAGAACTTAAGATGAGGCATTATATTAATGCATCCATTTAGAAAATAAGAGAAATATCAAACAAATAACAGATCATATTCATAATATAAAGAAGATGTATTTGGGTTTACACCCATGAACAATGTATATTTATAATAGAAAAAATATATTCCTTATTGATCTTAGTTCAGTAACCACATTACATTCCTTAAGGCCATAACATACCAATATGTCAATGCAGATAAGAATCATGCATTAGAAATCTTACCCATGCTTCCCATATTACAAAAATTATCATAGACCCATCCCTCTACATATGTCATCTCTCCTATAGCCCTCCTAATGAGATTCCATAGAACCCATTACTATTTCTATAGAGCTTCACCTCTTCAATCACTAGGTGATGCCAATGATCACACACATTTCTCCAAAATTAGTCATCCCTTCCTTCTACTAGAGCATCTCTATATATAGCTTTAGCATCCACCACCATGCCTTCCTGAAGTAATAGATCAATTGTTAAGTGTCCATGTGGTCTTTCAATGGAGCATGCTTCTTCCTATAGGAGCTCTCCACTTTCTATAAGGATGTCTTTTTGGATCCTTCCATCGCATGGAATATGTTAGGAAATTAAGTATTAATGTTTACCTTATTTATGTATTCATTAAATACAAATGTTCGTAATTATATTATTGTTATATTAACAATAATATATTGGTTGGAGTTGTTTTAACAACTCATATGATTTGAGTTGTGTATTGTTACGTGAGTAACAATCACAACTAAATAGGAGATATTTATGGTGGAGTTGTTTCCTACTTAATAGGAAACTATCTCCCTATATATTGGTAGCTTGTTCAGTATGTATTGATCCAGAATGAATTGAATATAATATAATTATTCTGTGTTTTATCTGTGCAAGTCTGATCCAAAATTTATATTTGGTATCAGAGTAGACCGGTAATTTTGAGATGGAGGTATAGAATGGCTAAGGGGCACTGCCATATCCTGTATTGATGCCCCAACTGCATGAGTTATATATGCATTGGATGGATTTCGTAGATAGTGTTTGGTATTTCTATTGACGTTAATCAGTGTTTATATGCAAATCCCTAAATCAACGACCCTACAAAAATATTCTACCTATTCATTGATCGATTCATATTGGAGAATAGTCGAAGATGATAATCTTGAACCAGCTAGAATAATTTTTATTTTATCTATATATAATAATTTGTGGTTGTCAGAGAGGCGTGTAAAAGAAAATACGATTGCAAGCTAAGATTGTTGTGAATCCGAGTTGTTCTCTGTTAGCGGGATGCTCACCCTTTTGTAAGAAAGATTTGGAGCATACCTTTTGGATGGGGAAGTGATACACACGGCTATGTATTGTGTTTACTCGGACAAATTTAGATCTGCACGCGCATACATAATTCTGAGTCATTCACCTCTTGATACAATATTTTCTTGTCAGAGACAGTCATCCACTCGCCTCCATGTGGATTTGTCATGTCCACCTTGAGACCTTGCATATTGATTCAAGTTTTTTACATGGAAGCCATAGGCCTACATAGCTATTTGAGTCTTCACCTGTGAACTGTACGTGATCAATTCCTTTGCCACTTCTCTAAATGCATCAGATCGGATAGACATCAAAGCTGTGAAGGAGTGCATTTAGTTTTGTCATCTTTGTATGGCTGTACAAATATCTGCAGACCTACACAGATTGAAGAATGCTTGTGTCTCTTTGATTGGTGTATTATGACAACTTCAACCTAGATTTGCAATGTTTTTTTTTGGTGGCTCCACATCGCGGGAACTTGCGTTGGCTGTACAATTCTTTATATCCAACAACACAGAGTTTTTGATTTCAATCGGTGGAACTTCAAACGTGTTTTGGTTTAAAGACCGTAAATTGATCCACACAGGTACATCCTTTAAGCTAATTTGATTTTAGTCGGTCAAAGCGTTATTTGTTTTAGTCGGTCCAATATTTAAGATAGTCAAATCCAAATCTTTGGATGTCCATTACAATCTCACAAGTAAATAAAGGTTCGGTTTACTATATGTCAAGGGGATAAAATCGAGTATAGGTGATTAGGTTTTTTTTTTAAAAAAAATTGAGTCATTAATGTAAAATAAATAATTGTTATTTTCAAAATGTGTCTATGTGAACAATAGGTTATGGAGTATATTAACATCAAAAAGTTTTATAATTTTTTTCATCAAATTGATGCTCATAGTCTATAGCGTCAATGTGTCAAAAAGTCATCTTATGTTATGTAGTTCTTATTGTTTTGTCAAAGTCGTGTCAAATAGGTGATTTTAGGTGGAGTCAAGAGTCAGTGACAAAATATTGAAAAAAATAAAATAAAAAAATAAAAATTGCCTCACAGACGCATTTTCGGTGTTATCCGACGTCTGGAAATAATTGTTTTCACATTGCGGGGGAGAGAAAAAATAAAGTACAATGTGAAACTTGATGAGCTTCAAAGATATATTTCACTGAGTTAGCAGCATGCAAATGGAGGATGGAGGCATCGGAGGCTAGAGGTCAGACAATGACCTCTCGTCAGTCACCAACGACGGGGCTGCACATAATGATTTGGTGGCACAGGTGTGCAGTGTGAGTAATTGTTTTTTGAGTTTTGCAGTGTTCCAGATTCAGTTGTGTGGTGTGAAATTTCAGCGTGGTGTGATTCTTTTTTAGTGTTCCTGTTGTGTGTTGAATAAGTGAAATGTTCACATTGAGGGGGGAACATGATCAGCATGATCCAATGTTCCATTTTTCAGTTTTTCAATTTATCAGTTGAGTATGTGGCTTTTCCTATTTCCCCAATGAAAAAAAAAACATAGTACAGAACAAATAACACAATGAAATGCAACATCATGAGGCTTGATGAGGTAGAACAGTCAGATGTGTTCCTGTTTGTACCTAGGTTTGTGGTTAGCCTCTTGAAAACCATTGAAGGCTGTTCAGATGTGTTCCTGCTCGAGTTCCCACACTGCTAGGTCGAGATGTGTTCCCTAGAGTGACTGGTTGATAAGCAGATGATTCCTGAGCGTGTTCCCATCCTCGTCAGTCAGATGTGTTCCTGACAGTGCTTGGTCGATAAGAAGTTGATGTGTTCCTTCTTCTACCTTCAGTTCGAGTGTGTGCCAAGATCATGAGCGCACAGAGGCGGCAGGCTGCAAAGGAAGTGTGAAAGTTCTAATGTTACCATGTAAACCTTAAGGGGGGGAATGTTAGAAAATTAAGTATTAATGTTTACATTATTTATGTATTCATTAAATACAAATGTTAGTAATTATATTATTGTTATATTAATAATAATATATTGGTTGGAGTTGTTTTAACAACTCATATGATTTGAGTTGTGTATTGTTACGTGAGTAACAATCACAACTAAATAGGAGATATTTATGGTTGAGTTGTTTCCTACTTAATAGGAAACTATCTCCCTATATATTGGTAGCTTGTTCAGTATGTATTGATCCGGAATGAATTGAATATAATATAATTATTCTGTGTTTTATCTGTGCAAGTATGATCCAAAATTTATAGAATATTCCTTCCTTGACCATCGAGCTTCCAGGCTGGCACCTTATCCACTCCACATGCCCATTTAGGTCATGCTTTTCTCGTGTGCTGCTAGGAATGTCGAATATGGCTAAGTCCTGAACCCTTTACTTTTCCTAGCATGTGTGCCATGTGTTTTACTAAACCCTCCTAAAACCCTTGTTCTACGTGCCTTCACCCCGTGTTCCCTTCTTCATATAGGGTCTCGCACTCCCACACACCTTATTGTATTTAACCAAAATTATGAGGCCCCAACAGGGACCTAGCATCATCTACTACTATCACTCCATCTAAAGTTTCATCCATCTATTGCATTGGAATCCACATAGCTCCATCATCAATGCAAAAGCTAAGGCATCTACATCACACTTCATAGGGGGGAGGGATTCTACTCTATTTCAAGCATATTGATGGGGTGTCATTATTCACTTCATTTAATCAACTCTTTGTTGATTTCATATTCAAACTAGGGGTGTGTCTGAAGCTATATGCAATAAGAAGAATCCTAGTGATTTAGTAATTGATTGTAGGTTTTTTGTTATTTTGTTTTCTAGGGGTTTTATGCAGTGTCCTTAGGGGTTCTATGGCCAAAGCCTTATTATATCTATACTACAAGAAACTTTCTGAAATAAACACTCATTACTGGAATAAATTGCTGGAAATAAACACACATACAAGAGTAAACACACTTTGCTTGGAAATAAACACGCAGTTAAAAATATTGTGAAAAATCTTGTAAGGAAATAAAAATTTAGTGTTTAACACCTGCGGGGACAAATAGACAACAAAGTTCAACTTAAAGAATCAAAAGCATTTACAAAATTAATAGATCTACACTATTTTATTTAGAAATATAAATACCAATAAAAACAAGGATCTTGGTTCTTTGAGGATTGGGGCCCTTGCTCCAACTCGAATCAGGATCTTGGACAAAGTATATTTATCTCAAAATTAAATGGCTATTTTATTGTTGAAATGTTCTGTCTTACAAAAACTTAATATATCTCTCTATATCTCTATATCTATCTCTATGTGTGTGTATATATATATATATAATCTATCTATAGGTCTATATATATATATATATATATATATCATTCAAAGATGTATTTACGGCCATAGTTTTTCTACCGATTCAGATGGAACTGAATAATGCCCAAAATAGATGTTGAATTTGGAACCTTGCTAGATGTACAACTGTCTGATAAGTTATCCCTGGATCTTCGAGTATGAAGAATCATAAATATTCTGATCTGCTCTTGATTGAAAGGCTCATTGATTGCTTTATCATCAAATGTCATCAAAATAAATAGATTCCCATTGGTTCTAAAACTTTGGAGAAGTTCCAAAACTAAAGGGGGTTGTTCTAGATCTAACCGTGAAAGTTCCGGAGTTAAACACAGGAGTTTTGGAGCTAAGTGTTGGAGTTATGGAACTAAGTGTGAAAGTTCTGGAACTAAGCCTGAAAGTCCCGGAACTAGGTGATAGAGCTCATAAACTATGTGATGGAGTTCCAGAACTAAGTTTGGAAGTTTCGTAACTAAGCCGTATTGAAGTCAATGCTCCTAAAAATATGATGATCACTTCATACTTCGTTCTTCTAACTGATTGTGACCTGTTTTATTACAAAAACTAAATTTCCACACTTTTTTTAGGAATTACTGAGTTTTAGACGTTAGAACTAAATTCAAAAAAATATGGACGATTACATCCTAACTTATACTAGATCAAACAAAAGTCACAAAATGAAGTTAACCTTGATAAAAAGGAGAGTAACATGAGATCGTTTATTACACATTAATGAGACATATTTTGGCCTTAAAAAAGTGTGATTGGCATAAGAGCACCTAGGGCATGATATGCACATACACACCAAAACTACATCTGGGTCCAAAATATAGTGCAATGCTCAGTTAGTAAGCCCATTATTGTGGTAGCCTGAGGTCAGTCAGACCCATTCATTAAGCATATTTCTTTTTTAGGGTTTTGGTACTTCCTTATTGGTATTTTACAGTTTATTTCTTCCTCTTTGAATATTTGGAGCATTCGACATAGTAAAGAAAGATTAATGCAATAGGTAGTTAGAGTTTCATATCACCTTCCGACCCTGTGAGCACTATTTTTAGAAATTTTCCAAGACTAGGGAGTCCATATTCCCTACCAGAGTGCCCGTGGGTGCCCCAAACCTCTTCCAGGATCCCCAATCCAAACACATCATCCAAATATTTTCTTTTCAGCACTCCTACATAGTCATTCCTACTTTCTTATTTTCTATCCATCACTACGACATAGTCCAACTATCATTCATTATCAGCTGAGTTCTTTCCTTTCCCTTCTTGCACATTAGGATTTTTATTTTTATTAGTTATATTATTTAGTACATTTACATGTTTTATTAGTACATTAATTTTATTCGTTTATATGTCCTCCTAGATTAGATTAACTATACTTTACTACACTAGTTTAGTCAATTTTATTTAATCATTTTGGTGAACCCAACCCTCTTCATTACACCTTTTACAGCTTGCTTTCATTTCTTTCATTTTATGTCCATCACCCGTAGCGGTCATTTTAGATCTCTTCAATATTATGATCTCCCTTTATCTACTCATCATACATCTAATCCAATGGCTGGAAAAACCATGTATATGGCTGAAATCCCTTTATATACCACCAACCAAGTTCCTCTCCATGAGATAGAAGCATCTGATAGTGAAAATTCCTATGATGAAGACACCAATTTTGACCAAGACCAATTAAACGCGTGAAAACCCCACACATCTTCCTCATGTTTTTCATGCTTTAATCACCACTAAGAGAACTTGTAAAACTTATCTTTTCATCATTGATTCTACCACTCATATGGTCTCTACTCCACTTGCTCATGTTTCTGCTCGTATGGTGTCCACTCCACCCACATATGTTTCTGCTCCTATTAATGCAACCATCACTCTTACTGTTCACCATGGTGCCTCTCATATGCACTGTGGTTCTTCCTTGAATTATTAGAAGTTGACATCATTATATCAATAATTACAAATACAAGTTATTCAACTTTAATTAGCTACCTCACGTGTCGAACCATTCCTAAATTATACACTCTTTTTGCATACTCCTTTCACCCCTACCATATCAACATATCTGTTGCCACCTAATTTTGTATGTCCTAAGCTACCTATCTTTAAAGGTCATGGAGACCCATAAGAACACCATCAAGAATTTCATGTAGCATGTGTTGACTATTGTTGATATGGTTCTTCATAAAATTTTGGATAAGCTACGTAGTTAAGGAAATAGCTATCAAACATTGAAAATATCTGTGAAGGATAGAGGAAATCCTTGAGATAAAGAACAAAGCCACACAAAAAGGGAGAATCCATGGTAACCAAAAAAAATTGTGATAAGATAGATAAAGACGCGATATATGGAGAAAGACATGAGAGACTAGAAAATGCCATGTTACGCTAGAAACAGTCATGGAAGCCAATACCAAGCTGCAGATTGAAGACAAATCATGCCGATAGAAGACTGAAGCCGACAGAGGCACGAGTCAAAAGAAGTGTCTTTTGGAATCAATTATATATTTTTTATTGTAACTAATGTAATGTATATGGGCGCATCACAAGAAATGTATGTGTGAGCGCCATTTTGAGAGATTTTTTATGAGAGTTGAAATAGATAAGATAGAATGAGAAGAATATACATGTACTTGAGAATGATGTAATTATTATTGATAAATAAATAAAGACTGGAGTTTGGGATGAAATCTATTATATGATTTCCTTTATGTTTATGTTCTTAAAGTAGATGTGATGTATTTCCCGAGTACATCCTTAACTAAGGTCAAATTTCCTAAGCCTCACAATCTTGTTGAGGTATTAGGTCAACATTTGGTGTTTGAGCCCAATTTCCTTGTGCTAAGCTGATGCTAGGAAATATTTCACCACCAGGATATTGGAAACCTGCACATTTTAGAAATTGAAAAGTGGTGGGAGAATTAGATTGACATATTGTTAAAGGAGAATCAAAATGCAGAAGATGACTTATAAAGGAGTAAAAGCATAAGTGTTTAGAGAGTATGAAGAAGAATTTGGGGCCTAGTTTCCACAGCACTTGTGGTCCTGTTTATCAGCACATGTAAAGAGGACAGAATTTTCATGGATGTATTTAAGAAAATATTTTGAGTGGACTGTAGAAAAATCAACCATAGTAAAATACATTAATAAACCATGGACTAGAGAAATCAATTACTGGTACAAAACTACTCTAGATTCATACATAATCACATGGGAAATTTAACATTGGACTGGTTTTGATAACAAGAAACTAGAAGTTCTAAGCAAAGCCTGCGATTGATTTCTTTAGTCAATTCCATTCTTAATTAAAGTGTGAATGATAGAAAGGAGATTAATTAGGGATGCGGTGAAGTTCCTTTAGGGGGGAAAGCACCGCGAGATGGCATACATGAAGGGGGGTGATCCAAGAGTCATAACTTATTAGAATTAATTGGGTGTTGGTTGGGGGTGGCAGAAATAGGACAACATGGGGAAAAATAAAAGGAAAAAATTATATAATTGGCAAATAGGAGATCAAGAAAATTAAGGGAAGTTAAATTAATAAGAGTAACTAAAATGAGGAGGATGGAAGAAAGATCAAGGATAACCACGGAAAAGAAAGAATCAGATAAAAAGTTGGAAAAAAAATGATAACACCAGAAGAAAGAGCTAAGAAGATGAATGAGAGGAAGGAAAAATTGAATAAAGTTAAGAAAGAAGAAAATAAAATAGAGAAAGAAGATTCACCCACATCAAGTGGATGTCAGTAATTGGCTTACTTGGAAACAAAGGCAAATGCATTAAGTCTAGCTATAATACCCACTTCATGTGGAGACCAACAAGGTTTTTTCACTCCACAGAATCCCCTGGTTCAATACTTTATAAAAATTCCAATTCAACATGCAAGAAAAAGATGAGAAATCTTAATGAGGGGTCTACAATAGTTAGTAAGAGGTTTAGAACTAGCGTTTAAAAGGGTATTAGAAGTAGAAGGGTGGAATGAAGAGGAGTTAAGAACTCCATTAATGATTAAGGAAAGAGGCAAAAAAGAAGTCACTGGAATGAAGGAATTAATTGAAGAGTTTAAAGAGAAAATAAAAATAGCACATGAGGATAATAAAGAAGAAGAAAATATAGATAAACAATAAGAAGAAAAGATAGAGACAATAGAAGAGAAAAATGAGGAAAGAGATAAAGAGGAAAACCAAGGAAGATAGGAAGAAAAATAGAATAAGAAGAGAAGGGATTAGAAGAAAGACATAAATTAAGGAATAATAAAGATAGGAAGGTAGTTGTGGAAAATATTAGTTATGAAAATTCACCAAATAAAGATGTGACCCCCATCCAACAACAAGACCAAGGGAGATGACCCCCCTAGAGTGGATGTCATTCCATGTGTCGCTTACTACACCGTTTAAGAGTCTAGGAAAAGGAACAAGTTTGGAGGAAATGTATCAAACATTTTGAGAAGAGAGTTAGAAGAGACAATAGATAGTGAGAGAATTTTGACAACTACTAGGTGAATTTTACTTTCATATTAAATTAAGTAGAGACAAGGGAAGAAAGAATAACTCAAAAACAATTTATAACCAGACAAAGAAGGTGAATAACCAATCAACTAGACCAATGGCTCAGAAAATCAAATTGCCAATTTTTGACAAGGACTCCAGTGATGCCCTCGAACATTTGTTTCTGTTGGAACCTTACTTGAAAAACAATAATACCACATATGAATCTACTAAGCTACAAGATTTCATATACACATTAAGATATGATGCACTAAATTGGTACATGAAGATAATTTCTCAAGGAGAAAATCCATGGGCTGATATTAAAAGAGATTTTAAAACAGACTTCCATTTTTTAGAAGTTCTTAAAGGAGTAAGAAAGATGAGAGATATTGCACATGAAGAGGGGGAATCGATGAAATAATTTAGTTAGAGATTCAAGCGATTCAAGAGAAATTTGGAAGAACCCCTAATGGATAAGAATGGGATTAAGTGGTTCACTTTGGGGTTACTTCCCTACCTTAGAGAAACATTAGATTCACAAAAATTTAAAGAATTATCAGATACAAATGAGATGGAAATTAAACTGGAATCCCAACCATGGAGAACAGAGGGTGAAACTTCATTAAAGACTAAGCTAGAAAGGGTGTAGTTAGAACTAGCAAAGTTAAAATTACAGTAGGAGATTCAGAGGACTAAAGGATTAAGAAGTAGTTCAATGCAAAAAAGTGATATGATGCCAAAGATATGGTGCATGGTTTTTGTTTTATCGAAGGTCATAGTAGAATCAAATTCCCATAGTTTGAAAATTCAAAAATAACAGCTACAGTAAGAGTACATTTGTCACAAAAATTATCCTCTAGCAACATAACACCATCAGAAAGGACATGGTGCGGTATTTACAGACTTTGGGATCAACATACATAGGAAAATTTTCTTTTTCTAGAAGTAGCACCTCTTATAAATAAATTAATGTATTATACTACTTGTGGGTCATATAGTCATTATCATCATACTTGCCCATTGTTTGATGCACTAGAAGACTTAAAATATTATGCTACCAGGAGAGAAATGGCTTCTAAATAGCATACAACACTAAACCCTCCCCCTAATCAACAACAAATGATTACAGTAAATACGCCACCTTCACAACTAGAGATAACTGAACCACAATATTCAAAACAATAAGGTGGCGAACCTCAATTTGGAGGTGAATATTCAGGGAGGTAACTATAACCAAAATTACCAAGGCTACAATGAAAAAGGACACCGTGGAGGATACCTAAAGTGGATATCAAGGTGGATATAGAGATGGTTATGTTAACTAACCACGGAGGTAGAGAATATCAAGGTTACAATGATGATCGTTACCATGGGGGTTAAAGAGATAACCAAGGAGGTGGATATTACGATAGAAGACCCATGAATTTTTATAAATGCGGACACGATGGGAACCTTGCAAGAAACTATAGAAAACCTTATCCTTGGGGATTTTTTCCATGAGAAAGGACATCAAGCATTAAATTTTCCTAAATTCATCCAGTTCTATAGAAGCGAAGAAACAAAGTCAAAATCTTTGAGAGCATATGCTCAAAGAAAAGTGCAACACATCACCAAAATCCCTTGGGATGAATCTATACCATAGAAAAAGATAAATCCATGAGGGCCTCTACTTTAGGAAATAGACCTATAAAATAAGACAAGAAATAAAAAAGCAAAAAGAAATTTATATGAGAAGGAAAGTGGAAAAAATTAGGAAAAATTACTGAAGAACCTTGATGTAGAGTAGATGTTACAACTAGAAGTGCCACCAAGAATGAGGGTAGCACCTGAAAAGAAAAAAATAATAAATCTACCACAAGAACAACATTCTTCTAATGAAGAGGAGTTGACTGATAAATAAGTTAGGCCAAGTTTTCACTTAAAATAAGTTACAAAGAGTAGGGATGTTATAAAGGAAGCACAAGCCATGGAAGAGAAAGAGAAAAAATTGTTTGTCAGAAGAAGAGATCCTTTCCTTAAAGGAACTAGCCAAATTAACAATAAATAATGGGTTGGTAGACATGTTGAAACATTTCAACAAGTATTGGAATAAATAAGAAAGGAATTTTCATGTCTGCATAATTGAAGGACATAGTAAAAAGAAAAGAAACATATTTCATACTCAATGAACATGGCACAAGTCTACCATTTACTTAGAAGTGGATATATTTGATACCACCGTTACCAAATTACTACCTGATCTCAGCTGCGGACATCAATATGATGTCTAAAAACTACATGGGAGATACTTGGAATGCCTACATTAGAACCAATGAGATACTTTATTGGGTTAGTAGATGGATCATCAAGACAACCACTAGGGGTTCTGAAGAACATAGCGGTAAACTTCACGGGACTAAAGAAGATGGTAAACTTTGAAGTAGTAGAAATTGTGGCCAAGAATCCTTCATAAAATGCCATTCTAGCCCTAGAATGGTTCTTATACTGCAATGGAATAGTGAATTCCAAAAAATAAGAAGTGACATTAAACGCGGATGGTATATGTGTTCATGTACCCTTTCATGCAGGAAAAAATGTTGCATTGGAAGAGGAAGTATGACATGACACAGAGGGTGAATATTTTGATGAAATAAAAAGGAGTGTATGCATTGAAAAAAATCTCCAACATTGACAAATAATTTGAACCAAAACTCAGATGGTGAGATTTCAGTTAAATCAGAAGATACCACTGAAATTTTAGATAATGTGGTAGAAGCTTGGATACATGGGTTTCTAGAATATAGAAATTCAAAACTACACTACACGAGAAGAATAAATACCACCCAAAGTTATGACATTAGAAGACAATTATAATATTATGGGTGACATTTTTGTGCCCACTCAAGACACATTTGAAGAAGAGGATAGATACTATCCCACACAAGAAGAATAAGAACATGATATATTTATGCCATCTCACAATATATTTTCTATGAAGTAAGAAGAGGTAAAAGATATTTTGATCAAAAGAGTGTATAGGTTAAGCCATGGGGGTGTCCCACTAAACTGTACGAAAGTACTCAAGGATTTGGGAATCTAGAAGAATATAAAAAAATCATGGAAAGGATATTTCCTAATGAGAATGCAAGAATGGAGGCATTTGATGATACCCTAACTATACAATGTCGTGGGTTAGTGGGTGACGCATAATCCTAATGTATCTTACAAGAAACTAGGTAAAAAACGTTTTTAAAAGCCAAATATATGGAAAGTGAAGGCTACTGTGTTGCAATTCCTAGATACATTGGTGAAACTAATCCACAGAAGCATATTCAAGTTTGTGAAATACATTGGCAACTATGCAGGGAGACTTCTCCCTTGCTATGGATTCAATTGTTTGTATGGAACCTAGTGACCATGCCATGATCCTAGTATACACATCAAGAAATTAGATGGGAGACTAGAGATTGGGATCAGATAGTTAAATACTTTTACCATAGCTTTAATTGTTTGGGACGTGGATTTGAATGTCTTGAGGGAATTACAAAATATTTGAACTTCTTATTTTTGTCACCAGATGAAACAACAAAACAATATTATGAAGAAAAGGTGGAAATAGAACCTAAGATTTTGAAGCCGTAAGAAAGTTTAAATAAGATTCCATAAATGGCACAATGTTTCACTATTGAAAAACAAGAAAGAGAGGAGAAACTATAGAATTTAAGATACAAGGTCATGGAGGATGAAATAAAAGTAGGAGAAAAAAGACGAAGGGGAAAAATATTATTACTAGTCCTTAAAAATCAGAAATGAGAACATTGGGATGAATGGGGATGAGAGATTTACCAAAATTGGAGACTATAGGGTGGAGGAAGAAGTGGCCAAGGTAGTAAAACTACTACAAGAATTTCATGATATTTTTCCTAAAGACTTCAAAGAGCTTAATGGAATAAAAGAGGAGATAGGAACGATTAAAATTCAAATTAAGGATTTGGGAATTAGTTTGCAATCAGTTAAGCATAGAGAAGATGGGGGGGACCTCCCTGCCAAATTGAGCCAAGTGCGGGACCTAGACTGGAAGGATAATATTGAGCTATGGAGCATTCTTAGCAAGGGTGGCATCACCAACTTCATGGAGAAGGTTCAGGGGGCATGATCAAAGCATTTCTGTGCATTTTGCGAAGGAATGGAAGCTGTTGAATATGGGGGGGTAGAAGATCTTGGTCAATGAAGAACTTATTGCTAAAGCGACTGGCCTCAGTTTAGAGGGCTACTGTTTCTTTAACAAAAGGGTTGACAGAGATGTTGAAGAGAGGAGATTTGTGGAAGGATCTGAGAAGCTAATCTATGTTACAGCGGGCCTGCTTGTTAGCTCGATTCCTCCACCCTATGATGAGGTAACTCACATGATGATACGGTTCATCTCCTTGGAAGGTAGCTTTGTCACTGTTCCTACTAAGCATCTTATCTTTCTTAACCACTTCCATAGGAATCACTAGGTTTTTTTTCCCCATTACTTGCTAAACTCTCTTGAACACTCCATTTTGGAGTTTCAGAAGCATACCCGGGCGGTTCCCTTACACCAAGGGCTTATTTTGTTGCTTCATAAATGTTGTCTTCTTAAATACCCTGGTCTTCCATCCTCTCCTAGCTCGGTTCCCCCTCTGTCAGGTTTTACTGCTGCCAGCCCCTGTTTCTCCATCTGCCCCCCGCCACCACTGCAGTCACCCCCCTGCCAGCCATCCAAGCTTCTCCTTCCATTCCCCCTACTATTGCTCCCACCACCCACCTCACCTCCACCTCAAAAAGACCGGTTACCAAGGCTTCTAGAAAGCTTAACCTTAAGACTCTTTCTGTGGAGAAGGGGCCTCAGGAAATTGAAATTGCACATGTCCTTCTGAATATTAGCAGTGCCAGTCCTCGGGATGTGCATATGGAAAGTTCTTCAAAAAGGATGGATGCCTTAGAGGCTGATATGAAAACTGTTGAAGGATGAGGTTAAGAACTTGGCTAAACAGAAAGGCAAGAGAAAAAAGGAGGAGGAGGGGGATATTGATAGCAGCCAAATTGATGATATCTACAAGAAGTTGAACTCCTTAGACTCCCGTTTAGGGAAGGCCAAAACTTGACATGATTACAACATGGCCATCTTTAGGGTGATTGAGGAGTTCATTGAGCAACATGTCAAAAGTGTCTCCAACCTCAGCGGTGTTCCGGAAACACTTTGGGGTAATGAAAAGGAAAGGAAAAAAACCATTGAGCAGCTGGATTATACTGATGTTGCCCACATGACAACTTTGGGTATGTTCCACTCCTGGAAGAATATCAAGACCAGCATTGACAAAGCTGCCAAAAAGTAGTTAGAAGAAACCATGTAAAAGATGTTATCCTCCATTCAGGAGGAAAAAACACACATCAACATAGCTTCAGACCACCAAGTGGAAGTCGCCACAGAAAATAAGTGACACGACCTATGGAAGAAGAGACAAGTAGAATGGAGGTAGAAAAACACAAAAAATTGAGAGGATGTTATGGAAGAATATAAACAATAAATTTTTAAACATTATAAAGTGGAGAATCAAAAGAAAAGGAGTGAATTGCAAGTCACTGATGACTAAGCTAGAAAAAAAGTTGAACAATTCCGACGTATATTATAAATATGCCATTGAATTGCTGAGCATGATCGTAGAACATAAGGCAAAAATGGAAAATTTAGAGAAATAAATACAAAAGGATTGTACAGAGTATGACATTTCCAAAGATATAGATGGAACTCAGAGGAGGAAGCTGAGTGGAACTCACTGAAAAATAACAAAACCAGCAGAGGGCGTGGACAGATAAAATTTATGATATGCAAGAAAGTAGAAGTAACTTGGATAAATCCATGATAATAATACAACAAAGAAACTACAATAGAACAGACTAGATTGGATAAGGTACATAGACAACCCTCTCCATCAGACACCATTCCTGTAATTCAAGAAAAATACACAACTCCAAGAATGGACCGATTAGGTGAAAAATCATTTTGCTTCTTGGTATATTTATGAAAATAATATTACTCCTTAGATCACCAAATATATGCCACAAAGTACACCATAGAAACTTAGAGGCCGAGGCATCCCAAAAACCTAGTTGGGTGAGTTGAGAGAAGGAACTCTTTCTTGCGCCAGATGTCTAAATTTATGGGGAGGTTGATGCCTCTATAAGTTGGCGTCCCATAAATCTAACTGGGCAAGTTGAGTGAGAGGATCCTGCCTTAAGCTAGATGCCTAAGTTCTCGTAGTCGATGCCTACATAAGATAATTTTGAAGGAAAAAAAATAGGGTTCTTCATTAGTTGTTGCCTCGAGCACAAGACAAGGTCTAAGCGAGGGGATGATGTTGATAAGTTTCTTCATCAAATTTTTAGATAAGTCATGGAGTTAAGCAAATATCCATCAAACACTGAAAATAACCGCAAAGGATAGAGGAAATTAACAAGATAAAGAACAAAGCCACACGAAAAGGGATAAGACACGATCAAACCAAACAAAGCCATGATAAGATAGATAAAGCCACGAGAGACTGGAAAAATTTGTGTTACACTGGAAAGAGCCATGGAAGCTGATGTCAAGCCGTGGATTGAAGACAGATCGAGTCAATACAAGATTGAAAATTGACAGAGGCAACAAGTCAAAAGACGTATCTTTTGGAATCAATTATATTTTGTGTATTTATTATAACTAATGTATTGTATATGGGTGTGTCACAAGAAATGTATGTGTGAGTGCCATTTTAAGATATTTTTTACTAGAGTTGAGATAGATAAGATAGAATGAGAAGAATCTACATGTACTTGAGAATGATGTAATTATTACAGATAAATAAATAAAGATTGGAGTCTGGGATGAAATCTATTGTATGCTTTCCTTTATGTTTCTATTCTTAAAGTAGATGTGGGTGTATTTCCTGAGTACATCCTTAACTAAGGTCAAATTTCCTAAGGCCTCACAATCCTGTCAGGATTTTAGGTCAACAACTATGCAGATGATCACATTATCCTTGTTAATATTTTTTCCTCATAGTTTACAATACTATGCAATGCATTGGTTCTATGACCTACCCTTTGCATTCAGTAGTTTCTTTCACGCACTTGGCTGGATGCCTTTCTCACTCACTTTTCTATTAACACTGGCTCAAAGATATCCTACACCCAACTGGCACAACTCAAGAAAGCATCTAATGAACATCTAGTTGATTATGTCTTACGATATAAGAATAACTTAGATAAGATGTCTAATGTACTCATAGATTTTGAGCTTCAAGATTTATTTAATCAAATATTACTACCAACCTTCTACAAGAGATTGTTCTCTTGGATACATCTCCTTCATTTGAACAACTTTTCCATACTCTCAAACTTCGTGAGACAAATATCTTAACCATAGGTAAAATCAAATATCAAGAGAAAGCATTGTCGTCCACTTGTTTTAAAGGTAAGCCAACAATTTAAACCTTCTACAACCAAATCAATGGATATAAAAACTATTGTAAACATAATCTATACTCCAAAGGAACTTTGAACACAAAAATATAGACGTACCTTTATTAAGTTTAGCACACATCCGAGTTTTTTTGGTACCATAGCTCATCGATAGTAACCTTATTACATTACCATCACCTCTACAACTTTATCCATCTCATCCAAAATGATGCAAATTCGATGAACATTCTTATTGTGATTATCATCAATGCATAGGACATCCCACTTATCTATGTTTTTGACTAAGACACCTTATCCAAGATTTTCTTGACAATGGTCAAATTGAGCTTCTGGAATCTTTGCCAACTCCACCTATAAAAGAAAATCATAAAATTAAGATCTTTAACAACCCATTGCCAAAGCATAACACAACAAGAAACAGATTCAAATGCTAATTGTATTTCACACACCATGTCTCCCCACTGACTCACAAGTTCTATATTTCTTATTTACCAACACTAAATTTTCAACACCTTTCATATCCTTTTCTAATGGAAATTATCATGACAAGTTTACATCTAAAAATTTGCACATCCTCACATATATTAGCTCAACTACTATCAACAACACTAAGGATGACCCATCATGGCCCATTAGTGCATGTTTTATGTCACTCCTTAAGGCTATATACTATCCTCTATCTCAAGTCGATTACCCTTTCAAAAAACCTTTCGATGTTGTTCAGCTACATGTCATAGTTGGCCCCTCTTACAATGCTCATATATTTCCTCATTGGAAACATAGTTGAGGTATGTGACATGTTACTTGGTCTTTAATTGGATTTGTCAATAAAAATCTATCATCTCTATGAATCATCTATGCCTCAAATTTATCTACAATAATTAAGTCATCTCTATTAATGGTGTCCCTCCAACTACTTTGTGGCCATCATCTCATCACACGGTATCTAGAGCACCCCTCACTTCTTCCACCATGTCACGTGCTATGTTACTCCCAAAAAAAATCTAATCCTATCTCATCTACTCACAAACCACCTCCATGACCGCATCCCTCCATTAGCCCTATACATCGGTATAGGTTTTGTTCCTTTGGAAAACTACTGTAGCACAACATAGATCACCACCTCATTTTATTCCACACGGGTCTTCTTCACCTTCACATTCTGTATTACATATATATCCATCACTAACACATTTTTTGATTTCATGACCTTCTTTATACATTCATCCCTCATATGCGCATAATATTCATTCACCACTACAAACGTTCACACTACAATACCTCCATTATTAGATCATGGCCGCATGCTTTCATCACTTGCATCAGATGAAGGACCTTTATCCTTCACCATCAATGGATAGTTCATGCATCCACACATACATGGGGGGCATGACACTCCACCTCCCAACATCTAGTTTTAGCATAGTTACAATCATCACCTTTCACATTATCATACATTCATATCCTCACATTTGGCATATTCATCATATATTCTAGCATCATTACCTAATGACACACTCTTTTGCTTCAGTTCACACTTGACTATTAAGGTATTATTTCTACACATGAACCCCGCACACTACATTATAGCTACTAAACACTACATCTACTCATACATTACGCATCATTAACCATATATCCTACATTTATTCTACAACATTTTGACATTTGTACATTTATACATCATACATCTTGCTAGTCATCATTAGGTATACATCATTGTCTATGTGTTTAACATCCTACATATTACAACATTAGTCTATCTACATACATTACATACCATTCATAGTACATCACACATATTACACTTTTTAATATACAACGTATATTACACATTCTACTCACCACATGGTCATCTTTCATCCTTACTTATACTACATTTTTTTTCTACGAGCTGCACTCATTACCTGATGACACACTTTAGTTCCTCGGTCCCATACTCAACTGCCAAGGGTTTACAAATCAAATGGACCTTACACATTCACCATTCCACCTTTTCATTATCCGAAATTACTAGTTTAGTGACATATGCCTTAGGATAAATCATCCCCCATTTCATCCATTTGTAGTGGTATACACCTTAGGTTTACATCACCACTCCATACTATTCATCTCTTAGTGACATACACTTTAGGCTAAATTGTCACCCTATTCTATAATTTTTGTAGTGATATACACCTTAGGTTACATCACCACTCCTTACTATTCATATTTTAGTGACATACGCTTTTAGGCTATATCATCAATATTATATCATTTTCTAATGGTCTACACTTTAGGCTACATCACCACAACCCTCCTTATATTCTATAATGATATATGGTTAATGCTAAATCATCACTCATCCCATTCATCTTATAGTGATATACGCTTAGGGATAAATCATCACTCCACATTTCATCCCCTTCTGGTATATTCTTACGCTATAAGTTTCCACACACATTTATTCTACATGTCGCATATAATCACCACTATGCATATACATATTCCCTCACAACGCGCTAGACATAATACACATTACTCTTGACCATTTCTTGATGATGCAATATCATTTACAGTTCATTACTGACTACTGAGGAGGAAAACAAAATGAACCTCATTGTATACACTTTCATTCACTTAGGGTCACACAATTCCTATCATCCCATCGTGCATTCCATTCCATCCATCCATAACATATTGCATTTGTCTTCAGAGAATTTACTAATGTTTACTAGTGATTTACATGATCACTTTACTACACATGTTAGATTTATTTCATTATCTATACCATCCACATATGCACATTCATGATTTTTTCTAGTTATTATTGCAGATACAAAATATTTTACACGTAGCATGGATGCTTTCCTTTTTACCATTCCTACACTAGTCATTAGGGGCATCCACATTCGTCTCTTCTAGGTGTTATTGTTTCATTTTGTACTTAACACTTTACATTACTTGGTTATTCACAATTTTATATATTTGTTATTTCTATAACATACTAATGAGTGTCCCATGTGCAGCACTTGTTTTGTATGATTACATGTTTTCATGACTACTTCTTTTACTTGTTTGTACTTGTATGTCATTGTTTTCTTCTTGTATGTGGGTTTTTTACCTATGTTTGTTGTGCACATTTGTTTGTTGTTTGTGTCCATGATGGCCTTGTGTGTCTTGTGACATCATGAGTGATGTCCCATATTTGAAGCCCACTTTGTATGACTTACTTATATTCTTGTGTATTTACATTACATTGCTTGGAAGATTTTACACTGTTTACATAGCTTATACATTGTTTCCTACATGCATGAGTGTTTACACTTTTCTTTGGATAGCCTTCTTGTTTGTGTGTGCCTTGGTTTATACCAAGAAATTTTCAATGTACACACAGTTATCCCTCTTTTGGGGCCACATGCCTCCTATTAGCGATGTCACATGCACCCCCAAAGAGGGGGGCATCATTTGGGCATTTACATAATAACACAGAGATTCTACAGCATTTTCGGTTTAGTTATATTCAGCGGGTGAGTTCAGACCAGTCTACGAACCCCATAAATAGTGGATTTTACAAGAAATGGTTTTCGTAACATTTCTAGAAATTATTTATAGGCTTGGAGGTTATGGTGGGTGTGCCTCCCTACATTATTGTTGTCAAGTTTTACCCTCTTAGACAAAAATTGGACAATGCCCTACAAGCCATTTTTTTAGTCGTTGCAGGCATAAAAAATGATCGAACTAATAAATCATGTCTTAAGGGGTCATGTTGTGTTTTTTCTACCTTCCAGTTAGCTAAAGGAGCCCTAGAAAGTCAAAAATGAGGACAAGATCATTTCTTGAGAAGCCAAAATACATCAAGCTAATTTCAAACTCGGGACACTAGGTGTGTAGAGGTTGGCTTCGGTTCCAAGGAGCTCATTGAAGAAACAAACAAGATAAGTATCACAGAGTTTTAGCTAAACACTTAGACATGTGAGCTCGGTAGCATATAAGATGTAGGTCACTTGAATTTCTAAAAAAAGACCAAGTTGTAAGTCAGTAATGAGGCATGGCGAAACAACTCGACTCAAGTAGGATGTTAGGAAATGTTCATGGCTAAGTTGAGTAGAGCTCAGAAGATGTGGAGAGAAGCTCAATGCAGAATGGCAAGCTCAAGTCAAACTCACTGGCGAGTTCATAGAGGCATGACGAGCTCAGTACCAAGCTAACAAGTGAAATGATAAAGGCGACTGAGTTCATGGATCATGGAATGACTCAACAGTTTTTGATACTCGCCGGTAGAGGCATGATCTAGTCACAAAATTTTTGGTGAAGTGGAGAATGGCTCAAGTTGGAGCTCGTGGATGATAAGCTTAATTATGAAGTCAATAATAATCAGTGTGAGGGTTTTAGCCCACAAATTTTATGATTCCTTTGAGAATGAGCTTAGCAGGTCAAAATTCCATAGTACAATTGAGAGAGGTTTGAATCTCATCAAACTATGAATTTATGGTTCTTAAACAATGTCGAGCCATTACGAAAAGGGGAAATCCCTCACCAAGTTCAATATTTGTAGGTTTAGATGAATTGGGCTCACATCATGAAAAACTCATTAGCCAAGCTAATTCGGTAGTGTAAAATTGAATTTCTCGGTCGAATTCTACCATTAACAATAGGTATCTTGAGGCCGTGTTAAAACTAGAGCTCCAAACATAGACTGGTGGTTTTGGCATCGATTCAATAAGTAAACCCAACACACAAAGATGGAAGAGCTCTAGCTTGTAAAGCTTGGGTGATAGTAAAATACTCCCTGAGGCATAGAGTTTAGAGCTCAGTGAATGGTAGATGAACTCAAATCGAGCATGGGGATGATAGGTTCAGAAAATCATTGGATAATGTGGGTGAGTTCAAGCATGTTCACTGCGCACACCAAATGGCTTGGAAAAATAGATCATATGGTTTGCATGGTATTTAATTTACGGGTCAGGAATATCTCATAATCAAGATTGTACAGTGAGTTAACTAAAGTAATCACTTCAAGATTCGTAAGAAGTCTGAGTTTGAAAGTTTGGGTAAGTCATAGTAGTGTTTTGGGTGGCCAATTGAGTTAATCTGAGACATTTAGTACATGTAGGAGCCTACATTTGATACAAATAACAAGTGACTTGTTGATTTAAAATCAACATGGCATAAGGCAACATATAGGAGGTTGGTATATTGAAGTTTGAGTTAGCTGAGCCACAATGGTGAATATCTCAAGTAATTTGCAAATCCACGACATTGTTATGGGATATAACATAGGTTGAATAAGATATAGTTTTATAAAGGGAGGTTGAGCTCATGGGAAAATGGTCCTAAGTATGAGTTGATGGACAGAGGTCACTGAGAGAGAGTCATATTGTGAAAAGAGTGGCTCGAGCTTGAGCTCATGTATGAACACATCACTCATAGAAGCCTTGAGATCAGGTTTGGATGTCTATGGTATTTGGTGGAATGTTAGATGTAGGGGGGTTGAGATGTACTATAAATGAAGATTGATGCATTGAATGTTCTATGGAGTAGAAGAAGAAGATAGGCATAGTGTTTCTGGAATCTGAAATAGACAAGTTAAACGAGATAAATTCATGGCTCTCAACATTGGTATGAGGTAGATCAAATGGGACTCATTGATGGGGTGATCTTGTGTGTGATTCCCCTCAAGGAATAGTTGACAATTGAGCCAAAACGTAATAGTGGTAGAAGTAGGTTTAGTTTAAGATCTGATGTTCTAGTCATGGGATATTGCAGAGAATGGAGGCAGGCCAAGTTACATTTTCTTTCATCATTATCTTTTGGATTCATGTTTTTAGGGTTAACCATTTCAGCATTTCAGAGTTTTTTGATCGAAAAATATCAAGCAAGTTGGATACTTCTGAAGCTCGAAACCATGAAACTCTGAAATTTGGAGTTTTAGGTTTTCGGGAGTCAAGAGAAAGTTGCAGAAATGGTTGGAGTCGTTATGAGTGGTAGCTCAGGGTTGACTGAATATTTTCTCTAATTTACAAGGATTTTCTTTGAACATGTGCCCATGTGAAATGATAGTTAACGTAAATATAAAGGTTTGGTAAGTGGTTGATTGGTATGTTCCACATAGCTCAGATAATATTAAAAAGGGGGTCAAATTTTCCATTCAATGCAAATCATGGTGAGGTTGAGCCATCGGTGAGATGTCACGGAGAAAGAACCCAACCCAGGTATCTATTAATGCATGAATCATTGTTGGATAAGAGATCTCGAGTTGGGCGAGGAATTTCCATTCATCTTGGAAACATTTCAAGAGGTTGAGATAGCCAACCAATTCACCCGATAGAGGGGGGCGATGTATGTCAAAGCACCAACTCAATATCAAAAATGTTGAGCTATTTTTTTTGCAACGCAAACGTGGGGGTCGGTGGGATATGTAGAAGAATGTCTGATGCAAGGTGGTCAACCAAATAAACATAAAGCCACCACTATAATGTAAATTGGTGACTTTTTAAAATGAAGAGCTCGGTTTGGAGAACTTGGTGGATACCTGATATGACATTGTATTTTGATAATATAGTTGGCAAAGAAAGTGGAAGACTCGCTAGCAACTCATTGACCGAGTTGGTTACCATTACAATCCGAGACTCCTTCCAAATGAAAAATCTCGGTCCAACTATGAACCATTTGAACTTCTCAACAAATTATTAAAATAATTATTTTTATTAAATGGAGGAGAAAGTTCAACATTTGAATTTATGTAAGCATCTTTCGGAGAGCTGAGTACAATGTCGGGACACTCAAAATGGGTGAAGTTTCACTCAGGAGGTCACAACTTTTTTCCTGATTGCCCATTTTTCACAAAATTACAGTCATTGGAACTGGGAGAAAAAGAGCTATGCCATGGAGCCATGAGAAGATGAATTTTTATAATGTTTTACTTTCTAAAATTATAGGATTTCCTCATTCCTTGAGTGGTGCCTTGAAAGGTGGAGGTGTAATAAATGAGCAAATATGGCCAACAATAATGATTAATTGTTTCCTACATTTTGGCCTAGATTCTAGGGTTTCTATCCTTATTTCTCTCATCCACTCAGCAATTTTCTATAAATGTAAAAGGAGTTCCTTATTCAAAACGAGATCTAGAAACTTTCCAAGCTTCCCCTCTCTTCACAAGCTGAAATGTTGTGAATTTGTAGGCTCTCAAGCCTTTCTTCTCAAATTATAATGGCAACCTATGCCTTTTCCCTAATGTAATGATGCACTATGCAAGTGCTTGAAGTAATGGAAATTATGTTTTGTGATCAGTTATATGTCCTTTCATGATTTTTCTTGTTTCTATTTTCCTCTCTCATGTTTGCAAGTGAACTGTACAACCAGAGTTTCTTTTGCAAGTTTTTGGAGATCATTGTGCTTACTAAGGAGTGAAGTATTGTATGTAAATTGGGTTTGTAATGCATTTCATTCTTTCTCATGATCATCTCTCTTCATCAGAAAGCCATGGAAATTTGTCTAGCAACACCCTTTCTTAGTGCATCACCACTTCTAGTATAGGTTTTATTTCCTTGCAAATCTCTCTCCCTAATCCCTTGAAATGTTAGCATAGGTCTAGTTAGCCATTTTTATTACATTAGGAGTAGTGTTGTGTTTAGTTTAGGAAGAGGAAGCTGATCCTTCTCTGAAGGTTCACCTCAATCCCAAGTCCCATAGCTTGAGAGGTGATCCCATGTTTCCCAATCACACTGAATTTCATGTTCACTTTCAGGCCATTCATGGGGGGTGCAGTGATTTGGTGATAACAGTTTTTGGCATGCCCGGTGGGACCACAAGAGGCATATATTTCATAGGTTTGTATATTGTGTTCACTTCATTTCATTAATTTTTGTGCTCTTAGTGAAATTTCAGCCTTACAGGAGGTATACCTAAGCACAACTGGAGACTCCATTGGTCTAAGTGACCCTACTCTCTATGTTGCATACCTTCAATTTTACCCATTTTCCATCTAGTTTTCTTCAATATCTTTCCATTTTTCTCCCATTCATGAAGTTGTTGCCAATCATGGCTTCATTTCCACAGTTGAGTTCCCACTTGCACAGCAGCAAACACTTTCCATCTTCAAGCTTATTTTAACCTACCTCCAGCTCTATTTTATGATGAGAATCAACAACATGCATATCCCTTTGAGAAAAGTTCATGATTAGTTTTGGTTTTTCACCTAACTATGACAAATTTTCAAGGGAAAGAACATGCAGATGATGGAGGCTATCTTACAGATGAAGATGTAAAGTTGAAACTTAAAATACAAAAACTGGAGGTAGGCATGGTACAATCTAGAGCCACAGTCTCAAATGAGGGCATTCAAGAATGACATTCAAGGTAGCTTGTCCATGGGTTGGCCCTATGCCAAGTTTTTACAACTTGCAGGAAAAGATTGATTTTATGACTGAAATGTTGCCTCAGCTTGAGGGTTGGATTGAAGAAATAGAGGCCTATGAGTTTGATGCAATGCAATATTGTCAATTGGTAAGCCCTGCACCACCACCTCAGAGTTCTCTTTCCATTTCTCAGTCAATGTCATTTCAGTCTAAACCTCCAATTCCAATCTTTTCACCAGCTTCCCATGTTGAGATTTATCATTCCTTCCTCTCCTATCTTTCCATCCCATCATGAATCTTTTGTTCCTGGTTCCCTTCCAAAGTTCCTTATTTTTTGCAAAGGCCACCAACACAATAATTTGTACCTCTTCTACTATCTCAAACAGTGAGGGAAGTCATTGAATCCCAACCCACCCCTCCTCTTATAGTTCCAAATCCATTTTGGGAAGAACATGCTTATACTGAAATATGAAGAGGGGAATGTTCAGGAGCTTAATAAGGATGAAATTTCAAAAAAATTGAAGGAGTGGGCTGCAAGATTGAATGTAAAGAAAGTTCCTCTGCTAACTCAGCCTCTATCCAAGGTTGAGATTGAAGAGCAGATAGTGGAGACTAAATTTCACAAGAACAAGTATGAGAGGATGATGAACATCAGTCTACGGGTTTAGAATACAACATACATGTTGACACTATGTTTTTGGAGACTATTGATTCCTCACCAATTGCAAAGTCGGTTGAAGAAGAGAATGTGCAAGCTGAAGAAGAAGGACTCTCAAGTGTACAAGGTGATTTTTATGAGTGCAATGATCCTAATTTTCAGGCATGTCAAGAACTTGCTGCATTTATGGAACATTGTAGTAACTTTCCAATATCCTCATTGAATGCAAAAACTAACCATAGTGGGATAATCTTTCCATGATGGACTCAGAATTTTCAAGTGTAGATTATACCATGTAGTAAGTTTAAAATTCTTCCCCTTCTTCATTCTTTCAAAACTATGTTTTCTTAGATGAATTTGATCTTGCAAATTTTATCGATTGAAGATTGAGGAAGGTCATGGAGAATCAACTGCTAATTCAGGAAACATCATAAGGGAGGTTGAACCCTTTGCACAGTCAGAGAACAAAGAAGAAAATTTTTTGTCATATTTGGAGGAGTATTTGGATGCAAAAGAGCCTATAGAAATACCCATTTATGTTATTCCATTATCTAGCCTTCAATGTAAGTTGTCTAGTGTTATGCAAGGAAATACTCAAGGACCACAACTAGTTTCAATTTACCCTCTTGAATTTGAATTGGAAGAATTGGATCTTTTACAACATTCATTGAATGAAGAAAGAGAGGAGCATGTGGGAGAAACTAAGTCAAATTCAGAGGCTTTGGGTGAAGATGACATTATTAAGAGTTTCTTGCTCTCAATTGTGGAGTCAAATTTGTTTGATGAACAAGTTATGGTGGAAGAAAACCAAGGAGGTCTTGCTTCCCTTAATTGTCCTCAAAAATAACAGGTGAAAGAATTTGATCTTGCAGGTTTCATGTGGGATGAGGAGGTTAAAATGCAGAAAAACTTTGTCTTCAAATGAAAGTGGAGCTCCTATATGAGCAATACTCTCCAAACACTTGTAGATATTTTCAAGTGATTCCATTGAAGCCTATAAGAGGTCTAAAGCAGTTGCATGTCATGGAGTAACTTCTTGTTATCAAAAAAGGGAAAAGGAATGAAGGAGATACCAATTTCATACCATTCACATATGGTGAGAAGATTAGTTCTTTATAGATGGGGAATATGAGGAAAATTCAGATCATAGACAATCATTCTTTTCAAGGAAGTCTTTCTGGTTGACTTTCTTGTCAAAATTGAAGTTCGAGGTAGAAGGCATATTCAAAGGGTCAGACCATGTCCCATAAGGTATTTGGCTTCTTTGGAGACAAAAGATAAGTCACATCCAGTCACATTCATTCTAGAATGTGGGGATGAATTTCACAACCCCAAGAATCAATTGCTATGCCTCTACAAGACAAATACAGAGTAACTAAAAGAGGCATATTTTCTCTTTCCAATTGATGCCTTGGTCAACATGAGTGAAGAATTGGGCTTGTTTCATTTTTTCACTTTCAGTTCTCAGCTATTTCCATTATCACATCATCTTCATGGCTGCCCATTGTAAGGACAAGGAAGTTATTTTGCACAACCAGTTGGAGGGTTTGTTTAGTTCACCTGTGCTTCCGGTTAGTGTAGGGTAGTAATAGGTTTTCTTTCAGTAGAATAAGTTCCTAGCACACTCTACATGTTTCATTTGAGGCATGTATGATTTTTAGTTATTGGTGTGTGTTGTGTTTCATCATTGCTCTTGCACAACATGTAGAAGGCAGAATTTCCACAAAGAGGGTAGAAAAGGATCAAGTATTCCATAGAGTTCCATAATGTTCCAATTCAGCAGATGTTTTATTAAAACTTTAACATGTGTTTTTTAAGCCAGGCCATCACCTGAGTTTAATGTGTTTTGTGCTTGCAATATTAATGTTCCAGGATGGGTTCATTTATTATCCTTCATTCTATGGTGGTCATTCTAATTTTGGGATGTAGAATGCAACAATGTTCAGGTAATTTGGAGGTCAGTAGTTTCATGGTTCGGCATCAAGTTTTAAGATTGATAGTTATGACTCCATGCCCAATGGATAGACAAGGCTACTGGAAGCATTCTTAGCAGGAAAGCATCCCCGAGAGGTCACCAAAAATATTGTCAATTTTTACCCTCTTCAACAAAAATTGGACAATGCCCTACAAGCCATTTTTTACTCGTTGCAGGCATAAAAAATGATTGAACTGATAAATCATGTCTTAAGGGGTCATATTGTGTTTTTGCTACCTTCTGGTTAGCTAAAGAGCCCTAGAAGGTCAAAAATGAGGACAAGGTCATTTCTTGAGAAGCCAAGATACATCAAGCTAATTTCAAACTCGAGACGACAGGTGTGTAGAGGTTGGCTTGGTTTCAAGGAGCTCGGTGAAGAAAAAAACAAGATAAGTATCAAGGTTTTAGCTAAACACTTAGACATGTGAGCTCAGTATCATACAGGAGGTAGGTTGGCAATGTATAAACAAAGAGCTCGGGTAAGCTCGAGTGGATGGCATGGTGAAATAAGATTCTCATTAGTAGGAATGTTAGTGGACAACTTGTGTGGTATGGTTTTTGAGGAATCAGAAGACAAAAAATGAGCTCGGGTGAATGGATCAGTCAAGATGTAGGATGGCTCAGATCATTTTTAACTCTGCTAGTTCACATAAAGGCACGAAGGCTATCTTGGTTTTGAGAATTTAGGTGAATAGTTCAATAGAGGCTTTCATGGATAAGGAATGACTCGACATTTTTGATACTCGTCGGTAAGCATGAGCTAGTCACACAATTGTTGGCGAAGTGGAGAACGACTCAGTTGGATCTCATGGATGATAAGGTTACCGATTATGAAGACAATAATACAACTCATCTCAGTGTGCTCGGTGTGAGGGTTTGGAGCCCATGAATTCAATGATCCCTTTGACGATGAGCTTAGCATGTGAATTACGTGGTAAAAATGAGAGAGGTTTAAAGCTTGACTCAAATTAGAATTCAGGGAAAACAATATCGAGCTAGTCCAAAAAGGGGAAAGTCTTGCCGAGTTCAAGATTTGATAGGTTGAGATGAACTGAGCTCATCATCATGAAATAACTCATTGGCCAAGCTAATTCGGTAGTGTATAATCAAGTTGCTTGGTCGAATTGTACCATTCATAATAGGTAGCTCAGTGTGTTAAATCTAGAGCTCACAATCGAGTGGATAGGGTGGTTTGGGAATTGATTCAATAAGTAAATCCAACACACAAAGATGGAAGAGCTCGACATGTAAAGCTCATGACGGTAAAATACTCCCAGAGGCATAAAGTTTGGAGCTCAGTGAATGGTAGATGAACTCGGATCGAGCACAAGGATGATAGGTTCAGCAAATCATTGGATAGCATGGGTGAGTTCGAGCAAGTTCACTATGCACACACACAACATGGCTCGAGAAAAATAGATCATATGGCTCTTCATGTTATTTAATTGATGGGTTCAGGAATAGCTTATAATAAAGCTCATGAATACAATGATTTAATTGAAGCATCCACTTTGAGTATTTGTAAGAAGTCTAAGTTTGAACTTTTGAGTGATTCGTAGCAGTGCTTAACGGTGGCCAATTGAGTTAAACTGAGACATTCGTTATAGGTAGGAGACCTGAATTGGATACAACGTGGCAGGTGACTCATTGATTTAAATCAACATGGCATAAGGCAACTGAGTATAGGAGGTTCATGTATGTTGAAATCTGAGTTATCCAAGCCACAATGGTGTTTAGCTCAAGTAATGTGCAAAACATGGTTGATTGTTATCAGTGTTGGAGTAACACAGGTTGCATAATCAGATACATAGTTTATAAAGGGAGGTTGAGCTCATTGGAAAATGGTCTCGATAGATTCAAGATGATGGACGAAGCTCACTAAGAGAGAGTCGTAATGATGAGAAAGAGTGGCTATGGTAGAAATGATGCTCCACATGTAGGAAAACATCACCCATGGAGGCCTCGAGTTTTAGGTTTGGATGTCCATGTTAATTGGTGAAACATAGGAAGTAGGGGGTTGAGATGTATTGGAAATGAAGCTTGAGATTCAATGTTTTATGGAGCAGAAGAATAAGATAAGCATAGTGGCCACGACATTTGAAATAGAGCCAAAGTTTAAATGATGATAAATTCTGGAGATGGCTCTCCACATTGGTATGAGGTAGTTCAAATGGGGTCTCATTGACGGGGTGATCTTGTGTGCGATTCACCTTCAAGGAATATTCGAGATTGAACCAAGATGTAACAGTGGTAGAAGGAGGTTCAGTTTGAGATCCGATGTCCTAGTTTGGGATATGAGTAGAGAATCGAGGTAAGGGGATGAGTTACATTTTATTTCAGCATTATCTTTGAAGATTCATATTTTTGGGGTTAACCATTTTGGCATTTTGCAAAGTTTTTTGATCGAAAAATGTCGAGTGATTTGGATAGTTCTAAAGCCCAAAACCCCAAACTCTGAGATTTGGAGTTTCAGGTTTTCAGGAGTTGAAGTCACAAATGGTTTGAGTGAACTGTGAGTCATAACAGAAATTCAAGTTGACCAAGTCATCTCCAATTTACAAGGATTGAGTCACATTTTTCACGAGAAGTTATCACATGTCTGAAACTTTCCATGTGAAGTGGTAGTTAACAAAAATATAAAGGATCGGTAATTGGTTGATTGGTATACGCCACGTAGCTTCGAATAATATTAAAAATTTGGTCAAATTTTCTGCTCAATGCAAAGCATGGTGAGGCTGAGCCATCGGGTGAGATGTTGTGGAGAAAGAACCCAACTCGGGTATCAATTAATGCAAGGACCATTACAAGGGATAAGATATCCCGAGTTGGGCGAGGCATTTTGTTTCAGCTGCAAAGTGGAAACGTGTTTCAAAGGTTTGAGATCCAACCAATTCACCTAAATGGAGGGGGGGCGATGTATGTCAAAGAACCAACTCAATATCAAAAACGTTGAGCTATTTTTGTTTCAACGCAAATGTGGGGGTCAGTGGGATATGTAGAAGAATGTACGATGCAAGGTGGTCAACCAAATAAACACAAAACCACCTTGACTACAATGTAAATTAGGACTATTTAAAATGAAGAGCTCAGTGGGAACTCAGTACAAGCGATATGATGTACATCAGTTTCAGATAATATAGTTGGTGAAGAAATGGATGACTCGCTAGCAAGACGGATTACCATCGACGAGTTGGTTACCATTACAAGCCGAGACTCCTTCCAAATGAAAATCTTGGTCCTAAACTATGAACCATTTGGACTTCTCAAAAAATTATTAAAATATTATTTTTTATTAAATGGAGGAGAAAGTTCAACATTTGAATTTATGCAAGCATCTTTCAGAGACCTTGAGTACAATTCCAAGACACTCAAAATGAGTGACTTTCACTCAAGAGATCACAACATTTTTTCCCGGTTGCCCATTTTTCACAAAATTACAGTCATTGGAACTGGGAGAAAGAGGGCTACGCCATGGAGCCATGAGAAGATGAATTTTTTAGAAGTTTGTCTTTCCAAAATTTCAGGATTTCCTCATTCTTTGAGTGGTGCCTCAAAAGGTGGAGGTGCAATAAATGAGCCAATATGGCCAACAACAATGATTAATTGTTTCCTACATTCCAGCCTAGATTCTAGGGTTTCTTCCTTCTTTCTCTCAACCACTCAAGCAATTTTTGCTATAAAATGTAAAGTGGTGACTTATTTCAAAAAGGAGTTAGACACTTTCCAAGCTTCCCCTCTCTTCACAAGCTGAAATGTATGAATTTGTAGGCTCTCAAGCCTTTCTTCTCAAATTGTAATGGAATCCTATGCCTTTTCCCTGATGTAATGATGCACTATGCAAGTGCTTGAAGTAATGAAAATTATGTTTTGTGATCAGTTATATGTCCTTTCATGATTTTGCTACTTCTATTTGCCTCTCTCATGTTTGCAGGTGAACTGTGCAACCAGGGTTTCTTTTGCAAGTTTTGGAGGTCATTGTGCTTATCAAGGAGTGAAGTATTGTATGTAAATTGGGTTTGTAATGCACGTTCATTCTTCCTCATGATCATCTCTCTTCATTGGCAAGCTAGAAAGTTGTCTATAAACACCCTTTCTTGGTGCATCACCACTTCTAGTATAGGTTTTATTTCCTTGCAAATCTCTCTCCCTAATCCCTTGAAATGTTAGCATAGGTCTAGTTAGGCCATTTTTATTGTATTAGGAGTAGTGTAGTGCTTAGTTTAGGAAGAGAAAGCCAGCCTTCTCTAGAGGTTCACCTCAAGCCAAATTCTAATAACTTGAGAGGTGATCCCATGTTTCCTGATCACATTGAATGTCATGTTCACTTTCAGGTCTATCAGGGGGTGTAGTGATTAGGCGATAACAATTACTTCGGTCAGTGGTTTTGGATTTCCCAAAAAACCTAGGACAATACAAATATCTCTACACACATTCAAGGAACCAGTTTGAGCTTGGAGGACACAAACCATTTCTTCCTTACACTTCTTCAACCTATGGCATGAGATCACCCAAAAAACTCGTAGTGCAGGATATCCTTCTATATTCCTTCTTGACATGGATCAGGCGTTCATGTTCTATTTACATTTACATTTTTGTTTTCCATTTACATTTGCGTACTTTACATTTACATGCACATGTTTCTTTTACATAGCATTTTTTACACTTACATACATACATATTTTAGTACTTAATCATTTTTCTCCTTGAACGTCTGGTAGTATGAGAAACAAGAAGTCAAACGGGGGCAACAAAAATAATAACTATGATGATGATGACACCATGTAATAAACACACTATAGAACACACATCATGTTATTATGTAGGTACATTACACTATGTGGCATCTACACACACACATTTTTCCCTAGGTTCACTCTCATCCCTTTTTCTTTGTGCATTTTTCATCTATAGTTTCCACGCTTCTCCATCCTTTTATCATTTCACATTTTTGTCTAGTCCTTCGACACACTTCTACTATACTCTTCAGGGACATCAAGTATGCATCTCTATCTACTTTAGGTTACCGACATTTCTTCTCACCAACATAATGTGCCAGAAAAATGTAGTCACAAAATCATTCACTTTAGACATTTTATTTATCCCAGACACATACTAGTATTTAAAACATTCTTGAGTTAAGAAATTACTAATAAATCCCCATCCTTCTGGTCATCTTGTTTATTTTATTTCATCATTTTTGACCTATTACAACCCATATTCCCAACCATTTCTGGACATCCCCACATTATTTTAGCCTCGCCTGGGGCACCCATTGGTGACCTAGTCCTACCTGAGGGTGCTTTTATCCTTCTAGAACTTTCCCACCACTTTTTAGGCCTCTTCTATCCATTTTTCATATTTATCTTTCTTGGGTTCATCCTTTTTGGTGTTAATTACGAAATTACAGCAAGATAACCCTATAAAGATAAACTTATGAGATCATAATGAGAGACCTAGCATCATCTACTACCATCACTCCATCTAGAGTTGCATCCATCTATTGCATTGGCATCCACATAGATCCATCATCAAGGCATAAGCTAAGGCATTTGCATCACACTTCATAGGGGGAGGGATTTTATTATATTCCAAGCACACATTCTATTAAATTTTCTACATTTATCTATTGCTCCTTATTTCACAAAGTGTGAATAGTACAAGAGCACTGAGGGAATGACACACAGAGACACACACACTAGAACTACATCCAGGTCTGAAATGTAGTGTAACGTTTAGTTAGTAAGTCCATTTTTGTGGCAAGCTGAGGTCAATCTGACCCATTCATTCTGCATATTTCTTTTTTAGGGTTTTGATACTTCCTTATTGGTCTTTTGTAGGTTATTTCTTCCTCTTGGAATATTTGGAGCATTCGGCACAGTACAGAAAAAATAATGTGATAGGAAGTTAGAGTTTTAGATAACCTTTGAAACCCTATGATCACTAGTTATAGACATTTTACTAAGACTAGTGTGCCTAGATTCCTTACCAGAGCACCCGTGGGTGCCCCATTCCAGTCACATCATCCAGATCTATCCTTTTTAGAAACTCATGCATAGGCATTCCTACTTTCTGATTTTCTATGCATCACTACAACACATTTTGATAGTCATCCATTATCAACTGAGTTCTCCTTTCCTTTCTTTCACATTAGGGTTTTTATTTTTATTAGTTCTATTATTTAGTACATTTATATTTTTTCTTAGTACATTTATTTTTTGTGTTTATATGTCCTCCTAGATTAGATCATCTATACTTTACTACACTATTTTAGTCAATTTTAGTTAATCAAGTAGCGTAAGAAAAATCCTTCCAATTATTGCATCTAGTGGGTGGTCATAGGAGGGATAAGGTGGTACCACATGATAGGTGATATGTGCTTCATATGTAGATTTGTTAAATTCATGACGAGGCAAATGGGTCATTAAATATTTTTCAGTTTTGCATTATCATTTATAGGTTTGGAAGATTTAGTGGGATTATCCCATTAAATTACTTTTGCATCAATAAGGTATTTTATAATTTGTTTTAACCATGCTACATCAATTGGTAAAATCAAAAATACATCAATGATAATTGTAATAGGAATTAGGATCAAAAATCTTATTATTAGGATTTCTTACATTGACCTCAAGAGGGTATCAAGATAGAAACAAGATTTCACTCAAGTAATAATTATAGCATGATGTGGAGAGAACAAGGTAAACATGTGAATTTAATTTGAGAATTTTGCATTTGTATCTTAGTAGGTAGGGATATGACATTGAAAAATTTCCTTAAGATTATCCTTATTATCATTAGTTTTTCCTTTGAATGTATATTTAATTTGGAGTTTAGCATTGGATGTAGAATATGAGATCGAAACATATTTGAGCTTGTTCATGTGTACTAATTTAGGTTCATGTTCCTTTAGAGTATGCCATAAATGATCAAATGAGGGGAAATTTGTCAAATATAACTAAGTCTTACAATGGAGTAAAAAAATATTTGTGTGAAAATATATTGTATTTTAATTTCAAATAAGGTGTTATTCATATTATTAAGCATAATATTATAGCATTAAAACATAGTCAATAATGTGTTTATTAGGTCCGTAGGAATACTTTATACATTTGAGCATAAGAAAAAAATGTCACCAATAATGATCGAGAATTGTATGCAAGAAACTGATTAGAGAAAGTAGTGAAATATAACACCCAAAATGTGTTGGTAGATCATATACAACCATTGATGAATAAAATTATTTGACGAATCATGGGGGAAATTTTTTGGTGAGTAAGATGTCATGAGAGGCATAATAAAAAAATCATAAGGAATGACTAAAGGTTCTCTACGAGATCACTCTTGCTATCATAAGTAGGTAACTTAGGAGCAAAAAAACCAAGAGGTAATGGATAAGAAACTACTTCATGCGCCAAGTAGATTATGAAGAAACTGAATCGAATCCATTATATGAGAAGTATTATATGTACCTTGTTGTAATTGTAATATTTGAGCTTATAAAGTACGGAAAAAATGTTTCAACGTCTTGCATACTAGAAGAATATATATGAGAAAAAAAATATGATTGCATTAGGAATAATAGTTAATGTACGAATATACATGGAACATTGGAGAATGTGGTTCCCCAATATATGTAGCCATAGTGGAAGGAAGAATATGATATGTATCTATATGTTCTTTAGAAGCATGCTAAGTTTCTCCCAAGTAGCGTATATATGAAGATAAATATGAATGGGATTCTCATGTAAGTAATTACATATATTTTACACCTCGTCTTTGGGAAGGTAAAAATAATGTTATTCAGAGTTCACAATTAGATCCTTCACCTTGCATATGATAAGTGATAATTTTCAGGACAAAATTGGAATTAAGATATTAATAGTGTAATAAGAGCCAATATTAGGGGCCACTGTTCCAAAATGTATTCCATACATGAGGGGAATAATATCTCATGGCAAAGGAAGAATTGTAGAATTATTGAAGAGTTGAGGTTTAACCATGATAATATATAGAAATTGAAATACAACACCAAGAATATACAAAAGAACCCTAGGCTAGCTAGAGTTTGAGAAACAAATGTTTAATTTAGAAGTTAGGTTCGCCAAAATGTGTACACCATTTTTTATATTTATTCGATTTTGTTATGCAATACACAACAATAAAAAGGAATGTAAGGTTTATATACCAAGAGTTATTTTGATAAATTAACTTCCAATATTAATTGTATAATATCAAAATAATATACTGGTTCTTTTGATATATTATATAAGCTCAAAATACATAAGTGATAGAGGTACAATAAGAATATGGATAAGCATACTAGAGATACTAGAAGTGAATAGTCTATAAAATATTCATTCTTAGAACAATCATATGGAAATATTCTGTTGTAGGAACATAGAGTCTAGTCAATATGTATAATTTGGTCCTACCCCTTATGTACAATATTATATGCCTTAAAAATTGGGTTTTGTGACTTTCTTTGTCATTTTGTGGCTTAGAAATGTACTTCATTGTCAAAATCTAGTTTTCACACAGTCTTGGTATTGTCTATAATAAGTTGAATCACTACAAAACCCTAACCATGGGTAGAAGATCATGTAAGAACGTTAGTTTTTGGGTTTCGGTGTACTTTTTTTACCGCCTACATCAACATGACTATGAAGATTCATCAAACCATGTGTAGTTATCCTCCTCGCATATAATATCTATATGGATGCATCTAGTTGTTAAGTTTAACCCCTTCAATCATACTTAATTATGTTTTTCTCTTGGTAAGGATCGAAGATATGAAAATTGGTGTGATTGGATGTGATGGGAGTTATACTTGAACTAGTTGAGTGATTCATAACTATAGTAGTGGATGTGCATAAAATTTAGGAATATTTAAAGAGACATGATTACCTTTTGGAAGTGTTAGAAGAGAGTATGTCAATAGAATGTCATATGATTGCCACGTGAGTAAATGAGGTGATTTTAACATGTTTATATATGGATCTCAAGGTAAAATATTATGATAAGGCCAACCCAAGGGATATAAAAATACCTAATAAATGATATTTCATTAAAATAAAAGTTAAAGAATGTGTCTGTGCAAGAATGTATAAGTCATTTAGAACCTAAATATACAACATGATTGAACTGTATGGTTTTTCATAGGGAGAAGGTGAATAAAATTTGAAGTTACACAATGATGGTAAGAGCTTAATAATTGATTTTATGGAATTTTATTTAGATTTTTTGATACATTGGTGTGTAGGAATAAACAAGTTAGGAAAGAGGTGGCAAGATAGAGTAACTAGGAATAGGATGTGGGTATTTCTCATAACTAAGAAGAACAATTACAATAAGTAATGTTAAAAGGGTAAATTGCTAGAATTTGAGTGTTTAGAAAAGGAAATTCTAGGGTGATTGTAAGGAAATCACTCACCCTTCAAACCACTCAAGACGTTAAAAAAACAAGAACAAAAGACATCAACATCCTTCCAATCACCCCTCCAGTACCGATTCCTCTCCACTTGTAATAAAATAACCCCTTTAGCATGGAAAAACCACCTCACCACTTCACCTAGGTTTCTCAAGTGCCTCTTTTGACCTGTCACCACCCCATTCTCCATGGTTTAGGTTACACACTCTAGGGAAAATTTCCTACGTGATTTTTTGTTCCTCGCATGATTTTCCCTTGTAAATTATGTCACTCCACCTATGACCTTGTCACTATCACAACCTACCACCCTTAGTTCACTTCACCTCATTAGGATCATGTAGGAAACATCTACCCTCTAATTATTACCCGTTGAACACTTCAACCACACCAATCACCATATCCACACCTCTTTCTAAAATCTTCACTCAGTTGGTTATTATACAGACTCAAAATGATATTGTGCCTTTCCCATTGACACACATTGCTATCTCTCCACTAACCTCAACATTCACCAAAACTATCCATCTCAATCACTCCTTAAGTGGTGATCACCCTAGTTATTTTCACTAAATCACTCTGTACCCATCAAGTGATCACACCAAACTCCCTCCACCAAATTCTCCTCTGATTGATGTTGCATCATTCACCCCCCTTAGTAATCCTAATGTATACCCCTTTTCCAAGTCACTTTGGTGATCTATGAGGTTGTTATGGTGACTGTTCCAAAAAAACCCATCTCCCCCATGTCTCACTCTAATTCACTACCCCACATAGCTTTGATCGACACACCTAGATTATGTTGGAATTCTATCATCCACTAAATCAAACAAAAAGTCACATAAATTATCATCTTTATCCAATTTATCATTACTCAAATAAAAATACCACTATGCCTATCACCTTTCAGGCCCTCACAGACAGTTAGAGTGACCTAGCACCTACCAAAAAAACTCCACTCGTGATCATCTAGGTGACCAAAAATATGAGCCTTACTCATCCTTTAATTCCATGAATGTTATAGTAACACTCCACCCAAATGTTCTCTAGATAACCATGTTTCATAATCAAACATAACCCCATCTCAATATATAAATAAGGCTAAGATACCAACACACGAGGTCTCCTTGATAACCCACCTAAACATTTTTTGATAACTCGAACAATTTACCCCACCTAGCCTCATTTATAAAAAAGTTTAAAATTAAACAAAATTATAATATGCATTGTCACCACAGTGGAAAACTGCTAGGGAATTTCATTTGATCACTCGAGTGACTTGGCTAACTGACTCATAGACTCAGATAACCAAATCAAAGACAAAATTCCCCTCCAAATTGACAAAACTTAACATTCAAAACCATTCCCAATACATACCCTCCATATAACCTCTTATACCTAGCTAGACATGCCTAGATGACATAAACAACACCATATCTTACATTTATAATCACACACATCCATATTATAATAAAAAACTAAAAGGTCACCTTGGAGACCCAAATTGGTCACTCATGTGACCCACTTTTATGTTCTATTACTACACCTACATACACATTCACTTCCCCCCTCATTCACTTAGTCTTCGTGACCTAGGTGAGTCACCGTGACTTCTCAAAATCATCTTCCACACTCCCTATACTCATACTCCTAACGTTGTTTCTTTCCGCATCATATTGAATATATACCATCAATTATTACATTTTTAATAACCACCAAGAAACCTACATTAGGTTAGGGAATATGCACTTTTTGCTCACTACATCCATTTTCGATCATTATCAATTTCTACTTTTCATCTCATGTCTGTCTGAGGTAGGATGGAGCATAAAACTTGTCACTTAAGGGGTATCATATACCAATATCCTTCTCTCATGAGTATTATGATAATCAACCAATCAATCAACTAGTCAAATAAACCAAATAGTTATATCAATCCCTTCACGGAGTTCATTGATCTAGCCCATCGATCAATGTCTCCATGCTCTTATATATAGCTATTTGTTAAGCCCCACCTATGCGAGTTTTTTTTTCATAGGGTCATACAAAACCCATCTCATCTTAAATTTTTACATTGCATCCTCCTTCATGCATCACACAACCCAAAAATGGGAAAACTTGGACACTCAAAAAATAACCTTTGTGTGTAAGTTTACACCTCAGTCACATTAATAAAATTCAAAAACAAAAAATCCCCAATAATCCCATAAAAATAATATATACATTTAAAACAAATAAAAAAATCATAAAATATCATGATAATCCTCAAAAACAATAAAATATGTTTAAAACAAACACAAAAGAAAAATAAATACTAAACCAATAATAAAATAGTAAATTGAATCTAAAAATTAAAAAAATCATTAAAACATACAAACAACCACCTACATCAAATAAATTTGTAAAACAAGATCTTTGGTCCATTATTACTCTAAGAATTTTAATCATAAGTTATCGTATGTTTTGTTTATAGGTTTTCAAATATGAAGCTAAATTTACAAAGAACAAGTATACATCTATAGAAATCTAAAATTTTAAATTGTTTGTATAAGTATAAATTGCTAAGTTGATTGGCCTATGATGTCAGTGAAATTTAATTTTTTACAATTAGATCACATACAACCATCAATAATCATTCCTTGGGTATACAAAGTCCTTTGAATTTGGTATATCAGATAATTCATTCTTTTTTATCATTATCTTGATTATTACTTTATCATGCCAATTATTTTATCAACCTTGAAAAGACTAGGAATTTGACTAAGGAAGATCGCATAAAAAATGAAATATAGGAATCCATTTCTAAGGTTATGTTATGCATGTTCTATAAGATATTTCTTACCTATTTCCGAAGAACTTGATACTTTGTCCTGTAACATATTAAAAATGGTTCATTAAACCCATTTAATTTCATATCAATTAGATTAGAGTTTATCTTTATTTCTAATCTTCTAACTCTTGCACTTTTCCAAATACATACGAAACAAACATATCAATTATTTCATCATTTTTAATCATTATCTTGCTAATTAATTTATCATGTAAAATATTTTATCAATATTGAAAAATATAGGGATCTAATTAAGGAAAATACCTTAACCAACCAAAAATACTATTTTGTTTCTAAGTTTATGTTGTGTGTAGATACAAAGAGGGATTGCTTACCTATTTTTGAATAGCTTGATATTTTTCCCATAACATATAAAAAAGGTTAATTAAACCCATTTATTTACATATTAATTATATCTTAGTTTATATTTATTTCTAATATTCTAACACTTGCACATGATCCCTAATTATTTCACATATAATATTTATTATTATAAAATGGTAAAATAATACCGAGGTTTCCAATGATATAAAAAGGCTATGAGAGTAAGCTCTTTTGATCATAAGAGGAGACACATCCACTAAATATTAAAAAATAAACACTCATATACATATGCAAGTGAGAAATATTGGATGCTTGGGGTATGTTAATAATCACTACTATCTTATTCAGATATCAAGGATGTCAACCCTTTGGTAGTAAAGTGTGCTACATATTTATACTATAAATACAATAAGGAAATTATAAATGAAGATGGTAACAAAATTAAATGGTTACATTGAATTTCATCTTCTTGTTATGTGAGAATGTAAGTTCTTCCAAGTGCATAGTGGTTGATCTCGGTTATTATGAGATTTTTTATGATGTGTCATAGAACTAGAAATTTCCACATGGAAATCCATTAAAAGGTAAAGAGTTGATGTCATTTGAGTGAGAAAATGTCTATATATTACAAAAGATTTCATAGAAGTTCTCTTATGATCATAAGGATTTACGTAGAAGGATAGTGTTTCATGGTGTTGTAGGAACGCACAATGGAACCATGAGGCTTATGATTTTGTGTATGTTGGGAGGTGCATGGTGCAAGAAGATAACTCAAAGTGAGATGTTGTGGTTTGCATATGTTCATAAAAGAGAAGTGTACACAATTTTGTACATATATAGGGATAAATTTATTTAGTGTTTATTATATCATGTCATTTTACATGTGAAATTATATTTGAATTTAATATTATCCTTGCATGTCAAATAAAAATTTACCTATGGTTCCAATCTTTTGGTCATTGTATCCAAGTCTAAAATTTAAATTCACAAGGGAATTTATCTATAGTAATTTGTATAATATATACCAATTAATGGTCAACTAGATTTCCCTTCTAAACCTTATTGGTCATAAATGAATTTCCATCCCCAATCTATTTCATTCTCTAGAAAAGTATATTCTAGCTCATAAATATTTTATGATTTATATTATGTTTAATGGTAGATTCCTATGTAGTCTAAATGTAACATAGTAGTAGAATGTCATATTAGGTTGGGAAAATTATTTTCTAGGGTTTCATGTTTTGTATGGTTGTCACCTCTGAGTGTTTATCCCTGACCATAATTCCTCCTAAGGGATATGTTTTTCACAAGAATTTGTATTTACCTCATTTTTTTAGGTATTCCCACCTTCGGGTTGATATTTTATAAATGCCCTTCCTTTCACATAGTCCAATTATTTCAACTGCGATAGAATATGATGGTGCTTCTAGAGAAACAACCAAGGAAGTTATTTCCAAAAGTATTCCATGAGGTAATGTTTCTTCCCCCAATATATAATTACCAAGTGAGGAATTTAATTATGCATGTCACATGCTTGAGAATTTTCCCACGAAAGGCTTTTTTTTTTTGGAATTATTCCCTCTAAAAGCATGCTTCACTCTTCGGCTTAAATGGCATGGTCCGATTTTGTTGTCAAGATAGACTCCATCCATAGTATGACTAAATGGTTTTTCCTATTTCATTTCGGCTAACCCAACCAACATGGTCATGGTACTGCATAAATCCTCCACCTAATATGTTTGCAGTTCTCTCCTTATTAAGTTCCATTAGACTGAAAAATAATTATTTTTTGAGAACATAACTATTAAATTACCAATTTTGGTGGAATTTATAGGCCTTCCCATGTCATGGTATCAATTTTTGGACCTCATTTCTTCCTCTATAGGATGGGTCATAACCAAATATCCTTCTAGTTTCTATGGTTCCAAACCTCAACAACGATTATTTATTTAGGTTTCCCTTTCTTGGGTCCTCAAAAAAACCGTTGACATCTAGGTGGGGGAATCTTGGTATACTCAATGGGTGGTTTACCTTAACCTCCCCAACACCTATTTTTGTTGTTAATTTGTATACTTTAAGATTTGGGGTTTCCCTTTGTTAGTAGAGGGTAACAAAAAAATAAATCCCAATGGTGTGCCTTCTCAGGCCTCTGGAAAAGATGATTGGACTATTATGCATCACAAAAGTAACCGTAACAAAACTCCCATTATCCATTTTACTCCCAACACTTATCAGGTTATTTAACCACAATATATCCAATTGTTAGTTATACAGACCCTTCATAATATTGGTGGAGCTTCTATCTCCAAGATTCATATGGATTTCATCTCATTATCTCAAGAGACAATGTTCACTACTCCACCACAATGTTGTCCTCCTTCTGAGGCATCTGTGGAGTTGATGGGTTTTTAAATTATTTTACAAAATAAGGGTGGATTTCCTTTTGTGTCACAACATCTAGTTTCTCCCTATATGATGGTAAAAATGCACTCTAAATTCTTTCACCCCTCCTCACCACATCGATGAAGTTGATATTTCACCTTCTACCAAATAGAAATCATAATCTATTCATTTTTTTATTTCTAAATAGAAACATTTTTTTACAAATTAGTTATGATGCCCTTTTGGACCTGAATTTCTAGGATATGTCTCTAAATTATCATTTTCTATGATTTTTTTTTTCTTAGAGTTTCAATGGTCTAATAGACTCCACTTGCAAGTACACTATGCAAGAATTTAGAAATCAATTTCTAGAGATGGGCATTCTATATTTATAATAATTTAAGGTGGCAGGATTTAAACTACAATATCAATAAACTTATTAGGATAGATAGTTTAGCTTTGAAAAATCATCATGAGCCTGGATGTGGAGGAGTTACAACATTTATTTCCCTTAAATGGAGGCATCATTAAATTAATCATGGATGTGACTTGACAAATCACCTCATGTGGGTGTTATTCAACATTGATAATCACTCTTTTGGATTAATTAATGTCTATGCATTCAATGACATGGTTGAAAGTGTGATGTTTAGCATTGGATAGCCAAAGATATCTTGTATTCCCATTATTTTATTTTTGATGAATTTAATATGGTATATTTTCCTATTGACAAGATTGGTCATTTACCCATGCAATGGATTGTTGGTGAAAGGGAAACCTAGATGTATATGCGTAGTAAATATGGGTTTTATGACCCAAAATTTTCTCTTCAGTCTAACTCTTTCATTTGACATATTTTTTCTAATTTATACCAAGGATTTGATTGCATCTTTAAGTGCATTGGCTATGTCATACTATCAACGTAGCTTTTTTTCTCCTTCACGAGTGATTTTTCAGTTACCGATAGAATTTTTTTTCATATTTTCTCATTTCCAAACACTACCCTATCCACCTTAGGCTTGAATATAAATTTTAGCAGCCACATGTTCAAACCACTCAATTTTATCTCTATACTACTCGTTCGTGTCACGACACCACTCTTTACCATATTAAATAGGTATGATGCCTAATGATCCACCCAACTAGTGAAGCACGGTGGATCACATGGTCGATAAATGTCATTCCATGGTTGATTTTTTTTATGCATATCCAGGCATTATTTTCCCCGTATTGAGTATAACTTTTACTCCGCCACCAACTCCAAGTTGATCCATTCCTTAGGTACTCTAGATAAAACTCCCTTTAAAGAACCTTTACAAAGATAGGTGGCAAATCTTAGTCACCACATCCAAATTGTTGATGCCTATAATGCCAAAGGTGTTGAGATCAAATATAGATTACATTGGATCAAATTAGGTGTTTTTATTTCCAAGAAATTATTTCATTCCCTCAAAGATAAACATTCCCACCAAAAATTCAAAGCTATCTAGGAAGGATCACTTTTTCCATTTGAAGTGTCGGAGATGGTGTGGTAATTTTTGTGTCATTATAAAAAAAAATCAAATCTCGAGATCTTTCGTCAATTAGATAAGTGTATTTTAATCAATGAATAATAATGGTCCCTTTTTAGCTCTCTCAATCATAGAGGAATTTTTCCGATAGAGTGTTAACGTTTGAGGATATTTTAAAAATAGTTTCTCAAATGGCTAATGATAAGGCCCCAGGGAACAATGGTTTCCCTTGTGAATTTTACTAAACCCTTTCGGATGTGGTTGGTAATGACCTTTTTGATGTCTATTTGGAAGCATTTTATTCCAATTCACTTAGTTATTTCATCAATCAATGTCACATCAATTTCATTGCCTAGATGGGGGATTCAAAGTTCATTATTAATTGGTGGCCAGCTACTTTTCTCAATGTATCTTACTAAATCATTTCCAAAGCTTTGGCCTTAAACATCCGCAAATTTTTACCTATAATTATTAATCCAGAGAAAACATGGTTTATCTAAAGTATATTGTATAATATTATTGTAGTATGGGAAAGTATGGAATGGGTTTGGTAGCCCCAACAAAAATTCCTAAAAAATATTATGATAGGATCAAGTGACACTTCATTTTGTCCATGCTTGTAGCACTTGGATTTGGGCCTATGTTTATGAATATTGTGGCCATGACTTTTTTATTCCTCTACCTGTCTCTTTTTCAATTTCTTCACTTTGATACTTTTGGAATTTTTTGATCTTATCGTCAAGGTTTCCCTTTGGCACTTGCGCTCTATGTGTTAACACCCAAAGGATTTTACTATATTCTCACCAATGCTACTCAATTTGGCTTAGTGAAATGAATTACACTCCTAGGATTACCTCCTCCTTAGCTTGTCAATGGTCGTTTTATGGATGATTAATTTCTCACCTTAATTGAAGATGAGGGAAATGTTAAAAAAATATTTTTTGGATGTCTATTTCCTCACCTCAAGCACCAACATTCAATGGAGAAATACTTAGTGCTATAGACATTTTTTATTACCTCATCCCCCATAGTTATCTCTTCTCTAATGGAGGTGGATTCAATATGGAAAAATATTATGATTTTTGGGAATCCATTTTGTATTCTAAGCAACACCCTTTCAGATCTAGAAATATGTTGTTGCTTGAGTTGAAAATAAGTTTTCATACTGGATCATGAAGCTTCTCTCGTTAGGAGGTAAATTTTAGATATGTTCCAAAGTGCTTATAGATATGCATGTTTACTATTCTTCATTTCAAGACCCTTCTCAAGATTCTTACAAAGAACTTGAGAAATTTCTTATATATTTCTTATGATCTAGGTTAGATAATGACATGGTTTTTCATCAAGTTGTTTGGGAGTATTTCTACCTGCCCAAATAATTTGAGGGTCTAGGACTGTTAGATATTGGCTGTCAGGGATATTCCCTCTATGCCAAATGGATTTTTAATGTCATTGATGGTCTAAATTAATGGAAAAATATATTTTATACTATATTACTAAGGGTTTTCCACAAGGTAGCAATATTTATAAGGGTTTAGGTCTCCTAAAATTACTTTTATCAAATCCCCTATGAAATTGGTTGGTTCATATTTTATCAAAATGTTTGGAAAGCTTGGGAGAAGATAAACCTTTGATGCTTTATAAGAGAGATGATTTCAAAATAGGTATCTCCGTTAATTCCCATTTGGTGTGGTGGTCATCGGTCATTACTTTCCACAATGTTCCTCTTATAGAGGTTCCTTAGGTGTATGCCCTCAATCTTTTTAAAGGAGGCATTACCACGTTACAAGACATATTTATCCATTTGTGTCAATGGATTCTTACATGACTTGAAGATAAAGATAATTTTTTTCTAGCTAATGGTGACCATGATTCATATTAGGCCATTCTTGAAGCTATTCCCACTTAAATGTCACAAAAAATTGAAATTTATCCTCTACACCTTATTGGAAGGACTGTAAATGGCTTCCATATATCTCATTTATTAATTATTCACCCAATAAAGGGTATGATTTATTATCTCCAAAATTTCCAATAATGGATAAAATCTACTTTTGTTGGTCCCTTAATTCATCTACTTGGTGTTGGCAATATAGATTCTCTATGTTCTGGTCTTCCATTTTAGAGCCCAAGCTTTCTCAGTTTTCTTGGTGTATAATAAATCAAGGACTGCCCATTGGCCGCAAGCTCATTCACCTAAGTATTCCTAATATATTTTTCTCTTTTTTTAGTGAATTGAAATCCTTATGCACCTTTTCTATTTTTTTCAAAAATATCAAACCATTTAGGCCTAGATTCATGAATTATTTTGTTATTTTGGTCATAACCCTTCCTATGGAAACACATTTTACAAGGGTATTAGCTAGATTGTTTCATATCCTTCACTCAAGTTTGACATGATTTAAAATTGGAAATCCCTTTTCCATTTGGAAAGAACAAAATTCTACTCTTTTTGCTCATGCAATTGTAGATTGCAATATTTCAAGATTTAAAAAAGTGATGATTGTGTCTAATGTTTTTATGCATATTCAAGTACAAGCTCAAATGGTGGCACTAGAATTATCCCATCTCTATACTCTTCTAGATCACTGGGGAAATTACCCTTTCATAGTTACTCATGTTCTACTTCCCTCTTCTAGTTGGACTCCCTCTCCAAGGGGTCACAACTATGGATAGAGTTATTCTCGACACCATTTGTGTAGCCATTTTGGGTGGGGATCACCTCCTTTCTACCACTCTCCTCCTCAGGTTCAGTGGGGAGGGTGGGGCTCACCACATCCTTTTCATTATAGCTCATTGTTGCCATCAGATATTAGTAAGTTCCCTTGGATGGCATTGACTATTTTATTTCTGCGGGGGTGGGAAAATAAACTTGAAGATCAATAGGAAGGAAACACTACCATTTCCATTGGTTTGGATCCCATCCTCTTTAAGAAATACCTTCCTGGTAGAGTGTCCTCCACTTTCATCCATATTTGTGGATGTAGCCTAATTTTTGATTTCATAGTTGGTTGTTTTCTTGCGGGCTCTGGTTTTTTTGTTTTTATTTCATTTTCCTTTGGCTGGGGTTTTAATTTAGGCTTTCTTCCATTCTACCTATTTTTTAAATAGTCATACTATCATATTTATTGGTAATATAGGATTTGTTTCATCAAAAAATGTAACATAGCAATATACAACCAAAAAAATAATATGAGCAATAAAATATAAATTTCAAGGAATAAGAGAGAGGCTTTCCGACATGGAATTCTCTAACCCATGATGTGCATGTTCTCAAATTCCTAAATACATCAAGTATATTTTTTTGCTTCATCAATCTACCTACAATTTTTGGTCTTGGATAATTTTTTATAAAATCCCCCAAACCTAATCCCTTCACTTGTAAAGTTTAATGGGGTATTAAAGAGTGGTACATGAAAAATTCATACATCCTTTTTTTGAGATTATACTCATGTTTTTTTTTATTATTGGCAAATAGTTTTTTGAAAGGCACTATACCCTTGAGTACAAAAGATGGCCTAGGAGCCAGAATAGGAATGAGAACCAGAGAGAAAAGGATCAGAATCCAAATGTGACAATGAAGCTCAAAGTAGCCAAAAAATAGCTACCCAAATGAGACAAAACAGCAAAAATACTGCAAAAAAGCAGTAGAGAGACCGCAAAAAAATAGTATAAAAACATACAAGAACAGCTAAAGCATCTACAACTACTTTTTGGCAGCTTTTTCAATGCTGGTCTTGATATTCTTTCAGGAGTGGAACATACCCAAAGTTGTCATGTGGGTAGCGTCAGTATTATCTAGCTACTCAATGGTCCTTTTGCTTTCCTTATCGTTACCCCAAAGTGTTTCCGGAACACCGCTGAGGTTGGAGACACTTTTGACATGTTGCTCAATGAACTCCTCAATCGCCCTAAAGATAGCCATGTTGTAATCATGTCGAGTTTTGGCCTTCCCTAAACGGGAGTCTAAGGAGTTCAACTTCTTATAGATATCATCAATCTGGCTGCCATCAATATCCACCTCCTCCTCCTTTTTCCTCTTGCCTTTCTGTTTAGCCAAGTTCTTAACCTCATCCTTCAGCAGTTTCATATCAGCCTCTAAGGCATCTAGCCTTTTTGAAGAGCTTTCCATATGCACATCCCAGGGACTGGCACTGCTAATATTCAGAAGGTCATGTGCAATTTCAATTTCATGAGGCCCCTTCTCCACAACAAGAGTTTCAAGGTTAAGCTTTCTAGAAGCCCTGGTAACCAGTCTGTTCGAGGTGGAGGCGAAGTGGGGGGTGGGAGCAGCAGTAGGGGGAATGGAAGAAGAAGCTTGGATGGTTAGCAGGGGGGTGACAGCAGCGGTGGCGGGGGCAGAGAATGGAGAAACAGGGCTGGCAGTAGCAGAACCCGGCAGAGGGGGAACCGAGCTAAGAGAGGATGGGAGACCAGGATACTTAAGAAGACAACATTTATGAAGCAGTAAAATAAGCCCTTGGTGTAAAGGAACCGCCCAGGTATGCTTCTAAAACTCCAAAATGGAGCGCTCAAGAGAGTTCAACAAGTAATGGGGAAAACAAACCAAGAGATTCCTACGGAAGTGGTTAAGAAAGATAATATGCTTAGCAGGAACAGTGACAAACCTTCCTTCCAAGGAGATGAACCGTATCATCATGCGAGTAACCTCATCCTAAGGCGGAGGGATCGAGCTAACAAGTAGGCCCGCTGTAACATAGATCAGCTTCTCAGATCCCTCCACAAATCTCCTCTCTTCAACATCTCTGTCGACCCTTTTGTTAAAGAAATGGTAGCCCTCCAAACTAAGGCCGGTCACTTCAGCAATAAGTTCTTCATTGACCAAGATCTTTTTCCCCCCATATTCAACAGTCCGCTCCTTCCATTCCTTCGTAAAACACATAGAAATGCTTTGATCATGCCCCTGAACCTTCTCCATGAAGTTGGTGATGCCACCCTTGCTGAGTATGCTCCATAGCTCAATATTATCCTTCCAGTCCGGATCCGCACTAGGCTCAATTTGGCAAGGGGGTCCCCCCATCTTCTCTTTGCTTAACTGATTGCAATAAATTCCCAAATTCTTGTGAGCGCTGAAACCCGTCTGCTTCTTGCTATTGTAATCTGCACAATATTGAAAATGAGATCCGTTGCTTTTCCCATGAACGGCTGCGTGTCTGATGATCTAAGTCTGTGGAAAATCACATGTGGGAATAGACCGCTCCCTATCATCAATCACATTACTACTATCTTCGGTTTCCGTGGAGCTTTGTATCTAGCTTTTAGCAGTCGCAGTGCAGCCCGCATGCACGATTTTCAAATCAATGTAACTCCACTTGGAATTCCCCATATATTTCACACTATCTTGTTTATTTGACATGATTTGCATCATCGTATTCTTTAAGTCAACACGTTTGGGAGTATTATTGATGCTGATCCATACCCAAAAATCATAACTCAGCTCTAGATATTGCTTGTGTATAGAAATCCGCATGAATGTTGTTTTGAAGCTGCTTAGGGATGTTATTATTATCCCAAACAGTGAGGTTAACATTAATGCCATAATTAGCCAGCGCATCTGCCAATTTATTACCCTCCCGGTAAGTATGCATGATCCTAATGTTATTGAAAGTATGACTAATACTTATAGACTCTGAGATAAAATCCTTGATGCTCCAACTTTGAGATGAGGCACTGATTAAGAAGATTAATGATATTCAGGGAGTCCCCTTCAATAATGAGGTTCTGAATATTTTGAGTCTGGGCAATTCTCAGGCCCCATAGAGCAGATAATGCTTCAGAAAAATGATTAGTTTGAATTCCCATTTTCCTAGCATACGCAGCAATCAGATTACCTTTATGATCCTGTATCACTCCTCCTCCTATTGCAATCCCAGGGTTTCCCTTAGATTATACTCATGTTGTGGAAGGATATAAATAAAGTTATTTTTTTACCACATTTTCATAACTTTTTTTTTCTAACAACACTATTTTCAACTCAATGTTATGGTACACATATATGTGCAAGGTAAAAATTATGGATGGAAGTGGATTACCTCCATATCCCTATTGGTAATTTGTTCAATTATCATTGTGTTACTATCCTAATGCCCCTATATTCTCTCTCATGCATTTTATTCAACCACATAGTTGTTGGTAGTGGTTACTAGATATCCTTGTCAGGAATTTCTAATATTGTTGTGATATAAGTATTTTATTATTTTATTCCATGGGGTTACTTGGTAAAATATGTTTAAAACATGTTTGATCATGGGATTCTAAATATTACCCCTTATTTTTGAGATTTTCCACTACATCCTTTCATTCTCGATGCCCCCCTTTTACATTATTATCCTTATTTGTGATGATACAATGATGGAAATTTTGTAGATAAAAATTACACATGTATGATTGTAGTGTTATGTATCGCCTTACCAGGGTGACCCCCCATGCTCTGATAGCCAGCCAAAGAAAAATTTTTTTTATTTGGGAGTTAATTCAGACATCCAAATCTTGTTCCAATTGAACTCTGTTTGACTACTATGGAAGAAATTATTATATCCAGATTTTGACAGAGTAATTCCCATCATTGGAATTATTCCATACCAGCTCATCCTTGGAATCCAGCTGACTTAATGGAATAAGATCTAATTGATCTTGAAGGGAGGAAGTAATTTGCTTCAGATCAATTCTCTCCACAGTAAGTTTTTTTTCCAATTTCTTGCTGGTGGTACCATTTCCTTCAATATAGTCCTTGATTTTAATGCCATACTTGCTTATGAGACTGTCCTTAACCGCCCCCAAATCTATCCATGAGATTGCCCATTAAATTATCCTCCCAGAAGTTTATGTCCCTACCTACCATCCCCCACTTTCCATTTACTGCCCTGCTTGATGAAATTTCTGCTCTTGACCAGATTATTCCAAAAAATGGAACCATAGGGGAGGTGCTCATCTTGAAGAAAGAATACACAGCTTGATGATGATTTAAATATTTTGCTTTGATTAAATCAATCCAGGGGTTGTTTCTCAGACAACATTCTCCAGCCCATTTTAGCAATGGGGCCTCATTCATTCATTTTCTCAATATCTTTTATACCCAGACCACCCATAAACTTCGGGGTGCAAACCTTATCCCAAGCCACTAAGTGAAATTTGAACTTCTCTTCCATGCCTTGCCATAATTTTTTTTTTTTGAATCCTTTCAATTTTATCTCTGAAGGAAGAGGGGATCTTGAAGAGTGACATGACATAATGGGCAGATTTTGAAGAGTACTTTTAATGAGCAGGCACTTACCAGCACTAGATAAAATGGCTCCTTTCCAACCAGCCATTTTTTTTTTGGAATCTCTCCAATAAATCATCCCACACCTTGTAAGAGACTTTCCTAGTGCCGAGAGGAAGGCCCAAGTAAGTGGCTGGAAGTGCACTTATTTTACAACCCAGAATTTTAGCAATTTTGAGCTGCCTTTCCTCAGGAGTGTTGAAAAAGAAGATGGTGCTTTTATCATAATTAATCTCTTGCCCAGAAGCAGATTCATAGAGCTGCAGTAAAGCCTTGATAGCCTTAGCTTCAATGACTGAAGCCAGAAGAAGAAGGATAGTGTCGTCCACAAATTGCTGATGGGAGACAGCTTGACTGATGGAAGTGGGCTTAGAGCCATTTAAAAGCCCGTCTTTAAACCGCTTTGCCAATTGTTCTACTAAGGCTGTCAGCCAAAAGAATGAAGAGTAAGGGGGAGAGGGTCCCCTTGTCTAAGTCCTCTGCTGCTAGCTAGTGAAAAAAAAAACCCACAGGCTCACCATTAACAACCACAGAGAATCTGGCCGTAGAGATACAAGCCTTAATAATTCTTCTAAATTTTTTTTCGGAAACCCAAATTTTGTTAAGACTTTGTCAAGGAAAAAACCCAAGAGACCTTGTCAAAAGCTTTATTCATATCAAGCTTAAGGACCATATTTGCCTTTTTATTATTTTCCATGGAATGTATGGTCTCGTGAACCATAATCAATCGTCTTGTATAATCTTGTATAATCCTGCCTTTGATGAAGCCACTCTGCTGCCTTGAGATAAGATCATTCATAATGAGCTGAAGTCTAGTAGTAATAATTTTGGTAAAAATTCTATATATGGCATTCACAAGGCTGATAGGTCTGAAGTCCTTGAAATCTTTAGCATCCATTTTTTTTTTTAGGGGCCAGCACAATGTGAGTGTTATTAAGCTCTTTAAAAGATTTCCCCGTTTCTATAGAATTCATTCACCGCTCTGAGAAGATCCTCCGAACAGATTTCCCAAAATTTCTGGAAAAAATTTATAGAGAACCCATCCGGACCAGGAGCCTTGTCACCCTCTAAAAAAAAAACAACTTTTTGCAGCTCTTCAAGCGTGACCGCTTTGGTGATACTTCTAAATTTCTGATCCTCAATTTTATTTTGGGGAATGGCCTCCAACATAAAGAAATAGCTTCAGAGTTGATGATATTCCTCTCCTCAAGAAGTTTTTATAAAAATCAAGCGCTTCTTTCTTAATGCTATTGGGATCTTTTATGATATTTTCCGTTGTTTTTAGAAACTTCTAAGATCCTATTACAGGCTCTGTGCTTCAAAGTGGTCATATGAAAGAACTTCGTATTCCTGTCTCCCTCTTTGAGCCAAATAGCTCTAGATTTAAGTCTCGCCATAAAGATTCCTCTCTGCTGCAGATCGTATGCAACTCTGAAAGAATATTCTTTTCATTAACTTCATCTTCAGCCGATCTCCCCATAGTATCCATTTTTAATTCCAGATCCTGAAGCTTTTGTTTTAACTTTTTTTTTTTGTCAAATACATTACCAAAAACGCTTTTATTCCAGATTTTGACTTGCTTTTTGACATTTTTGAGCTTTTGAACCAATCTAAATTGAGCAGTGCCTTCGCCATTCCATCCATCCCCACCATTTTTTATCTGTCATAGATATTGTCATGCTCCATCCACATCTTTTCAAATTTGAATGAGCTTCTGGTGGGTTTAGTCCAATTGAGAAAATTTAAAGCAATCGGATTGTCCGATCCAACTCTGGGTAGGGAAGAGAGGTGGAAGTCTTGACTGAGAATCCAGCTCGCTGAAATTAGAGCCCTATCCAATCTCACCTGAATAAACTCCTTTCCCAACCTTCTATTATTCCAAGTGTATTTATTCCATGAAGATCCACATCTAAGAGGTTATGTTCAGCAAAAAATCAGCAAAATCCTCCATACCAGTAGAAAAGCTGGAGGTACCTCCAAACTTTTCACCTGGGTTTAGTGGGGAGTTGAAATCCCCCATAATAAGCCAGTTAGCAGAACAATACTGGTTTCTAAATGTTTTAAGGTCAGCCCAAAGCTTCCTTCTACCACTAACCGAATTAGGGGCATAATGTTAGAAAGGATCCATTCACCCTTATTCTCAATAGTAACAAATTTGATTGCAAGATGATTAATATTAGCATTGAGAACCATACCAGTACAGTGTCTTTATCCCAAAGAGTAGCCAGTCCTCCAGAAGCTCCCTGGGAGTCAACAGCCGCCATTTCAGAGTTATCCCAAAAACTCTTTTTAATAGTTTCAAGGGTCTTAGCTTTCATCTTAGTTTCTTGCAGAATCAAAATACTAGGATTACTGGAATCCCGTAACTCCTTGATGGTTCTCTGCTTGGAGTTTCCATTTAGGCCTCTGATGTTCCAAGAAATAATCTTCATTTGGAATGATTGGTGGTTGGAATTCCTGATGGTTCAACTGACGCTGAACTCCATCTGCAATGTCCCTCTCCGTTCTTTTAGATCTAAGAGTCTTTTTAGAGGGTCTTCCTCTTTTTGTACTTCCTCCAAAGTCACTATTCGTCTAGCAGAAGATCTAGTTGTTCTGGATGTAGAGGTGTCCCAATTGTCTTTTTTTTTTTTTTTTTATCACTGTAAAGTGATTCTGGGATCATTTCAAAACCTTTCATTCTTTTTTTTTCTTTTTTGAAATGACCTTTGTGAATCCAGAATCTGGATCCTCCTTATCCATGATAGGCGTAACTTCTCCCTCTTCACGTTCTTTCTGAATCCTGTCAGGTGTGTGAGTATCAGCTGATCTGGTGCTGAAACAAGCCGGTGAAACCCTATATGTTTGCTGGAACAAGGAAGTAGATCTGCATTACCATCTCCCCTAGGAGAGTTTTTCTTCAAAGGTTCTTTAAGAGCCATACAGTCCTTGTTCGAAGTTTTCCTCAGTGATGCACAACTGATGATTATCTTTCTCGACTATCATACTGCTCTGAAATTGCTCAATAGGGACTATATTAATCTTCACAGAGCCATCTTGCTCGTTCACCACCATGGATACCTTCACAGATTTATCCAAGTCTTCTTTGTTAGATGCTTCAATAGGTTTATCCAAGGATACCTTCACAGGTTTATCCAAGTCTTCTTTGTTAGATGCTTCAGGAAAAGCTGCTGCTGCTGAGACTTTGGGACGCCAGACGAGATGTTTCCTTATTTGAGTTCTAAAACCTTTTTTTTTTTTTTCCCTTTTCTATTTAACTCCAAATCCTTCTGACTAGGGGCTTTGTCTTCATTCCAGCTATCCGTGCTTGGAACCCTACTATCCTTGTTCAGAACTGAGCCCTCCCCAGGCTGTTCAGCATCCAAAGTAGGGGTCTTCTTCTTGGAAACAACTTTTTGTCAGAGTGTCCAATGCTATGACAATGTTTACATCTCAAAGTTTCAACCTCAATTTTTTGGGTCCATATCCCATATCTAGATTTCAAGATTATGTGCTCCGGAAACTCCTGATCCATAGCAGAGAAAATGTAGAAATGAAAAAGCAAAAGCCTGGATCTGTTTCTCGTGGGCCCATCCAGCCCAATATAGGGTGCACCTAAGGATTTTGCAATATTTAGCAGAATTTCATCATCCCAAAAATGCAATGGTAGTCCAGGTAACCTACACCAGATTGGGATGGTGTTTATATTTTCAGTATTAGGATCAAATCCAGGATACCATTTTTTCAAAAAAAGGCCCATGTTACCCAGCCACCAGGACTCCCAGAAGCACCGAATCCAAATCCTCTTGCTGATTAAATTTTTCCAGAAAAAAATCCTTTTGGCATGATGGTAATGTTCAGGGCTCCCTTAGGTTTCCACTTTCTCAAAGCCCATTTTCTAATGAAATCAATATTAGGTCTAGAGCCTGGCCCACAGATCTGCCCTCTCTCAGCATTTTTAACCTTAGTACATAGACATTCTACAGCCAGAACTGCAGAAAACCGCATTTCCATAGTTTTCTCCATCCATAGGCTAGTTAATATAATAATAATATACATACAATAACAATGTGTAAGATAAATTAATTAAAACAAGTGATAACTGTAACAAGGCACAATAAAGGAGGTGTGTTTAGTTTATCAAATGCTCAAGAAGATGATATAAAATTGAAAAGACCATAAATGATTTACAAGTAATTTATTTATAATCCTGGGAGTATAAGATGATAGATATGGAACATTGGATGTGTATGTAACCATTTAAAAATATCATACATATTTCATGGTTTCATACAAATATTTTTTTCCTGCTTATGTGAACCTCTAAAGTATGCATCATTATGAAACCATATGTGTCACACAAGTATGAAACCTTTTATATGACGAAAAGTAGCTTAAATCCCTAAGGATAGGTAGGATATTGTGTAAAAAGTTATTGGTTGGGTTTTAAAGTGAAATATGTATATTGCCTATGTTAGGAATTTACATTAATGCTCACATATAATACCATATTGTTGTACGTGAGATTTGGTTAATAAACTAACTCACTAATATAGGAATTTGGGGAGATTATTCTGGGAGGATTTATAAGAGAAACCTCCTTGAATATAGAATTTTTAACTCCTATATATAAGTGTTGCATTCAATTAATAACATAGAAAATATTATCAACCTGTGATTGTTTTGTGCAAAGTTTTATGCATATTATCATCTGGTATCAGAGAGCTGTAAATACATGGTCAAACTATTGAGAGTATGAATGAAGATGAAAGATTAAATTGTTCAGGGAAATTTCATATTATTTGAGTGCTACAGATGTTACATTAATCTTCATCTACCTCACAAAAAACTTAATTGCTGATTGAACCTGCAGAAATGCTGATCTACTCCTCCATGCATTAGACTTGGTACCTGTATTGTATTAGGAGATGAAATATATTCTTGTTGAGGGGTGTGTAATAAAAAGTATGTGGATTAAGCATTCAAATGACTCATACAACCTGATATGTGGTTTTTGAGAAGTCAACATGTTAATTCTGAGTATTCCTATCAGTCTTAAAGAATATTGTCATTCCAAAGTGCCACATCCTAACACTGTCCATGTGGAGTTAATAATATCATCTTTGCTAAAAAAACCACATATTTTTGAGATAGAAATACATAAAGGAGAATTAGTATTGATTGGCATATGAACCCACTGATCATCACATATTTATGATCAAGTATGCTTCTGAAAATCATGCAAAGCTGATCGAGGGTGATTTTTGTCTAGGAAAAGAAAAATGCTCTGCAACTCTGGCACAAAACTAGAGTCGGCTCTTCTACGGTTTACCCCATCCAATATTATACTGTGGCCTTTGCGAGCATTACAGGAATTAATTTCTATATTTTCTCTTAGGGTTTTTTCTCCCTCTGGTTGTCCCCTATAAAATTACCTTGCCATATTCAAACCCAATTGTTTCAACCATGACAGGAGATAGTGGAGTGAGCGATGGCACCGTTGGCGAAGCATCTAAGGAAATTTGTCCCAAAGGTTTTTCATGAGGTAATCTCTCTCCTCCAGATGCTGTTCTCCCCATTCCTGAATTTGATGTTACATATCAATGGTTAGAACAATTTTTCCTCATTTGGTATTTTTTGGGTTGAATCCCCTCTAAAGGCATGCTTAAATCTTGGGCCAACATAGTTTGGACCCCTTATGGGGTCCACCTGGATAGTGTCCAAAACATGACCAAGGGTTTTTTTTCTTTCTTTTCTCTAACCTGGCTTATGTGCCCAACATCTTGGCCAAACAAGCCACTTAGTATGTCCACAACTCATTTCTTCTATTAACACCCTCGCATGTAAGGAATTTGTGGTATCTGAGTATACCACCCTTAAAGTGCTAGTGTGGATTGAATTTATTGGTCTCCCTCTACCATGTGTTCATTTCCTACTGAAAATTGCTACTTCAATTTGATGTGTTATCTTCCTAGAAGCTACTAATTTTTACCATGCTCTTCCTCAGAAGTGAGTTTGCATTGAGATTGATCTTTCGCAGGACCTCAAGGAATTTGTGGATATTCCAATGGGTGATAAAACACTACTCCCAGTGGGTCATGTATATAAATATTCCTAATACTTATTTTCATTATCAAGAGTCTGATCACAAGATCAGATATTGTCTAATTTATGTCCCCATAATTGTCATATTGCAAAAGCATCTCCCGAATCAGTCAAACCCCAACAGGAGGAAGGTTGGCAAGTAGCTAGAGGCCAGAAAAATAAGAACAAATATCAGCAATCCAAAGCCTCTAGCTCCCATGGCCATCGTGAACCAGATGTTAAGGAACATTATCGCAACATTCCATGTAAGGATCCTACAACTGCTACTAAGGAACCAACTGATGCTGCTAAGGAGCCAATTGTTATAGCCATCTCGGCTACCCCATTGCCAAAGTACTCTAGCACACCCCTCAGGGTGTTGGTTCTCATGGACTAGTTAAATTATGTTTCTCACATCCCCATTTCACATTCAATTCCTCTACTACTTCTAAAAAACTCACAAGGGCATTCTAAATGACCTCGAAGTCCACCTTGCATCTCTTGGGACCATATCCCAGCACACAGTGTGAACTCCACTGAAGTAAAATACAACATTGGGTATGTCGAATGAAAAAAAAATGATTTGCATGACTTTTTACAACATAATGCTGCTCGTTTCCTACATAATCAGTATGATGCCCTTGAGAGTTAGGAGGATGGGGATATGGCTCTTGACTAATGTTTCCCATGATTTTTTAAATCCTGGAATGTTAGGGGTCTCAAAGAATCCTGTCGTAAGTATGTAGTGTGTGAAACTTGATAACGATGTGTAAATCTAGATGTTTTATTTTTTCAAGAAGTTAAAATTATAGGTTTTGAGTTGTAGATGGTTTGTAAATCCATCTAGCTTGACAACTTGACTTTCTGTAGCAATCATGAAGTAGGCCGTGAGGGGTTGATTTCACGTTTTGCCCCTAAATGACGACCTTTGTTAATTGACCATGGATTCAAGCCCACCAACCATGTCATATGGGTCCTCTTTAATATTGAGTGCCACCCTTTTGGGCTCATTAATATTTATGCCTCTAATGATGTGGCCGAAAGGGTTGATCTATGGAGGTGGATGGCCATCTCCATTCCCAATGCATATTAGGTTATAAGTGGAGACTTTAATATGGTTGAAAAACCAAATGATAAATGTGGTCACCTACCTATGAGGTGGAAACTTGGTGAAAGGGAAGTGTGGTACTTCATGAAAAATAAATTTGGAATCTTTGATCCTAATGCATCTCAATTTCCCATGCCTACAACCTATTACATATGGTCCAATATCCATGGAGGGAAAGATTACATCCTCAAATGGATTGATAGGGCCATTTGTTAGCTCAATTTTTTTTGAGTTTGAAAACATTTACTCCATGTTAGTGGAGGTTATGCATGCTTTTTCCTTTCAGATGACTCCCATAAATGATTTTGTATCTATTGTCATGATTTGTGCCCATTTTATCGTAAAGGCCAATTATTTCTTAATACTTACTTGATGCAACATGACCCACTATCAATCATATCAAGTGGATTTGGAATTTAATTCTACGGCCCAATCAGTATAAGTGATTTCATCCACCTATGTAGGCCAGCTAACTTCTTTGGTGGGAACATGCACTGATGCGGACTACCAGATTTCTTAGAATCTATGGCCACCTGCTAGCTAAATTTGGTGCCGCTCATACACCGCTAACACCTCAGCTCTCAGCGCCACTCATATAACTATCCAACATAAAATTCAAATCGCAGAAAAAATTATAATGCCAAAGGTTCTTAGATCTGGGCTTGAATGCATTGGCTCAAAGTTAGAGATTGGGTCTTGAAAGAGTTTCTCTCTCTCTTCGAGCTAGAAAGCCTTCTCAATAGATTTGAGATATCATTGATAATGGAGATTGAATCAATAACCTGAAACTTATATTGCAAGCATTTGTGAAACATAAAATTTTTGTTTTCCAAGCTCATCTACCCTTTGATGCTCATCGGGCCACTCTTGACCAATGTTTTGGGGGGTTGTGCCTCATAAGATTTCAGAGGCTCAAAATGTGCTTTGAAAATAATGCTCACTATTGAAAACCTCCATGAAGCCACTATGCAAATGAATAATGATAAAGCACCTGGATGCGATGGGTTTCCTTGTGAATTCTATAAAATTCTTTGGGATTTCATTGGGAAAGACCTTTCACAGGTTTATATTGAAGGTTTTCAAAACCAATCCCTAGGGCCTAGAGTTAACAAGGGAAACATCAAATTCAATCCTAAGTAAGGAGATCCCAAGAAAACCACTTGTTGGTGGTTGATTAATCTGTTGAACGTCTCCTAAAAAATCATTTCCAAAGCGTTAGCTCTATGACTATGCAATCTCATGCTTGCTATTATTTAGCCAGAGCAAACAAGCTTCATACAGGGACACTTCATCCTTGATAATATCATCGCCATTTGGGAAGGAATGGAATGGGCCTAAAAATCTCACCATGCCACCATGTTTATCAAGATTGACTTTGAGAAATCCTATGATCGGATTAAATTGGATTTCATCCTCACCATGCTTCAGGCCCTTGGCTTTGGCCCCATCTTTATTCAATCTATTAATATGCTTTTTGCAGATGCCTCTACTCAAATTTCTATCAATGGCCTTATCTCGAATCCCTTTGGGCTATTCTAATATATATCAGACAGGGTTTTCTTCTAGCCCTTGAACTTTATGTACTAGCGGCTGAAGGCTTTGGTTATCTATTAGCCCATGCCAAAAATCAAGGTCTTGTTCGTGGAATTTTGCTACCTATTGAGCCCACCTCTCAACTCCTCAATGGGAATTTTGTGGATGATTCATTCCTTAGAATTATTGAGGATGAAATTAACATTCGTAATGCCATGCATTGCCTAGATACTTTCTTCATGGCTTCTAGTTTCCTCCATTCAATGGTGTGAAAAAAAACTCAATGCTACAAGCAATCCTTCTTTCCTGTGCCGGATTGGCTTGCCACTTGTGATTAGAAAATTCTTCAACATGGGGAGATATTCAAATTCCGTATTATTCCTTTTTATTTTCAAGCCTCCCTGACTGATCTATGTAATTATGTCATTCAACAAGTGGTGAAAAAACTAGAATATTGGCTCACTAGACCCTTGTCTCTGGCTCAAAAATTCAAATTTTTTTCCAAAGTTCTGACAGCCACCCATGTCTACTATTTGTCTTATGAGTGCCTTCTAAAGAATCCATCCAAAAGATGGAAAATCTCTCAAATATTTTTTATGGGCTAATGCTTCTAATGGTAAAGGTTTTCATCGTGTCACTTGGGATATATGTTGCTTACCTCACAATTCTGGAGGTCTTGGGTTTTTCCATATCCAGTGCCAAGGGAAAGATCTCTGTCCAAGTGGATTATTCGTAACATCATTTGGCAAGAATATTGGAAATTTATTTTATGATATGGCATCTAAGAAGGCTCTCCTTATGGCTGCCCTACATGGAAGGTTTATGGTTTGTCAATTTGCTCATCACTCCTGTTCCTGTCAAAGTTGTGAGCACCTTCGTGCTTAAAAGTATCTGGAAAGCCTAGGAATGTGTCAAACCCTCACTTTTATGGAAAGGGGATGGATTTCACAATGGGCTATCTCTCAACCAGAAATCTCTCTGGTGGTTGTCAATTTTTCAATCCCAAGAGTAATGCCTTGTAGAGGTCCAGGAATCTCCGTGCTCAAATTATTCAAGTGCGCAATTCATACCATCGAGGATGTTTTTTACAAAAACAAGCAATCCTAGTTTTCTTGGACAGAGTTTAAAAATATATTTCAGATCTCTAATCAGGATCAAGATACTTTCAATACTATGATCATTTTATTCCTAATCACATGCTACATAAGATTGTTGTGCACTCTTTTTGCCCTTGGTGGAGAGAATGGAAGTGGTTTGCTGATACTCCTTTCTATAACTATAAATCTAGAAAAGGCTATCAGTGGATCTCACCCCATTTTCCCATGGTGGATAAACTCAACACTCATTGGGGAATTAACGCCACGCCATCTGGCTGGGGTAGATGGTTTGAGACTATTTAGACTATATGTTTTGAGCCCAAAATTACTCATTTTCTATGGTGTATTCTTCACCAAGGATTTCCTATTAGGGTCCGTCTTGTTCAAATTGGGATTACAACTCCCAAATTCCCCTTCTGTGGGCATATGGAAACTATTATGCATTTTTTCTAGTTCTGTCCCAAAGCTCAAACTACCTGGAACTAGATCCATACTTTTTTCTTTCCTTCTTGGCTCCACTGTTTCACTTGGTAACATATCCTCTTGGGAGACAATCCTAAAATTTTGCCTATGTTCACTCAGATTTGACATGTTTTTAGAGGGGAAATTTTATTTTGGAAATGGAAAGAAAGGATTTTTTTTTTCTTTGCTAATTATGTAGTTGATCAATCCTTATCGATTTATAATAAATTTATGGTGATCTCAAATGTGATTTTGTAGATTCAAGTTCAAGAAAATAAGGTGGTGCTGGAGGTGGACCACCTCCATAATTTATTGTGACATTGGGGGGAAGCCCTATGTAATGTTTCTGGGGTTCCTCCCTCTCCCACTAGGTGCTCCTCATCCTTCGCTCGTGGTGGCCAATGCAACAGATCCAAACGCTGGGCATTTAGTCACTCCCACCATTCTCGTGGGTTGAACCATTGACATAGCCACTCACCTAGAAAACCACCATGGTCAGAGATTTCCTCCGCATTCCTTGGCTTGTCAGCAGGGCTAGGGCATTTATTCAACTTGATCTTTGGATCATCAATAGGGTTAGGGTTCTCTCTCCGTAACTTCTCAATAGGCTACCTAACATCTGCCACCACCCCTGACTACTACTGGAAAATTCCCCTGACTCAACTTAGCCATTCTTACGTGTGGGGAAGAAGATCCTGAAGAAGAACATGTTGATGGCTGGGAGGCTCTTGACATTGGCAAGGATATTCCTGGATTAGGGTGTCCGGATGATCAGGATCCACCCTCCTCAGGCATGTTTGCTGCTGCTACCTAATTTTGTCTTTGTTATTTGCCAGGATCAATTTTTTTGTCTCTCCCTAGGCTCGGCCTAGTTTGAATTTTGGTTTTTTGGGATCGACCTAGTTTTGTTTGTGGTTTTGGGGCATGCTCTTGTACCACCAAATTTTTTATTGAAAGCTATCTTGTATGTTATTGCATTAATATAATATAAGATCTTTTTCATTAAAAAAATCATGCAAAGCCGTGGCATTAGAAACAAAGATCAAATGAGCTCCACGTGTCGGCATGCATGAAAGTGAACGTGAGTAAAAGTTCCTAGAAGTTATTTTACATTTTAAAGCCTCAGTTAATGTGTTATATCCATCTACATTTGTGATGTCAAGCATAAGGTCGGTCCGTACAAGTTTATATTAATATGTGTGGTTTTTTTTGGGTTTCTTTTAAAAATCATATTAATAGTAAAAGAGTTTGTATGTTTCCATTTTCATTGATGATGCCATGAGGAATTCACCAAAGACTTTAAAATGATATGTCAAGCGGTTGATAGAATTAGCATATTTTATTAGTTAACATGGTATAAATGTCTTTTGTTTAGGGATGGATTTCAGACCATTTTATGTTGTTAAAAGGAAATATATTTCATTGATGATGATCTAGTGAGTGATCAATTGTGAGGAATGAGGGTTAACCTCTTTTAATGAGGTCCATAACCCCGTTACTATAAAACGCCCAGGTGTTTCTCTGATGACTTGGATAGGAATGATGAATATTAGACGTGATTTGCTGAAACTTCACAGCAAAAAATAAAATGACATAGTCATGATACGAACATGATTTAGGGTTGAAACTAGTAGTAGCCCATTTTTTCGAAGGATGTGCAATATGGATAAGTTGAATCGAATTGAAAAATTTGAAGGCTAAAAATTCCATCATGATAGGTGATAACTCAATTATTGCTTAGTCAACAAAGATCTATGGGAGACTGTGGAAGGAAAAATCAAGAAACCAAAGAGATGCAGATGAAGCAGGAAAATGGGAAAGTAAGGATTAGAAAAACAAGGAAGGCTCTTCAATTATTGAGATGTGGGAGCTATCTGATGCCTACTTACATCACATAAATCTATCAGAATAGAATGTCACATGTCATATGGATGACATTAAACAACTGTTAGTCAATGGGTCACAAGTAGAGAGTGCAACAGTAAGACACTCAATGACAAAGTTGTTCGGAACTTAAAATGGAGGAAGGTGACAAGTATGGTGGAACACCATCAAGAAAGTTTCATTCTATAGTTCACAGAAATTGAATTAGCTGGAATAAAATTTGATGTTCCTAATGATGATGTAAAAGTCTATACTTATTTAATATCATGTCATTCTAGATATTCTAACATGGTATTTACTGTTCACAAAAAATAAATCACCTAGATTTAGATGGATTTAATTTATTCTTTGATAAAATCAAGAAAATAGAACTAAGAATATTGATCCAGAGAAAACTGCAATGTATGGTAGAAACATGAATCATATGCTAAAGGATAGATGACAAACCTTCTTTTAAGCAAGAATGAACCTCCCAATATCCATGGAAAAAATCCATTGGATCTTCACTAACAATAATGCTCCTGGACATGGAATCATGTATTGTAAGATAAAGAGCAAGGTGATCTACTTGATGGAAAATTGAAAATAAAGCTTTCATTTCTAAAAATAGAGATAGAATCAAGGCGATTGGGACATGAAGTCTACCCATTCTTATATATGAGGAATAAAATGCTCAACTACAATGAATGAAGACTTTATGAGTATATTAGTAATGTTAACATGTCATGGTAGAGGACGAAGGCATACATGAAATGAGGAGATCGGTGATTGGTAATGACCTCTCATGTGAGTAACCAATGATGGGGTGGTAGTAGTTGTGGTAGATAATGTGGTGTGAGTTTTCTTTCTATTTCAGAGTTGTACCAAGTTTCGTAGTTTAAGTATGTCTGGTATGTAATTTTGTTTCATAGTTCATCATTTTGTGTCGAATAAGTGGAAAACTCCATATTAATGGTCAGGGGGGAACATGATCTCAATGTTCCATTTTCATTTCTATTATCTTTAGGAGGGATGAGCACAGGTATTTACGTGAGAAGGTAATTAGCTCTATGTAATTCCCTGATGCAATTAACATAGCGGAAAAGATGAAAGCACAGAGGAAATGCAACATCATGATATTTAAGGGGTTATGAAATTGTATTGCAAAACCATCTGTATATCTTGCATGTATGATTTTGGGTTGTTCCTTGTCAAGCTAAAACCATCCTTGTTGAGGTTAGTTGGCTATCCATGGAAAAATTTCCTTGTTTAGATTAGTTAGGATGTACTTTGAAATACCTTGCAAAGAGATGATGAATGCATGAGGACAACCTGTAGAGAAAGTGCAACTATGTTTTTTCTCCCATGTTCACACTAAGGGGGGGAATATTAAGAATATTAGATTAGGTTTACATGATAATAGAACATACTATTGTTCGGTGTCATTTGAATAATATGTAACCATGAAGTTCGTCTAATATAGTTTGGTGAAAATTGTTCATGGGAGTGATGTTATACCTATAAGCTGCGTTAATAGGTAGCACCAACATTTTTCAGCCTAATGTATGTGTGCGATTCAAGTATGAACATAGAAAACAATATCAATCTATGAATTTTTGATGTAAATCTCTCGGAGTTATTATCATCTGCAGATTGAAAGGTACCCATAAATGCCTAAATATTCCATACAGATTGTCTATAACATATCATGGATAGCTAATAAGATAATCAACTAATAATTCAATCACTTGAAGAAGAGGAAATGGTACGTGTGAGTTTTGTTATTTAATTGTCTTGGTTGGTCAAAAAAGTTAGCTACAGAAGTATGGTCCCCTAGGGAGGATTTTTTGAGTGTGATACATACATGTTAGGGGAGATCTTGTGGAAATGTTGTATGGGAATTTAGGACCCAAGCTTCTAATAAGTTTTGAGAAGCATATTTTTTAGTTCTTATTCTCAAGCAGATCTTAAATGAGTGATTCATTTTAAATATCTTTTCAATTCATGTTTGTCAGGGATATAATTTTGTATTTTGAAGGTCACAATCATTAGGGAATTCGATATCCATGACAAATAGCTATAGCCCCAACCAAAATTATTGGGTTTATGGGATCACAAATGAAACTTTGCAGGTTTTAGACTATACCCTATGTTCGGAAGCCTTATATGAGATTGGAGCCTGAAGTCTTGGAATAATTCGTAGGTCTTTGAGAATGTGAATTTTGATATTCTATGGTAGATTAATTCAACCTCCTCCCTATCAGTCAGTAAGGTAATAACATTTAAAGAATAATAATTCCAAATCTCAATATGTGTGAATAAGAATTCATGATCTAGAGCATTAAGACAACATGGTTTCTTTTATCAAGTGAAAAATTCATCGCAAAATGTCAAGGTACCTATACAAGGAAGGAATGAAGCCTCGCTGTTTGAAGGTCAAACATTCCTCAAGGAAATGGTGTTCATGAATAAAATGTTTAGGTGGACAGTAATGATTGCACGATCCATGGACATCCATGGCAGAAGGTGGCATGATATTTGTGAAGAAGCTGGGGATAGGCTACTCATCCTCTAAGTAAGATGTGATTCAGGCCTATACCTAGGAGGAGGTTAATAGTCAATAAATCTAAGACTGTGATAGCATCCTACCCACCTCTTTCCTAAAAGTAGTGGGTGCTTATGGAATGACATGGAAAAATGTGTTTGTAATGCCCAAATGGAAATTGCCTTTCCAGGTGCATATGTTATAAATAAAAGTTCCCTAGTGAGCCACATTTAGTGCATATAGGAGAAGATTCAGTTGTGAAAATGGTCTAAGTTTGGAAATGGAACCAACACATCTAATCTAATAAGTTTAGGAAGTGTCTTGTATTATTTTAGTGTGTGCCAGATCAAGGTGCTTTAGGTGGGGACGGTCTAACGTATGACCTCTCCTATAATGATGATCATAATGTGTCTTTAAACAAAATTGGTGTATTTTCATTCCATACTCTTTAGGCATAAAGTAATACGTCAACATAGGAAGCTATTGGAGAAGTGGACATTCATCCAAGTGAAATTTTGTAGTTGAAAAATGCCTACCTAAGGGGGTATGTGGTTGGTACTTGGGTAGCCGTGCTATTGAAGATGAGATTTATCCTTGGTATTCTTGATAAGGGATATTGAGGAAGGAATATCATCTTTAGAAGATAAAACTTAGAAGTGATCTTACCAAAAAAATGGTCCCAACCCTAACATGATGGAAGTCTTTAAGTGGTAAGAAGTGGTAGATGTGGTCAATGTGGTTGAGGTTATGTTAATCTAGGATTAAGACATGGGGGTTTATATGGTAATCACACATTGCAAGTTTTGAATGGGAGAGGATCTATCCTGAAGAGTGTCAGGTTTCCCCTTTATAATTCGGATTTGAACTCATTAACGGTGAACTTCTAAAATTTTCACACAAGCCATTGAGACATTTGAAATGAATGTCAAGGATGACCATTTAGAAACATGTAAACTCTCCTTCAAGACCGTTAGAAGAGTTTGGGAACCCCATGGGGACCCATGCAACCTGTGGCAGGACAATCCTAGTGTCGAGGGTAGTGAGTCATGGCATCATTAATGTAATTCAAATTCATGACAGGTTTGTTGACATGTAAGTTAGTGGGTATTCCCATTTGTTCTTAGGCAATGAGAGGAGATGAAAGGGTTTGATGATAGCGTCCTCATCAATCATGATGTGTTCAATAAGGTATATCATTGATGTAGGAAAAGATGAAAAGAGTGGGATCAAAGATCATCAGGATGTGAAGGGAATATCTTGTATTTGGATAATATAAAACTAGAATGACATTGATGAGGAGAAATGAGGTGTTGATTAGCGAAAACACTTAGTTAGAGAACTTACACATAGGAGTCCGCGTAGGAAAGAAACTTGGCACAAGATCACACAAGGAGTCCATGCGGGATAGAAGGACATGATCAAAGGCATCAAAAGACAGGAAGGACCTGTGCGTAGAAGGAAAGTCCAGCTTTCAGGACTCAGCTAATTTTGAGCATGAAGAGATCTATTTTTAGAAGATGGCGTGTGGAACACACCAATGATGTAGAGATGTACGCACCATGCATTGTCTATATCTTTGGAGCAATCGGAAATGAAGCGTTTTGCATGGAGATAAGCTAAGAATAGAATTGAAACTTCAGTTAACTACGTAAGAGGACTATAGATAGCACACTTGCATGTGTGGCTATGATTGTAAATGGCGCGTGGCTATTAATAGCATGTGACCTATTTCTGGAATAGATAAGTAGTGAAGGGAAAGTTCCCCACCCTATATATATATATGATGTTAGGTACATAGTAGAGAGAGAGGTACATGAGGATGTATATGAGGTATAGAGATATATGTGTACATATGACTGAATTATTATATCAGATCCATGCGTGCATTGGTATAGATTGAACATACTGTAAGGAGCTTCTATATTTATTAATAAATGGAAGATATTGGCTGAATCTAAGTGTCATTCTGTGTGTAATTGAGTAGTGCATGTTATTGATTCAATCATGATTACTATTTAAAGCTTGTTCTTTCATAGATCTGATGGGTAGCATGCATTGTAGAATGATGGATTAGTTATGAATCTATATGTTTCTTCCTTCATCACACTAACATCCTACTACAACAACCCTAAAGAGGGACCTGGTACCTTTGCACACTTCGGGTGAGCATTCAGTCTAGGCTGAGTGATGTGCCAATGCGACTAGGGTGTTATCTGGTAAATTCTAGGCTGCATCATTGGTTTATGTTTCTGGGACCTCTTTTTCAGTTGTTTTTCAGGATGGTTCATGATGAAGACGTACTGGTTAACTCTAGCAAGTATTGAGGAATGGATACATGATCTAGAGGAAGAATATGCATGTGGTTCAGCAGTGGATCTGAGTTTAACGCACGCACTTGGGTAGAACAGAACTCTATATGACAGCTTATATGAGAGATTTTTCACTATCTTTCAGTAGAACTATATGAGTGGCTTACTGCTTATGCATCTCAGTGGAATTGGAGGTATCACGCACTTGTTTGGACACAGGAAGAATTTCAGGCCCTTTATGATGCTGATCTGATCTAGACTCGCACTGTGGATACATGGTTTTGTGGTGTTCTAAACAGTTATATTCTGGAATATTCAATTTGATGTACTCTTTCCTAGAGGTAGCTGAATTCTAATTTTTTTGGTATCCAAGAGGAACATATTTGCGAGGTATTCCACTGGCGATCAAGATCTTGATGGTAACTTTGAACCTGGAGAGTAAACCGATGGCTAACTAAACTTCACCATGCGTGAGGGAAGGAACAGGTTTGGTGAAAGATGGCAGACCTAGTGGCAGAGAGGTAGAGAGAGGAAAGGTGGCTTAAGTATAATGAGGCACGTGAGAGGGAGATAGAGAAGCAGCATTCCATTACAGAAAGTATGGCATTGAGGAGAGAGATGGCTCGTGAAGGATTTACAGCTCACGTAGAAGACATGGAGCCAGAGCATCAGGAACTCCCCCATCTTGGAAAACATGACAGAGATCCCCCCTTGGCCTCACACAGAAGTGTGCTAGTAGAGACTACCTGGGCCGCATGTGTGCATCTTAATCCACCTGGTGACCTAGCCCTTGTGCTTGGTTTTCCAGTATCTAGTACGACAAGTAACCAACAAGCTAACTTGGGAAGTAGGAGAGTAGGAGTAAGTCAGGGATCAAGTACATCAATGGCAGGATAGACAACTTCAATGTTATTTGGAGGAACATTCTTAGGCACATCATCCACATAGAATGTGAGCGCACAGAATGTTGGATTCACCTCTGGAAGTGGAACTACCTCACAGACTGTAGGGGTCTCAGTATAGTACTACTATCAGAACACATGGGAGTACATCTATAGGTCCTATTCCAACTATAGGTGGAGGATCAAGAGGTATAGGTGGTTCTACTTCTGGTGGATCTGGTGGTTCTGGAGGTAGAGGGAACACAGGAGGTTCTGGATCAGGTGGTCAAGGTCCACATCAACCACAGAATATTTATATGGAGATGTCTCTTCATCTTCCAGAGTATAGAGGTATAGAGGATGTTGCCAAACATGTGCATATGTGTGAAAATTTGTGGCACGCTAAAGGGATCATGGCTACTGAGTGTAAGGCAAGTCAATTTGCTACTACATTACAAGGGACATGCACACAACTGGTATAGGAATTTTGACCCTGATCAAACTTGCATGGATTATGTAGCATTGAAAGATGCTTTCTTGAAAGAGTTCCATATCCCTGAGTTTGAGCAGAAGAGTATAAGTGTGCTCAAGGATATCAAGCAAGGCACTACTGAGAGTGTATGTGAGTATGATGCTCATTTTAAGACACTTCTATCTAAGCTATCTTATGATATTCACGCTAGCCAACATGCACAATGGTTTGTTGGAGGATTGATTACACCATTTAGAAGGGTGTTGTCACATAAGACATACACTGATCCGCACGAAGCACTGGAAGTAGCTTTGCATGCTGAGGCAGTTGGGAGCATTGACACTAGCATTAGTCCATTCTTAGAGGCACATATTATAGCTATGGAAAAGCAGTTAGAGAAGCTATCAGCAAATTCATCCCATGAAACGCGCTCAGGAATTTGGTGTACAGATTGTGAAGTGGAAGGTCACACCAAGGATAGTTTCCCTCACAGATCTGTATGCTCATTACTGTTGGATTGTGAGATCTATCATTTGAATCATGATGCTAGTCACTGTCCTTTGTTACAAGCATGATAAGGAAGAATGTATCTTGATTTTGCAAAATTTACAGGTCCACGACCCATGATACTGAGATTGTCAGTTGATTGGTCAGATCCAGGATGCTATAGACATTGGGGTATGACAGACAAGTGTAACAGATAATTCTAAGGGTAAGAATGAGCACCAAGATTGGGATCATAATCAAATGCGCTATGACAGGAATGAGGGACGTTTTGAAGGAGGTCATGGAAGGGGACGTGGATATCATGGTGGATATGGAGGAGTGAGGCCATGGTGGAGGAAGAGGTGAGTTCCCTCATGGAACATGTTATACATGTGGATCTCCTGACCACTATAGGCGTGAATGTCCTCAGAATATTACATGTTCTTTCTACATGGAAGAACCATAGCTATGAAGAGTGCCTGGACTTATATGAGCATCTGAGTAAGTAGCATAAGCAAGAAAATAAAGGCATCTCAGGATGGTTAGAATCCAATGTGCGGTAGAAGATTAGTGGATGCCCAAGATAGCAGAAGGACCTGAGGCATTGATAGTGAATATTACTACACGTGCTAAAGCAACACATGCAAGAGAGGCATTGCACCAGAAGCCTATGATCACCAAGGAGGATTTTTTGCATGCAAGGTACCTAGATCCTGCTCATCAGAAGGAAGTTTACTAGGATACCATGGAAGTGCTAAGGAATCTTCAAGGTGAGATACAGTACTTAAAGGAGTAGAAGAAAGCATCAGAGATAGTCCAAACTGATATTGATGATCTGTGAGAGGTGTGCAAGAATGTTGCGCCAAGAGAACATTATTCCACTATTAGGAAGTTGGTTAAAGGGAACACTCTGCGTGCAAGTCTTGAGACTATGGATGACAGATTCTACATGCAAATCTTCCCCCTGATAGCATTGACTATGACAAGGAAATTACTCTAAATTTTGTTGTGGATGGGTGGTTGTTGAGCAACATATTGATTGATACAAGTGCAAAAGTAAATGTGCTTACATTAGATGCATGGGTACAAATGGGGAGGCCTCCATTGCAGCCATCATCTAATGTGTTGTTTATGGAAAACCGGACTAAGGCCACTCCCATAGGAGTTTTGAAGGATGCATCTATAACCATACAAGGGGCCAAGTTCACTGGGGATTTTGAGGTATTAGCACTTGCAGAAGCAGACAATTTTCTAGCCTTACTTGGATGCCCTTGGTGTTATGCAAATAATGCTGACTTGAGATTCAATAAGGGGTATATAAGCTTTGAGAACAAGGAGGAAAGGGTTGTGATACCATTGACAGATGGGAATTCTACACCATATGTTGAGCCTCTAAGTGAGGAGGACTTAAACAAAATTTATGTACATGTGCTATTCAGGACCCAGAGGTCAATGAGCCATCAAAAGAAGGCATCCTACAGTGGGAGGATTCTCATTCTATTAGTGATACTATGAGTATTTCTTGTGACAATTGGGCTCATGGTACATATGAATTAGTAGGTGCGAGGTAAAAAGTGTGGTTACACGCAAGAATTCATTCAATTTGACGGATACAGCGTACCTTGGTATACATGGGCAGAAGATCTTCCTATATTTTTGAAATCCATGGAAACACAATGGATAGATCAAATTAAGAGAAGAGATATGTTAGTATATACCTTGCACGGGATAGTAGCGCACTAGTGGGTAGTCCACAGAGATAATCTTATAGAATGGGAAGAGATTGGAATCAGCCCTATCTATTAGGTTTGTAAGGAACAATGCACCTATGCAGATCTACACTTATCATGGTGATCAACCTATTCAGCATCACATTCAGTAGTGTGAGAGACTCTAGACAGCAGTTTAAGAAGCATTACCACCTTCACTTTGGGTGCATAGATTGTACTCTATGCTAAAAGGATGTGCACATGCACCTAGTATGTATATGCAGAACTACATCGAGAGACTAGAAATTGGAAAATTTTCACTAGTAGGAATGATCCAGACCTTTGACTACTTTTCTTCTAAACCTCTAATAGAAGAGGCATTAAAAATTTATCAAGTGCTTAATTATGGGAGATAGTACAAAAGTAGAAGAGCATATTCAGGAATTATTTGGTGAGATAGAGTCCGGAGTGTTTTGAAAAGGAAGAAGAAATGGACTCCATACTACTTGAACGTGCTTGCCTTGAGAAAGAGAAAGGAAAGATGGTTTACATCATGGATGATGAGGAAGTTAAGAACTTGGATATTGAACATTCACAAGGGGCACGAGGTCTTGGAAAGTGCAGACAAGGATACACATGCCTATCATGAACCCATGAAGACAAAGAAGGTGAATATAGGTTCAGAGAGGTTGATGCCTAAGGAGGCCATAATTGGAGACTACTGGTCAGACTTCGGAGGTAGTAAAGATCATTGAGTTACTCAAGGATTATCAAGAATTATTGGTGAGGGTATCATGAACTTAAATGTGCATGAATCACTTGGGGAAATGAAGATAAATCTTAAGGATGGTGCATGCCTAGTTAGAAAGAGGCCTTACAGAATGAATCCTAATTTGTGAAAAGGTAAAAGAAGAAATTGATAAAATGTTGAAATATGGAATCATCAAGCCCCTTGATGAGTCAGAATGGGTTAGCCCAATGGTGATCAGTATAAAGAAGGATGGATAAATTAGAATATGTGTGGACTATAGGGAGTTGAATGCTGCATGTGTCACAGATCCATTCCCTACGCCATTTACTAAGGAAATACTAGAAGGTGTTGCTATGCACATGAAAATGTTCTTTACAGATGGGTTTTTCTAGTATCATCAGGTTAGGATTTCTCAGGAGGATCAAGAAAAGACAACATTTACTACTGAATGGGATAGACCATACCTGTGATGCCTTTTAGATTGAAGTTTAACGTGCATGTACTGCTATATTCTCACTCATAGTTATTCAGGCATTCAAATATTTTATTCACAACTTCTTAGGTCTACCTAGATGATTGGATAGTATATGGGCTTGTGAAAGATCATTGTGAAAATTTGTGCTTAATGTTTGAATGGTGCTAGAGATATTGAGTATCTCTTTGAACATCAAGTGAAGTTCACACCATTTGGAATATGGTGTTTGGCACGGAATATAATTCTCCCTATAGAATTTATGTTACCTTCTTTGTGCATTGCACGCTGGAGGTCTAGCTGATGAACAAGATTTAAAAGAGTGTATCGAGAAGATGATTCAATTAGATGAGCAATGAGCCATAGCACGTTGGAGTCAGAAGTAGGAAAAGGCCAGGTAGAAGGCATGGCATGACAGAAACATAAGGGATAAGAAGTTTGAGATTGGAAAAATGGTACTTCTTTATGACTAATTCTTGCACCATCTAGGCAAGCTCAAAGTACATTGGTTGGGGCCGTATGTCATCACTTACATACTTGAATTAGGTGCTTTCAGTTAGAAGAACTTGATGGAACATGGCTACCTGGTTACTTTAATGAGAGTAGGTTGAAGCCCTACTATAAATAATACTTCTTGGTGTTTGTAATAAGGAAGTATTGCCATTTAGATTAGGTTTCCCTTTTATATTTCCTTATTTGTATTTCCTTCATTGTCACTATGCTTTGTCAATTTAGTTGTTGTTCTTGTGTAAAAGTGCGCTTACGCATGGGTATGAAGCTAATTACTATGTGAAGAATGTTTATGCGCAGAGGACTGCACATACCTTTAGTGTGGGGTGGTTGTAGTTATCCAAGTAAAAGACTGTGGGAATTGAAAGGTGAAAGGAATAAGCTGCTATGGGTGTGCTTTAAGTCAAAAAGAAGATTGCTTCTCAAAAGTGACCAAGGATGGAGATGAATGAAAGGACAGTATAATGTGAGGTAAGTGGAGGCCATGATAACTACCAAGAGAAGGTACAGTGATGAGGTACTTGGGTGCAAGGGCACGCACTGAAGAGAAGTCTGTGACCAGAGGGTAGGAAGGCACGCTAGAAGGTTATAGCTGGGGGTGAAGATGTACTGTGGAATGAAACAAATTTGGTTCAGTAAATGAGAGATATTTGGTAGGTGAAGGAGCAATAAATGCATCAAAATTTGAAAAAAATTATATAAGGATGGGATGCAGATTCATTTTTACCATTACGACTAAGAGAATTTGAGGAAAGAGCCAATTGCAAAGAGCTGAGTGATCAGGTTAAGGTGCGAAGGGTGTGAAACCAAGCATGATAAACAAATCTATGTGAAAAGAAGCTTGCATCCCCGGTGGTGAAGGGTTTGAGCGAAGCAAGGAGGACAGAGAGGAGTTAGGGCACGAAGTTTCCACCTAGGGCACAATTGAATCGAGCTAGGGTTTGATTCGCAAAGTTGTAGAGTTAAAGAGGAGACGTTTGCAAGGAAAAAAAATGGCACCCAAGAAGGCATCTACAGCAGGAGAAAAAGGAAAGAAGAAGGTGGTCGTTGAGGAAGAAGAGATGGCACTTGAAAGTGATTTTTCAGAAATGTAATATCCAGAAGGATTCATCATTGGCTAGGAGTGGGATTCACCCATTAAAAAGAGAAAAGTGAGTGAATACAATCATAGGACTGTAGAGAACAAGAAGGAGCTCGATTCCTTGCTCACTACTAGGATGAACAAGCGTACGGTGGATGACATGCCAGTTTATGATGATGTAGGTGAGAAGCTTCTAAAGAGAATTGGGGTCTACCAATTATATGAGCTTCCATATTTCGGGAAGTATGAGCCCTTGTATCAGTGGCTCATGAGCAGAGTGCATGAGGACTTCTTCTACTTTGCAGGACGCAGAGTTAGAATCTCATCTGTGCTTATCTCATCAGTTATAGGTTTGAAGGCCATAAGAGAGGACATAAAGAATGATCTCATAGATAAAGCCATGATCTTAAAGACCAGACAGGAGTTAGGGTACCTAAAGGGTCCGTGGTATGGATATAGACAAATTGAAGAATTGTCTAGTTGTGCAAGCAACAGCACACCTTGTTACAAAGTTGAATGATCAGGAGTGGTGGTCACAGGTAAATACTATGTGGTTACACATTGTGCGTAAGATGTCAAAAGGAGCAATCTACAATATTGCAGGCTATATTACAGAACAAATAGTTGAGGAAGCATGCACATTGGAGGGAAGATCAAATTTGGGGCTGTTCTACTATCACTTGGTATTCATGGAAATTGGAGTACATAGATGGGCCAAAGGAAAAATTATGGGAATACCACATGGAGAATAATTCTTTCCATTCTGAAAGGTTAACAAGTATCTATGTAAAGGGGACCATGATAGACTGATGGTAAAGCAAAGGGTGGAGAAATGGTATGATAGGCTCCACACAACATTTGGAGAAGAGTGGCGCATCCCAAAGGACCTACCATCAGTAGTAGGGAAACAAGTCTAGTTTGTTGTATATCAACATTTTTGCATCTGTGCTTCCCAATGTAAGATGGAGTCTGGAGCCCTTGGTGTAAATTACCTTACGCATTCACTGCAAGGTATTTCCAAGACATCTGTTCATAGATTTATAGACATGATCAAACTGGTATTCAATGCAGATAAGGTAGACTGTGACTACCACATGTTGAGGAAGAAGTATGTGTATCCTGGAAGAAGTTCCTTACCAAGAGGATCATTTTAGAGGTGTTGAATATTAAGCCAATAAGTCTGGCTGTAGCAGATGTAGGGGAAACATTGGTGTATCTTCAGCTGAAGCCAAAGATGGAGAATAATAAGTATGTGGAAGGTGATTTCACACTTCCAGCACCACCAAAGGGAAAGCATATAATGGAGAACATCCCAGTGCACCTAAGCCCACAGAGCCAATTGAAGTGGAGGATGAAGAGGAGGAGCGTATGAAGATAGTGGTGGTTTGGAGCATAGAGGTAGGAGACATGTACAAATAAGGGTGAAGCTAAGCGTGCCAGCTTTTACACCACCTCAGCCAAAAGAGGGGGATGATGATGACTTGAATGCAATCTAAGGGGAGCACAAGATTTAAGAGGGTGTTTAGGAGAACAAGGACCCAAGGTGCTACTCTGGACCACGGTATTGCAAATCACCCAAACTCTCTCCACAGAAGGATTATTAACCATGCAAAGGAGGAAACTAAAGTTAAATGAGGAGGTGGAAGAGTCAGAGGAAAGCTACACCTAATTCTCCTACACTTCTAAAGAACATAAAATTAACAGGGTGAGGAATCAAAGGGAACAAGAAGAGGACGAGAAGGGACCAGAGGAGATAATTTTAAAGAATGTTCAGGATTATAGAGACACAAGTCCCAAATTTGGAAGCTAAAGTCCCTAAGCAGCAATGGTCTAGAAAAACAAGTGGTGAGAACATTCCACTATCATGGGGTATGCAGAGGACACAAGTAAAATTGTTGTATTTTTTCTAGAGCATGATAGCACAGAAGGATTTATTTGGCTGGGAGCTAATGTATGAGGATATGGTGACTGTGTACACTCAAAAGAAACTATCATGGTCAATGCACACCCACATGGATGAGCCTGAATTTGATGTATGCAAAGATTCATGTGTTTCGAGGCGGCTAAAGAAGGCACCCCAAGCTAGACACATGATAATAAATCCTATTGTCATGTCAGATGAGTAGGTCAGCAATGCATTGGTGAAGGTTTCTTTAAAGTGGCTAGAAGAAACATGGAAAAATATGCAATAATCAAAGTGTGCGAGGACCTACTGAAGACAAAGGATGCAGAGATAGCGTGCATATTAATCACAAGAGGGACTTCATGCAGAAGAAGAATGAAGTATTTATAAAGCATCCCAGAGGAGATTGGGGGACAATGTCATCAAAGCAAGGCCACACTTGGAGGCCAAGGTACTAAAGACATTTCCTTTAGTGATACACTATGTAGGAAATTTGGTGGACTTGGTACTTGAAGATGAACCTCTACGCATGACAGTGCCAAGGAATTGAGTAGAGCAAGATGCAGAATGAGAGAAAGATCAGTGATGTGAAAGATTACATCTTATGAAGGGATGTTGAAAGCGTTACAAGAAGTATTGAATAAAGCAGACTAGGTTTTAAATATGTGCATAGCTCTTAGAGGTGCTTATCAACATAAAACCCTAGAAGAAAACAATGAGGTCTAGAAAGCAATGAAGGATGAGACATTGGGCCCGTGCAATGCAAATATTGTTAATAGTTAAGCAGAAGCACAAGGCCCTAATCAGCAGCACAAGAGCTACACAAGACTCATCTAGAAGAGCTTGGGAAGATTAATTGCACAGAAGATGGACCTTTTCGAAGGAAGAATGACATCAATGTCTAGCGTTGTGTTGGTTCTACAGAATGAAAAAGGAGAAATTGTGAGGGATGAGTTGGAATCCATTATTGTGGACATCCCAGAAAAAGGTAGGACAAGCACCACTAATGGCAAGTTTTAGAGGCCGAATTATGGAGGAGTATCTTGAATTGATACTTCAAACTGATACAGAGGAGGTTGTCTCATAACCTCATAAAAATTCTTTATTTATCTACATTGATTTCATTCTTATTCTTTCCATTATTCTATTAATTTACTTCAATTTTTGGATGAAAACCCATTGTCGGGATCGACAATGAGATTAGTGTGGGGTAATGTTGATTAGAGAATACTTGTTAGAGATCACACAAGGAGTCCACGTGGGAAAGAAGGCCAGGATCAAAGGCACGGAGGGATAGGAAGGACCCACGTGTAGAAGGCAAGTTCAGCATTCAGGACTTTTTGATTTTGAGCATTTGACCTATTTTTAGAAGATGGCGTGCGGAACACACCAACGATGCAGAGACGTGCGTACCATGCATTGTCTATCTTTAGAGGAGTGGGATCGAAGTCATTTTGCATGGATATGATCCTAAGAATAGTATTGACACCTCAGTTAACTGCAAGAGGTCTATAGATATCACAGATTGCATATTGTGATCTATGCCTGTGAGAATACTCAATAGATGGCTATTAATAGCATGAAACCTATTTCGGGAATAGATAAGTAGTGAAGGGAAAGTCCCCATCCTATATATATGATGTGAGGTACATAGTGGTAATATATGAGTGTGATGGATGTATGGAGGTATAGAGATATACGCATATGACTGAATTTGATATCAGATCCATACGCACATTGGTATGGATTAACATTATTGTAAGGAGCTTCTGATTTTATTAATAGATGGAAGATATTGGCTGAATCTAAGTGTCATTCCTGTGTGGAATTGAGTAGTACATGTTATTGATTCAATAATAATTACTGTTTAAAGCTTGTTCTTTCATAGATCTGAAAGTGGGTAGCAGGACAGTGTAGAATGATAGATTAGTTATGAATCTATATGGTTTCTTCCTTCATCATTGATTAACATCCTACTACAACAACGGTCCTAAAGAGGGACCTGGTACCTTTGCACACTTTGGGTGAGCACTAAAGTCAAGGCTGAGTGATGTGCCAGCGTGACTAGGGTGTTATCTGGTCTCTCATATATAGAAGAATATGGGATACTAAATTATAGGTTGCTAGGATTGTGTCCCATGATATAGAAGATGATGAACGATGCTAGGATGCATTGCCCAAGAATTGAAGATGAGGTCAACTTATAAGATGTCTCTACAACCTAGTATAGACAATAGAGGGGATACCCGGACTTTCCAGCCACATTTTATTTTTTGTAAAATGGAGCTTATGATTAGGTCAAGCCATCATCAAAAGATGATGAAGTAGGATTATTGAAGGTATCCCACAGCTTCATCATCAAGAGGATGGGCTACCAGGAGGTGTCCTCATAGACTATAAGATGAAGGACTGACCTAGCAGTCTGTCACCGGATGATGTAGAAGCATGATGAGCTACTAGGATGATGGCAATCAACGACATTGAAGACGATGGACTACCAAGGATGTGAACCACATATAGAAGATACGGTGGCTACTTTGGAGGTGTGAGCCCATTTGCATATCAGAAGAAGAAGATGTGGCTACCAATGTGTTTTTAGAGTTTCAATTTTAGTGTGTTTCATATTTCAGTGATCTTGTTGTTGCTATGTGGTGTGAATAAGTGGAAATTTCACATTGAGGGGGGGAACATGATCCAATGTTCTATTTCCAGTTTTCAGTTTGTTATGTGTGAGTAGTTTTTCCTATGTTATTCGCTACAATGAGATATTGATGAGGACTAATAATAGTATTTCGCACATCATGATGTGGTTGTAGGTAAACCACTTGAAAACCTTCATTTTTTGGTTTGTGATAAAAAAATTGTAAAACCACCAATTTGGTTGTTGGTAAACCATATGCAAAATCTTCACCTTTTTGGTTTGTAGTACTCCACTTTGTAAAACCACCATTCGACAGTTTGTGGTCAACCGTATGTAAAACCATCCGTCAGGTTTTTGATCTTCCTGTGAAAATCACCTATTCATAAAAGCAGGTGCAAATAAAAATATAGGTTTTCCCCATCTTCCCACTAAGGGGGGAATGTTAGGAAATCTATGGTTAGTGCTCCATATGGGTGAATACTAATTACATGAGTAATTATTATCTTGGAAGAGTATAGTTAGTAAATGTGTTAGTGAAATAATAATTACATTAGTAATTATTATTATGAGTTAGTAAATATTTTTTATATGTTGTTATATTAAACAACTATAACAAATATATTGCAATGTGAGTTTGGAAGACTCGCGTAGATAGTTTTGAGATGGTTTGAGTGGTTATAGCTACCTCCTTATTTATAGGGGAGATGTACCTATATTTTTGGATGTATGTAATACTGAGTATTGATTGAATGAGATTGAATATGAATTATTATTTTGTGTTATATTGTTCATAAATAGTTCTTCTTCTGTGATCTTTCTGTAAATACATTTGGATCATCCTCCACATATCCTAGAGGTTTTTCATTCCAATTGAATTTTCCAGTTCATCAACTAAGAGCATATCAAATTCATTCTTAAGATGGGGAATATGGAGCTCATTTCCAATTGGAAGTCAATAACTTTACTCACTGTATCGTATAATATCATTACGAAATCTCTCACCTTATGTATTTACAACTTGTTACCTATAATTATTAGTCCAAAAAAAACAATGTTTATCCGAAGAAGATACATTTTGGATAATATTATTGTAGTCTAGGAAGGTATAGAATGGGCTTGGTGGTCACAACAAAATCTCTTTTTAGTAAAATTGATTTTGAGAAATCGTATGACAGGATCGAATGGCACTTTATTTTGGCCATGCTCAAAGTGTTTGGGTTTGGACCTACCTTTATCAGTATTATAGCCATGATTTTTTATAATTCCTTTTCCTATCTCTCCATTAATGGTGTTTGCTATGAGCTTCTTGGGCTCTTTCGATCTATTCGCCAAGGTTTCCCTCTTGCTCTTACTTTATATGTGTTAACCGCAAAAGGATTCTCATATCTTCTCGCCAATGCCGTGCTCAATGTGGTTTGGTAAAAGGAATTTTACTTCCACGTTTACCTCTTATTCATCTTGTTAATGGTCATTTTGTGGATGACTTGTTTCTCACCTTAATTGAAGATGAGGCTAATGTTCAGCAAGCTTTCTCTTACCTAGATGTCTATTTCCTTGCCTCTGGTTCAAGCATTCAATGGAAAACGAATCAATGCGATAGGAATTTTTCTATGTACCTTGGGATATTATATTATAATATATATGGTTTGATGGAGATGTTGACAAGTAGCACACATCCCCCTTAGTTATATGTTTATAATAAATGGGGTAATATAGGAATTAGTTATATTGAGTAATGATTCGGCCTACATTGGGATTAGGTGTTGCCCATCCATTAAGAGTAATGTATGTCTATATAAGGATGTGAGTATCATTATGAGGAGTTCATGGATGCATGAGTTGAGTATTCTACTTAGTATAGGTATATTGGAGGTGTCCCCCTCGACCCCCTCAAAGTGGATTCCCATTTTAGGAGATTATGGAGTTACTCTTTCCTTAAGGAGCATTGTATGATTTTTCCCTACCTTAAGGGTATTTATCTACATATATTGAATATTTGGGAATCTTTGACCACCAATATCTCTTGTGGTGTGTTATCTTCTACAAATTATTCATTTGTTATAAGAAAAGATCTTATCACAGTTTGTTCTTCCTCCTCCCCCATGGCTATCTCTTCTTCAATGATTTTAGATTCAACATGGCAAGATATTCTATTTTTTGGGCATCCCTTTTACATTCCAAGAAACTCCCTCCTAACTTTGGAAATATGTTGTGGATCAGGTTGAAAAGAAGTTTTCATATTGGATCATGAAACCTTTCTTGTTAGCAGGTGAATTTCATGTATTTTTTAAAAAAAGTATGGCCACTCATGTTTACTATTCTTCCTACTGCCCCCCTCAAGCCTCTTACAAAATTTCGGATAAATTGCTCCATGATTTCTTATAGGCTAGCTAATAGCATGATATTTACATTGGGTTGTTTGGGAGTATTTTTGCCTACCCAAAGACTTCGGGGGGATAGTTTTATTATATGTTAGCCACCAGGTGCCAAATTGATTTTCTATGTCATAGAGGGAACAAATAAATGGAAATTTATATTACGTAACTGTATTTATGAGGGCTCACCTCACGTTCGCAAGAACTAGAATGGTTTGGGTATCCAAAATCTACTTTTTATCAAAACCCCTATGAAATTGGTTGGCTCATTTGCTATCAATAGTATTTGAAAATCTTGGGATAATATCAAACTCTGGCTTCTTTGGAATGGAGATGATTTCATAACAAAGTTATCTGCGAATTCCTACTTGGTGTAGTGGTCTCTGGTCATTACCTTTGACAATGTACCTCTTGCATAGGTTCCCTGGGTGAACACTGTCAAATATTTTAAACGATGGATTCACACATTACAGGACATATTTAGTCATCCATTTCAATGGCTTCTAATTTGGCCCAAAGTTAAGGATAATTTCTCACTAGCTAATGGCAATTACAACTCTTATCAGGCCATTCTTGAAGCTATTTGTGTTGAGATGTTACATAAAATTGGGATTTTGTCCTCTATGCCTTAGTGGAAGGACTGGAAATGGTTTCCAGATACATTGTTTCTCATTATTCACTTGGCAAAGGCTATGCTTTATGTCTCCCAAGCTTCCAATGGTGGAAAAACTCAATTTTCGTTGGTCCCTTCATTTTTTTACTTGCTTTTAGTAACACAAATTTTTTACTATCTAGTTTGTCATTTTGGAGCCCAAGCTTTCTCATTTTGCATGACATTTAATTTATCATTGGTTACCCATTAGCTGCAGGCTCATTCACCTAGGTTCTCCCGATCTGAGTTGCCCTTTTGTGGGCATATTAAAACCTTTATACACCTTTTCTGGTTTTTCCAAAAATCTTATATCATTTGGGTCTGGTTTCATGAATTATTTTAGCCATTTTAGTCAAAACCCTTCCTCTAGAAAATATTTTACTCAAAGATTGGTCAGGATTTCTCATGGCCTTTAGCCAAGCCCGACATGTTTTCAGAGTGGAAATCATTTTTATTTGTACATAGAGAAATGTTTCTCATTTTTTTCATATAGTTGTAGACTACAATCTTTCATCTTTTAGCAAAGTAATGATTATGTCTAATGTTTTCTTGCAGATTAAATTCCAAGCTCAGAAGGTGGCACTAGAAGTGGCCCAACTCCATATTCTTCTAGTTCATTGGGGAAATTCCCTTTGCATTGTTGCTCATGTTCCGCCACCCTCTACCATTCATTCTCCCTCTCCTAAGGGTCGCAGTCATTAGTGGAGTCACTCTCGTCGTTGCTTGTGTAAATGTTCTGGGTGGGGTTTATCTCCTTACCACCACTCTCCTCCTTCATCTCAGCGGGAAGAGTGAGACTTATATCCTCCTCACCATCATATCCCGTTGTAGCCACCAAATACCAATAATTTCCCTCAATTTCCTTTGGCGATTTTGCCACCCGGGGGAAGGAGAATCAAACCAACGAGCCACAAAAGGGATTTGACACCACTGTCACTGGTTGGGACCTATTCCTGATAAGAAAGACCTTCTATGTAGTGGTTAGGGCAAGCCCAATGATTGTGATCCTTTGCATTCATCATTCTTTGCGGTTGCGGCCTAATGTATTGATTTTATAGTTGGTTTTGGCCTACGACCCTTTTTTTTTTTTTTTCCAGTGCCTTCAGACCGATCTAGACTTGAGGTGTGCTTCCATACTACCTGCTCTTTTTTGTGAATAATTGCACCATCTATTTATTGGTAATATAGAGGTTATTTCATCAAACAAATAATGGAACAAAGAGATACTATAGATGAATAGAATCTCTCTAAAGACTAAGTAGGATGATTGACCCTCTCTTGATGTATAATTTTGATGGTAATTATTATCTTAAGGTTTTCTATAGTGTTAGTTGGTTTACATTGATCGTTGGGTGGTGGTATTCCATTATTGATTATGAGTTTGTTTGTTCTTAATTCTAACTTTAAATTGACACTTATTTGACCTTTATTCAAAAGTTTTTTCATTTTTTTAGAGAACTCATTTGAAAAATTGTAATATATTCACCATACGATAGAGTTTGGAACTTTTTTCCATAATTGTTTTTTAGCCTTACACAAATTAATGTGGCTAGATTGATACCATTTATCACCATTTAGTGGGAATGATTTGTGAAGAAGGTAATGAAGTTATTAATAATTATGGTATATTAAGAATCCAAAATAAGGGTATATGATACCTTAATGTTTCCTACTTCTACTATAAACTAGTAGAGATATCTTCAATATATATATCTGAAAAATACTAAGAGATATCAACCTCGAGATATTTATTTTAGATTTTTTTGCATACCACATATTTAATAATTTCAGTGACTTGTTCATAAATCATTCCCACTTAATAGTGATAAATAGTATAAGTCTAGTTACAAAACCATGTAAGACTTGAAAAAAATATTTTTGAAGAAAAAAATGGGTTCCAAACTCCACCATATGGACAAAGATAATATGATTTTTTGATCAACTTCTCTAGCTAAAAAGAAAATTACTTACTATGATCAGATGAATGCCAAATTTAATGTTTGAAATTGAATTTTTAATTGACTTCTCCAAACAAAAACAAAAAAAAAACTTCACAATGAATGTCAAATTTAAAATCAAAATTAAAAATAAACAGGGCTATAAATATTACAATTCATCTCTACCCCTTTTTGACTACTATTATAAAATGTCTACATAATAACTTTTCCAATGTGTCTAAGATTCCTCCTTACATATAATATATCTACCTTTTGTTGTGTCCAAACACTTTGCCAAATATAAGTATGTGTTAAAGGATTCCATAAAATATCCCTCCAATAAGTCTAGGGCCGTTATCCAACCGCTAATGCACATCAAAAGCATGCAAGAAAATGACTAAGCATAAGCGTTGTGACCCATTACTTAATGCCTTCCAATTCATTCTCCCCACGAAAAGGGCGTGGTGGGCGTGCTCAAGCCCGTCATCTTCCAACAAACTTTATTTAGTAAATAATGTGAATATACCAGCTATTCATGGATTCCACAATATTTTGAGTGGGTGGCGTGCTCAAGCCCGTCATCTTCCAACAAACTTTATTTAGCCTAAATAGCATTGTGAATATGGTGGCGATTGAACCAGGTACTTTTAGTGGTTATATGGTAATAGTGGTGTCCATGGAATAAATATAAATTATAGACCTATTTTAATCGATTCTTCTGTCGGCCAGCATTTTGAATATGGTGGCGATTGAAAGGTACTTTTAGTGGTTATATGGTAATAGTGGTGTTAATGGAATAAATATAAATTATAAACTATTTTAATGTACATTTTTAATTTTATAAAAATAATGAACTTGGAATATATATATTTTCAAAATAATGATATGATATAAGTTATGGGAAAATATAAATTATGAATTTTCTAATATTTATTTTAAAATAATGAGAGTATAAACAATTATAAAGTAAATGTGATGTAATTATTGTAGGGGTATTAATGAAGTGATACGATTAGAATATATAGTGGAATGTATCTAACAACAAGAAAGTTTTTATTCATTAGTGCAATTACATCAACTGGGATTGATCACCAATAATACAATCTTATACTCACTCTAGCCCTGATGATTCAATCCATCTCAGACCTATGTACAAATTTCTTCATGCAGTACTTTAGAAATTGTAACCTACACTCTAAGTCTCTATCAAGCCTAAATGCCTTTGATAAATGTAGTAAATATGTTTATATAGACATGATTGTCTACTTAAAATGTATTCCCCAAGACATCCTACCCAATAAGTAATTCAATGCATTAGAAACATCAAATGGAAGATATGGCGCATAAGACCCATCACACAACTAAACTCGATGTAAACAAAAGTCATCCCAATGAGCACAATTTGGGATTTGGTGAACCTTTATTAGATCTCGCTCATGATCTCGATATAACTACCTTAATGATTCTTCCCCTTGTGTCATCAAGGACCTTTGTGTTATAACATGAGAAGTTATGCCCCCCATCTCACAAGTTCCTCGTGCATAAATCTAAGGTTTACACAACTTGTCATAGAGGTGTGACATATGTAGATGAGCCTTCTCTCATAATACAAGCTTCTAGAATTACTTATTATAATATTACACATGTTTGAAGGTTCCTAGTTCATTGTATAATTCTATATAGTTACATAGTTGTTTTGGTGTCATGCCAAGGCTTGCCATCTTTGCGCTATCCAAGGAAGTGTGTATGATGTAGAAGTGTCACAATGCATTTTGAACATCCTTTTTCCCATGAAAACTCCTTCAATTGTGGAACCATATTTTTTGCTCCATGTCATAAGATATAGGCTTGCATAAAATTCTAAATATTGTTATGTGACAACAAAGTATCTCGGACCTATCTGGAGCATTCTAAGAATTTTGCACAGAAATATTTACAAATGTAATCATAGATTCCCTTAAGAGATAGATGTAAAAGAAAACATAGCACATACACACTACAAACAACTATGCAAAAAAAAAAAACTTTACATCAAGAAAGATTGTGTATTATTAGACTAAGTTTATTCTCCCACCTTGATATAATTTTGATTGATGTAAGATTTCACATGACCCTGAATGCTCCTACATCATAAACCCTGAGTATGAAAATGTGTGAGGCAAGTGCTTACACATATGGGATAGGTGGTGGAACCACCTTTGTACATTTTGATGAGGTCTTTGTTTTCTTGCATGCTAACAAGTTCTCCACATCTTCCAATTGTGAGGGGAAGTTGGATATGTGACCAACCTCTTCCGTCAAATGCAACTATGTTCTCATACCTTATATATTCCCCTCCTTGGGTTGACTTAAAGCTATCTCTTTCCCTTTCTATCTTTGTTCCTCTTGTGCAACATCTCTACCCATATTCCCTCTTGCATTGTGCTACTACACACATTTCTCTCCTCTACGTATCATTAGTCATCTTTAGACCATCATTCTCTTATGCAATATTCTTCTATATGCATTTCTCTTCGCTCATACAACCTCCACCCATCTCGGGGGTCTAATCCTTCCACCTCTATCAATTGTATCTCTTCCTTTTCATCTAGTCTATCTCTAGAATCAATGACCTTGGTTCACTTCTCCTCTTTCCCTTTCTCATTGAGAATTTCTATACCACATCTTCCTCTACGCCCTATCATTTTCCCATCAACACTTGATGGAAAAAAATCATCTCTTCCATTTTGTGTGGGACTCCTCTTGTTTGAAGTCCAATCTACACACTTATATCTTTCTCATCCTTTATTGTTGCACACATTTGTATGATAACAGCAAAAATATATGTTCTCCACTATTGAATCTAGAATGACATTCACGTCATTCTCTTATGTCACTCTCATAATTATTCTATTGTAACAACTTCCTCTTCTATTATCTTGGACTTTAATCTCTTTTTTCTCTTTATCATTTTTCGCTACTGCATTCTCACTATATGCATCTAAGTGCCCAAATGTCCACTCAAACGCCTTCACCTCTTTTACAAATAAGAGATGGTCTTCCTCTTCGCCTTAGACGAATGAGTAATCTCCATAAATAACTACAATAGTTGGCACATCTATGCTTGTTGCAACCACTTCATATTCTACAAATATAATATCTTCTTCCATTTCATCCACATTATGTGCACATTGTGTTGTTATTCATCCTTTCAATCTCAAGTTATGCCTTGATCTGATACCAAATGGTGCATCTAAAATAGGAATCCCAATAAAAATATCACCCAAAACAGGTTGCAATTAGAATACACAACATCATATACCTAGAAAAAAACAATGTTTTTATTCACCAAAAAAATTACATATTTACAAATTCAAAGTATCATCTTATCTTCTCAATTACCCCACATATGTTAGGCTGCCTTCCCATTCATTACATGTCTATAAATTTGTAGCATCATCTTAGTAATCTTAAGATGTGGGATATGTCATTAAGTCATGTGTTACATATCTTATTGATCTCATAACTAGTTATGAGTTACATATCTTACCTTAACATAATGTACAATTTCTAGTTTTAATTTAATATGTGATTTTGAATGACTAGGGGGAGATGATATACCAATAAATGTGATAGTACAAGTGTGACTAAACGTCTTAATAATAAAATAAAATATGACTAATAAATTGATTTATGTGTTACATATCTTATTGATCTTAGTTATGACTTACATATCTTACCTCAACATAATGTACAAGTACCAGTTTTAATTGAATATGTGATTTTGAATGACTAGGGGAGATGATATACCAATAAATGTGATAGTATAAGTGTGATTAAACGTCTTAATAATAAAATAAAATATGACTAATAAATGTGCAACTTGTAATCACATCATGACACATGAGATGCACGACTTTTGGTCACCCATGCACAACTATTAGCACACCTACTTTTTGTAGTAAATAAATTCAAAATATAATGTTCCTTCGAGTTCAACACCTAACAAAAACGGGAGCATATTCAATACCTGATTTACACACAACGTGTGGAGTAGGCTATTTGCACACTTCCCTAGAGTTTGATTGGTGGCACTTGCCTTATGTTAGAGCCTCACTCTTCAAAACTATGAACTATTAGAGCCTCACTCTTCAAAACTATGAATTGTTAGAGCCTCACTCTTCAAAACTATGAACTGCTAAGTATTCACTGATCCCTTTGAATTTACTAAAAAATAACATCAAATGGAAGTATAAATAATTAATATACTACGTAATAACGTAATTTTAATGTCTCAGCCATACATCCACATGATCCATTTCCCCTCGTGCACAACTACATGTATACCCTATATAATTTTAAAATTTGTAAAAAAACAACAAATAATTTTTTTTGACAACAATTACACAACCACTCGAAAAAGGCATTTGTGCCTTTGACTTTTATATAACTTTTTAATCCTTTTAAAAATATGTACACTTTTATTTTCGATACAATTATTTTAACCTTGCACCATCAAGGAAAGGCCATTATTTGCCACCTTATTCCTTAGTGGGGTTCTTTATGAAACTTACGAGTACCTTCTTGTCATAAAGTTTTGAAACCAACAAATTTTGGCTTTTAACTCTCAAGGACGCACTGTTGAACGGTTACCATGCCCTCCAACATATGCGGATTGCATTTGCACCATTGGGTAGTGCCAGCTTGGTTTTGGTTCTTTTGCTTCTTTCGAGTCAGGACTCCATGATATACCCTTTTAGCTACCATGGAGCCACAACCCTTGAACCCTTTAACCATACAATATTAATACAGACAGATAGATCTCTATATATATCTAACCCCCTAATGGAGCCCTGTGAGGGACACCCTTTCTCCTCTTATTAGTTCTATAATTTGGAGGAGGTGTAGGAGGATACATGTCCTTGGCACTGTAATCATCTTCATTATTACCACCATTGAAGCTTTTCATTGACAGGATGCCGTGTCTTTTCAGGCTTTCTCTGTGGATATTAACTTTCCTTCTACCTTTCAATTGTGTTCCTGTCAACTGAAACAGTAGTATACACAGAATCAATTACTTGGAGGTGGTAACAAGTATATACCCTTAAAATATCATAAAATGTAATGCAGGTTTATTTGTTACAGAGAAGTCCCAATAACCATTACAGAGAAGTCCCTATAACCACCAGATTGCATACAAAATGAAGAATTGAACTCGAGACCTGGGCAAGTTAAGTTGTTTACCGGTTACCACTCAAACTAACCTTGAGAGAATAAAAATAGGGGCACATTGGAAAGATTTTAAACATTTTTTTACCAAATAACCCCTGCAATAAAATCATGGAAAACTTACCTTACAACCCAAAGAACAGAAACTGTAATTGTCAAGGATGCTCCTGTAACAAACCCTGCATGTATTGGCTATGCCCTTTCCAGGCCTGGGTTGAGGCCTCTGGTTGAGAAAAACTACTCTAGCACTGTTTATAATGTAGGTCTGCACACCCCTGATATCTAACACCTTCTGGATCTCTGATACCCTTATCACATCGTGGTATGAAGATCTTCTTATCTGCACATAAAAGAACTTCCATGAATATAATTATACACCTGAAGTTATATACTAAAGCTGTAAATCCCTTGCATATCTACATATGCTAGAAAATTATAGTGGTTAAACTAACAGCATTGCAATTCTAAAAACCAACCCACAAGCAAAATAAAGAAAATTCAGTAGATCCAATCGAACGTAGAACTGAATAAGACCATAGACGAATTTATCTACTTTTATTTTGAATAAGAACCAAAGTCAATGGAATGAGGTTATGTGGTAAATTATTGGTTATTAGAGGTTTGCTCTTCTAAATTTCAGGTTGTTGGATATTCACTGATTCCTCTGAATTACCAAAATAAAATAAAAATCAATGGTTGTTAGATCTAAAAACTTCACACAAATAAAAATATCTATATAATATTAGATTGAGGAAGGTCCAACCACTTTAAAATGAAATGATATTGGGTACATTATTAATAATTGTGGACTGACAAAACACCAACAGATTTTCAATCAAAAGTATAATTTTAAAGTGCAGGCTAGTCTGGTATAACATCATTTTGAGGTGCTTTATGTTTTGTGAATTCTAGAGATTTATGATTTTTAAAATTAATCACAACCATTTTAAAGTATTTTGGAATTGTTTCTACTAACTCTAAAAATCTGGAAAAAAAATTATAGGCATACCTATTCTTTATTTGATTTTCTCTGCATTGGCTTGTGATGTTTACCACAAGAATACAAGCCCAGGGCTGAATGACTCAAAAAGATATTGCATTGAATTTGTATTACAATTGCAGTCACACCTAATTAGACATATATTTGCAGTTATAATATAATAGATCTGCCCAAAGGAAAATGGAACTGAAGAAAAATCTATAATGGGTGTAATGCCTGTCATGAAATAATGATATTAGCCACATATACAGAGATATTTCAGTGGCAACTTCATAAACATCACAACAAATGGAATGGAGAATGTGCAACCTTGTCATATAACAAATAGTTACAGTCACAGATTTAGTTTAACAACTAAATATACAAAAGTATGCAATAACAACTGATAAACAAATCTTTGATCTGCAGTACAATGGGGAAAAAGAAAAAGTCATTTTGTTTAACAGTACAATATAATAACCTGTATGACACGGTGACCTGTGTGGTGAGTGACACAGTAAGAGCACAGAGCACCAAGCATACAATCCAGGCAGAACATATTGCTGGAATCTCCATGGCTTTTGCAGTGCACAAAGAAGCTTGTATTCAACAAAGGCTTCAACCATGGTGGCCTTATTTTCTTTTCATCCTCCTTTTTCTCTCCCTCCTCTGCCTCATTAAACATCTTTCCAACCTGCATACAATAAACCATAAGCTTTAGCCATGAAGATACATTTGCAATATATAAATTTATACAATAGAATCAAACAAAATCAAGAAAAGTAAGCATTTATTTCAAAATTTCACACCCACAACAATACATAAATCTATGCTGATGCAGTACATTTGGTAATTTTGTAGGTGCTACTCACCCATTTGGGTAATGTAAAGAACATTTTAGAAAGAAAGAGACTGTTGAAAGGGATGATTGGTGAGGACTATGGTTGCATATAATTATTTGAAAGAGTAACATTCCAAGATTTTTTTAAAAAGGAATGTAACTTAATAAAAAAGGATGATGGTTACATGTAACCATCCACCAAGATACAAATCACTCTAAATATATTTAAATAGAATAAAAATAAATGATATATATCTTGATACTGATTTTAATCCCAAAAAATAAAACTAACAATAGCTTCTTTGCTCAATTCCAAACCAGTTTCTAATTCAAGAAACAAATATTCACAGGTTAGCAATCCTGGACCTGCATTCCAGTGGGAAAATTAGGCTCTAAGGGCTTAATAAGATGTGCAGAAATTATTGTGAAGCCTATCAGAAACTGTTCACTTTTTTTGCCCTTTCCAAAAGTGGAATACTTCAATCAGTTTCATCTTTATCTCTTGCCAAGAAAAAGACCATTGTGGGCCATTGTCTTTAGGTAAATGGGGAATTGCCCATAGCGAAATGAATTGAAATTAAATATTTCAATAATATTTGTAAAATCAATTGGTTGCTCATTGATTTATTAGTGAAGTTGTTAGGCTTATAAAAAATTTGTTATGAATCAATCTAAATTGAATTTAATGGTTTAGAAGGGGGAAAAAGGACAAGGCTGGAATCTGCCCTCCCCTCAAACTTTGAAGCTAATCTAATCTTGTTATAAAGATTGTTCAACTAATTTTGTAGATACCCATTTTTTTTTTCTATAATGAATCTTGTACTATAAATCTTAATAGATAAACACCAACTTCATCCCCTAGCTAATACTTATTTCATTTCTTCTTATAATTCATCAAAAATATTCCTCTTTTAATATGTACATTTACAATAAGCATATTGAGTACTAAATTAAGAATAGTTCAATGGATACCAAAAAAATGAATGAATGAGGATTATAATAGTTGTAGATGTGACTTAGGTAGTAAGGTACCAAGTAAAGGTAATTTATTAAGGATTCTTTTCCTAAATTTTTTAAATATAAAGAAATGGTTAAAAGTTAAGAAAAACAATACGGAATATATTTTGTATATTTTTAGAATGGAAGAAGTATATTAGATTTAGGACAGTGAAACATATATTTAAAGATAATTTTATAGGATATTTTTTTGAATTATAAAGTCACATAAAACAGGAGGGCAAGCTGGATCAAAAAAATATACTCCCCACAACCAATAAACTATCATATTACATATTTAAGAAACAGATTACTGAATTCAATGGACAAAAATGATAATTGAAAAAAAAATAAAAAAAATTCTGAAAATATTTTTTATAAATTAAGATAATGTCTTATCCTTATAAGGTTGAATGGAATTTTAAAAAAAAAAAAGATTTGGAGGATTAAGGTTTACGTTGCATGTTTACTGACGGCGAAATTGCTTTCCAAAGTTTATAAAGCAGGCCACGTCTCCCAGTAAATATATATTTTATAATGATTGCCTAATAATTGAAGGCCTACCTAAGGCAGTCGGTTTATGTTTGTGTCAATTGACGGCACAGTTAAGCAAGGGCGCCACGTGCTTGTCAGCTTCCCCGCATACGCCGGACCACCTGCCCATTCATCACACGTCTACAACTCCAGAGCATTATTTGAAAATTGAAGCATCTTATCATGACACGTGGAATATGCCATTAATGTCATGGAAACCCTATGTTTTATTATTTTATTTATTTGAAAAGCTCGACACAACCTGAACCAAAAAAAAGGGAGCTCCACTAGGTAAAGGGATATTGGGCATGCTCAAATAATGTTATGATATGTCAAATCTTGTATTTTTGGAAAGATAATACAAATGAAAGTTCATGGAATATTGATGTTCTTTTTAATGTATAGGGAATGTTTTAATTTGTAATTTGTTATATATGTGTTTTTTCCATATTAGTTTCAGATTTGAGTAATTGTGTGATCTTATTTCATGGGATATTTATTAAAAAGGCTTATAATTATGTTGTATGTAGGTAAGATATCTTATATATAATTTATTTGTAAAATGCGGAGCAATAAAAATTTGAAGGGCATTATATTTTTGGTGTCTTTTTGTTGCTGTATTAGAACACATGTATAAAAAAATACAATGGGCTCACAATGAAGAAAGAAATTTAGTATGGGGTATTCCTTCATACATAGGTCGACAAACATTTTCTATACAAGCGAGAAGGTAAGCCAATGCAAGAGAGAAACCTATTAAGACTTGGTTGTGCGCAAGGGAGAAAAAAGTAGAGGTTCAAAAGGATCTTCTTGTCGCTAATTAATTCATGCTCTTCAAAAGAACTTGAAAAAAATACTATTTTTGAACTCTCGAAATGATAAAAAGTGTTTTTGGGACTTATGAACAAAATTTTACATTATGATCCCCATAAAAAAACAACCTCAATGTTGTTTTATCCAGATTTTGAGCTTTGTTGTGGAAAGCCAATATTTTTCCTTAGTAAATTGGTTGAATATTAAAGTTTATATACATTCTAAAACAAAGTTGGTGTTGGATGTTTACATGTTAGGTTTATTTGTGTTTATTTATCAATATATATGACTAGTTTTGTTGGTGAATATATTTTAATGTCTTTTATTAAACATTAGTAAAAAACACACCTATTGGTTTCTTGATCCCTGAGAAGATCACCAATTGACAAGTGGTCATCCAAGTATTATACATTTTTCTCAAAACAATATAATTTTTCTTGATGGTTTGTAACCAATCCATCCCAAAATTATATCATATGACCCAAAGGGAGCCAAATAAAAGGTGAGATTTGTTTTGAAAGGACCTACATCTAACTCCACTTGTTCCAAGTAGTCAATGGCAAGGTGCTTCTTGTTTGAACCAAACTCAACAGTCCATCCTTCTCTCAAGTTTTAAGGATACTTACACAATTTTTACCAATAGCATGAGATATAAAACTATTTGAAGCTCTAGAGTTAACATGTATAGAAAGTGAAAATATTGAAATCGTACCTCGAGTCTCATCATGAGTAAACTAATTTTCTTCTTGCCTATTATCTACCATTGCAAAGATGTAACAATCAAAATTCTAGTTAGCAAGGAACTTGAGACAATTCTTCTTATAATTATCATTTCTCCCACAAACCCAACAACCACATTTTGAGACTAATACCATATTGGCACTTGTAGGCCTATGAGGTGGTGGAGGAGTATTCCTCTACTTATCTTACTGAACTTCCCTATTTTTATCATTATGAGGCCTCTAAGCATATTTTTGAAAATTGTAGTTTTTGAAACCCCCACAAGGTTGATTCTCGTAGTGTGTCTGAATAGCCTCCATATATTGATGTAAAACATTCATGTTGATTTTTCTCAGACATGGGCTATCTACTAAGAAGTGGCCTATGGTCAACTCTCCCACATCTAACACCTTCTTTTGACATCTTCACAACTGCTACATGTTCCCACCATCCTAGAGACACAAGCTAATTTTCCTAAATTAGAAAACATTCCCAAAGTTCCCTAAGGCAAAACTAGACTAACACCAAATGTAAAGTTGCTCAAAAACCCAACCAATTTTTTTTTTATCTCTTTTTTCACTAGAAGGAAAAAAATAATCTCGATTGAATAAGAAGGTAATTACTATTACTAAGTTTCTAAACTCTAATAAATTTACTGTTGAAATATAATTCTTAGGAGTGTGCGAGAAAGTAGTAATCTTAGAGTACCCAAAAACTAGTTCATAAACTTAACTAGTTTTGTACTAAGACCAAGACTTGTTTAAAATAAAGGAAATAAGTGCAACCTTAAATGAACACTCGACTTAATCTAGAGAGAGTGGAGAGAGTTAAATGATCCTATATGCCTATAAGCACTAGGTTATGAGGTGTATACTCTTCTTTCGTTCTACCAACCCAATTTAGGGAAAATCAAGTTTTATCAATAAGCTTAGGGTGTATGGTTTACCCACCGATTAATGCTACATGTTAGGGTTTTCCACTTGGTTCATACAATTTAGGGTTAATCTTCAAATCACCTCTAAATAATAGGTCATATGATTTCTCCAAATTAACAACCCTTAACTCTATATAAATAATTAATAATAACACAAATTCTTCTTTTTTGATAATGGTCAAATCCCCAATACATAAATGATACATGAGCATCAAAGGTTCATAGCAATCATGCACAAATTTAGCTAAGTATGGGTGCACACAAGGATGAAAGACATAAGGAATGAAGATAGGAGGCACAAAAGAGTGAAAAGGAAATTATGTACAAGTGCATAGAGACTTTACGTAATAGATAGAGTGGGAGAGTGTAATGTGCGTACAATGCACAATAAGAGAAGGGCACACAAATTGTGCACAAAAGTATGATGAGGTCCACAGAGAAAAGTTGGGCGTGTAAGAAATTTCAAAGAAGAAAAGGGAAGAAGCCACGTACAAGAGAATGGTGCACAGGGGCATCTTGGCATGGAATGGATAAATGGAGTGTGTGAGTAGTATGAAGGATTTTTTAACAAAGAAGGATACTATGAAGGACGTGTACATAAAGATGAGCGAAGGGATTGCGCAATGGTATGGATTGTGAAGGAGATGCGTGGATTTTTTGAGAAGGATTGGAAGGTAGTGGTACACAAGAGAAGAGGTGAAGGTTTAGCTTGATACCATGAGTGCGCAGAAGATTGAAAAATAGGTGTGTCCAAGGATCACACAAAATGGGTGCACAGATGATGTGGTAGTTGACATAACAAGTCAAAAAAGTGAAATATAGAACATGACAAAAATGGTTGATCAGATGCGGCAGTCAGATGATCCCAATTGCCAAACAAACATGACTCAGAACTACCAACATCTAGGTGGAGGTAACTTAGGGCATTAATGGACTAGTTTGAATTTCGGTATGATAAGGAAAGATAGGAAGAAAATAGAAGAATCCATCCTATCAAAGGAAACTCGACGAAGAGAGAGAAATGGGAAAACGTGATGAAGGAGATTGAGTTCACCATTTTGGGGATGATGGGAGGAATAGAAGGGAGACTAGTAAAGAGCTGAAGTTGTTGAATGTGCATGTAAGGAAGATGTAAACCAATCATAGGTTAGGTTATTAGGAGAACACCAAGAGTCTATAAAAGTTCCATTTGATAGACTGCAAGATCCATAAAGAGCAGTTGCATTTAGATTACATAAAGGATTTTTAATGGAAAGAAGAAAAAATTGTATTTTTTTATGTTATGTGAGCTCTGCAAATAGCTCAAAATCATCTCGGCCCTTACTTCATCAATTGGTATTAGAGCAAGCTACCTTCTTGCAAGAGAGAACTGTAGTAGAATGTCAAATGTGAGGCAGGTAGAAAAAATATTGTGCTCTCTACTTGTTGGTGAAATAATTTATCATAAGGGAAAATTAGGGGCTTTCACCAACACTCAGGGACTAGGTCCCTCTGCTTAAGAATGAGGAAGCTCCATTTATTAAAAATGAGGAAATATGTACACTAATATAACCATCATGGGTTTCCTTTCAACCGGGGATCACACAAGAATACTCCACTAAACCCGTGTGTAAAAAGGAGGTGGAGGAAAGGTGTGTGTATGGAGAGAGGGGAGAAAGTGAGAAGGGGGTTTTACTCAATAAATAACAAGATGAGTTTATAGACATGAAACCAAAATACTTCCAAGTTAACAATGAGAAGACACTAATATGCAAAGCAAGACAAACAACACAAACAACACAAATTTTAACTACATTATATTTATCAAAAGATTCATTCTTTCCCTAGTTTTGCAAGATTACAAATATATATTGGTGGAGTTGAGGTCGGGAGGAAAATATAAGACAAGGAAATAAAATAATTGTAGTTTCTTGCTTGTAGTAAGACAATGGGAGCTATCAACCAAGAAACATTAACCCTTAGGAATGGAGATATTGTTACAATACATAGAAAAATATAGTGGCTCTTCACACTCCCATGCGACTTTTCAACTTAAAGTGCAATCCTCAATGAAGAAATAAAAACTTTAAATGACTTAAGTCACTTTTTACAAAATTTTCTTAGCAATGAAATAGAATTCTAGAGAGATACAGAGAGAAGAGGAAAGGAAAGAAGAGATAGAGGAGAATATCCAAGATCGAATGAAGAAGGGTGAAGAAGCTCTAATCATGAAGAAGATCGACTCTTGATCCTTTACCTCTTTTGCACCATGAGAAGACTCAGGTAGAATGATTAACTTTTGTTGCCCTGTCAGGTACACCGAGAGAACAAATGAGAATAACCTGATGATTGGACCATTGAGATCAATGAAGAATGCCATATTTCACTTGAACTAATCCTTCCAATCCATGAAACACTGTCATGCCTTTCTGACTCTCTTTCACATGATAAGAACTTGAAATAATTGCCCACACAATGAAACCATGATGATCCTTCCACAATGAAAAAAGAAATCCGAGACCCAAAACCTTCTGACTCTGAGATGGGTGAAAGTAGGAGGTTGAATGAATAATTCTTCCATCTTTTTATCAAACCATCCAATGAGATGAGAAACATACTGAAACCAAAATGCACTTTGAGACCAAAATTGGGAATCGAGAGGGATTTTGTTATGCATGAATCACAATTCAATTTCCAATCCTCCGTAAGCATGAATTTTTCCTTACCATTCCTATGAGGCAAGATCCAAAGATATTTTCACCACATAGTGATAGGTGGAGATTTGTAAATGTTGATAAGTACCTCTCAGAAGGGGGAATGTCAAAAATAGACTATTGTTTACCAGAAGTGATCATGCAACTTGTTCACATGATGGTGCATAGGTTAAAAATAGTCTTGTGATTTGAAATAGATGACCATTTTTTTCTAATGTCACACTTTGAAATAATCCCTTCTGTCACATTTTCATGAGGTTCCATGTTTCTAAATTTAGTAGATTCACTATGAGACACCTTATGTTTACCACATCTAGATATGCAGGAATTTTCTTGCATACTAAGAAATTGACCTCTGTAAAGGCTAGGATAAGTGAGACAAGAAGGGAAAGATCATGTGTAAAAATTTTGAGCTCATTCTGAACACTTACTATTTTTAGTAATTCACACATGGGTGTCTATTTTTAGAAATTTTATCAATTTATCATTTTTGAGTGTTTTGATCTTAGAGGAATGAACTGAGGTACCAAAAACTGATTTTTTCTCAAACTTACTATTTTAGTAGGATAACTAGTAGAGACTTGATAAATTCTAAAGTGTCTTTCTAGGTGTCATATTATAATGAAATTGGTCTCAAAAATTTATATTTTACATCAGGATGCTTTGCTCCAATTTTCAAGAAATTTGGCTCATTGAGTTTTTGTAGATATGAGAAAATAGTATTTATGGCTGGAAACTTCACGTGGATGTAAAACCCATTTAGACCATAAATGGAATCCATATTAAATTATTCTTAAATGTGTTTTGGAGAGGAAGGTATGGTCTAAATTTGGATGAAACGAAGCTTGGAATCAAAATTTTTGAGGGAAACAAGATTTTTAAATTGAGGGAACAAAGGAAAGTTTTTTTGTGTTTGGAGATGATGAACCATATTCAAGAAAACTTTAATTGCTTCCCTTACTTGCTTTATGATTTTTTAATGTTTTTTGAAGTGTGAGTAAGGGCGAGTTATTTTATATGGTGGAAGTAGAAGAGCATGATACACATGGGAAAGTGGGAGAGTGGAAGAGTGCAAGGTGGGAGAATGGAAGCCTCTTTGCACTTGGGTGCAATTTTGGGGTGTAATTTCACCTCAATTTTTTTTGGGGGGTGCAAGGATGGGAGAAAAGTGTGCCATAGGATGGGGATGGAGGAAGGGAATGGCATGCTCATGCCCATGTGGAAGCCTATTTCATGTTTGCCTCATGACTTGACATGCACAATATCAAAGATATCAACCAATATGAAGATGAAACACTTTTGGGGTAAATTACACCTTGTAAGTGTGCATTGGGTAAAAATTTGGTTTAAAATTGTGCTTGGAGGGAAAAGTGCCCAGTCCACTTGAAGTTATAACAAACACTTAAGTCACCACATGAACTTTTTGCCTCTCATTTAAGTTTTTTGCTTACAAAAATTAATCTTCAAACAATAGGAAAGGAGTACACTTTTGGGGTTAAATTACACCTCAAAAGTGTGACAAAGGTGAAAAAGGATACAAAAAGTGCACCAGAGCGGCCAAGTGTGGCTTCAGAGCATGGTTTGCACCTCTGACTTGCTTCTCAAAATGTTTCCTTCATCCCAAAGTTAAAATGTAATGAAGTTTGGCCATATAATATATTAAATTTCATGGAAATAGGCCAATGAATTAAATGAGACTATTTATGAGGATTTAAATTGAGTTATGCAAAAAAAATTACCTATACATTCAATTTTTCCTAGAGTAGTGTGCCAATGAGTCGAGTGACAAGAAGAGTTTTCAATGAAAGCGAGCCAAAACAACTTATGGGTCATGAAGAACATTGAATATAGCTTCATTTGAGACTTTTTTGGCTCCTAACTTTTCACGGGGTGTCAAAATCCTTTGAGAAAGTTACAGATTGTAGAAGAACTCTTGATGTAAAGAGGTTTAACATTTTGTCATACATTCAACTAGTTAGGAGGAATCATCATCAACCTACACCAAACTCTACAAATTGAGGATCTTCAAGAAGCCTAAATGGCTCAAATATTGTAAAAATTGATCAAATTACCTTAAGGAGCTTCCTTTAACCCAATACCATGGTTTATATGCTTCTCAAATTGCTAATTCAACTATAAAATTGGACCTAATTTATACCACTTCATCTTCTCTTACGTTAATTCATCATAACCTTCACCCTTCCTCACTAGCTATCTTGTTCTTGAATAGCTACTTTGGATTTTTAGCCTTCACCAGGGCTTCCTCCTCCTTTACCTTGTTTCATCACCTTAAACAAGAGTCAAACAAACAATAATGAGAATGACTAACAACAAGATATTTATCAACCTTCTCTTTATTCACTCAAATTGACATCTTGTACCCTTAAAACCATGCACTCTGCTATCTTCACGGTTGGAAAAATATGGGGCTACCCAAAACATGATGAAAAAAATTTCAAGAACCCTTTATCCTCACCATGGTGTGGTGTAAATTTTATAAGTTAACTCCCAATGCTCTTCTTGCAACCCTTTTTTCTCACTTCTAGTTCACTAGTTTCCTACTAGTCCTGCTCGTGTTGTTTCACCATTTTCTTTATGGATTTGACAAAACAGATAAGGTGATGGGCCAAGGAGGAATACCTATTGTGATGGTTGGTTGGAGGTTGTACGTGTGTTCTGAATTCTTGATCAAATACTAACTGCGGGAGCTTCCTTTTGGCTAGGAGGAACTACCTGAAATATAAAACAAGACCACAAAAGAGAGTTAAACAATATATGTCAGTGGGCTGCCTAGCGTGTGCTAGATATGGGAAGTATGATACTTCCTTGATGGTTGTCAACCCACTGTTTAATACAACTTAATGTAAGAGATAACACAAATAAATAAAATCCTACTATAGTCGATATGATTTAGGCATTTCATTCAAGTACAATAAGAAAATCTAATCTAACAGGCTATGTTATGATCAGATCCAGAAGTTGGGTAGGTGGTCAAGGTGTTGGAATAGGTCAGGGTCAAGTTCTGGGTGAGTTTGAGTGAGTTGGTGCAAGGTATTAGGTCACATTCATAGGCATAATTACCAGTCACAGAGACCAATGTTGGTGAGGTATGACCGACGATGGTTAAGAGGGAACCGACAATGGTTAAGGTGAGATGGTAGAAGCTCAATAAACTAGATTTTGGAGAGTCTCCGTGACTACATAGAGAATGGGAGGGGAATGTTTAGGTTAGCAAGGGTGATGGGAATTCATAGGAGTGTCTAGTATTGAATATTGGGGAGCTAACAGGGATTATGGGTGGTTGGATAAATGGATTGAAGGAATATGGGGATGGTGGGATGCACAAGAAACTAGAAACTAACTCAAAAGAGATAAAGTGACTGATTCTAAATAACTGTAAAATGTTGCAGATAAGAGTGTGCTTACTTTAGGAAGAAGAATGAATGGATGGAGGATGGCGATGGTTGATATGTGAAAATGGTTGCTCCGTGCCACGGAAGTGTTTCCCTAAATGTTGCTGTGAATTCTTTCCTTTTAGATTAGTGCTTGGTTGTTGGTTCATGGTATCTGGATGTGCTAGAGTACTCTGGTGCATGCTTGCATGCAGATCTCTCTTCTCCAAGACTTCCAAAATTCTTCTAACCTCTCAAACAAGGTTACCAAAGTGAATATATGGTAATCGACGGTGGTTTAGGGTGACCGATGTCGGTTTAGGGTTGACCGACATCAGTTAAGGTGGGAAATCCTAGGTTTACTAAAAATGACAGATCGTGGCAATCTTTTTGACCAACTTTGTTTATTATCCTGAGTCAAAACATGGAATGTTCTGCTTAGATAAGCGGGAATGTGGTTAGAGGAAGAATAGGCATGTGATTTTAGGGTTGAACTAAGTCTTAGTTAATTAAGGTAGGTAGGAATAAGTCTTAGTTAGTTATGGTGAGTGAATATTGAGTCCTAGTAAAAGGGAAACATGATAATAATAGGTTTGTGATGAGGTGTCTAGGTGAGGTGGTGGGGTGAGGTGGAAATTAGTTTTAGCTAAGGTAATTAAATAATGAATATGATGAGCATGGGAAATTAATTTAATTGTGGTTAATTTAATTATTATACATGTGGGTAAAGGGGGGAGTGTGACCTAAATTTTGTGTCTACATTTTGCCCCTTTTTGTCGCGTATCTTGTATTGATAAGCGATGCTGGCAAAAACAAGTAGTTGCTCCATGTGTGGGTGAAGGTGATCCCCCTCAAACCAGACATTGATGAGGTGTAATATAGAATTGATGAGTGGTTTGATAAATATGTAGTTCGTGGAAGTGAAGGTAGGTGGGGAAGGGTAATGGTCTACTTGGGTAATAGGTAATAGGCCAGGGTCCTAAAATCAAGTAATGGGTAATGAAAATTAAATACACACACACGTATAGATTGCAACATGGTACAAGGTTGAAGAGCTTGCAAACTCTACATTGTGTAAGTTCGATAGGTTTATCCAAACAAGGGTGAAGTGATTCAGGTATCCAAGGTATAGGATATGGTTCAGAAACACAATGTAGGTCAAGTGGAGGAACGTTTAGGTATGTTCCGGTACACCAAAGGTTTGGGTTGGGATAAACTAAATGACAATAGGAAAGGTATGGTTGTTAGGATAAAACAACATAGGTAACAACATCGCAAGGTATAGGGAGTACATAAGGTCAATGGTCACACCAAGTAGGTCAGGTTCAGAAAAATAGGTCATGGCATAGGTAAGGCCAAGGTATAGGTGAAATAAAAAATCCTAAGACACAACTAAGGAAATGTAAGGGTAGTGTTGGTAGGTATGGTTCCAGTAGGTATGGTTTAATAGGTATGTCCATATAGATAAAAGGTGTGTGGGCAACTAATGGTTGACAGGTAAAAGGAAGCTTAGCAAGGGAAAATAGCTATAAGGGGTGACTGATTCCGATTATAGAAAATGTGACTGATGTCAGTTGGGATAGGACACAAATATGAGTGACGTCGGTCATGTCAAGTGAGTTGGGGTTTAAAAAAGTAAAATTCCTGTAGTTTTTACAAAATCATTTGTCATTTTCCAATTGTAGAAAATGACAGAAGAGAGGTGGAAAAGTTGGAAAGCGACAGGACAATGGATGGAGAGTTTGAGTGGGCGAAGCCTTGTAGTGGGTGATTAGCATTCAGGTTGGTGGGTCCACGAGATTGGGTCGAGTGATTTGATTGATGTTGGTTAGAGGTGAGGAGTGGATTTTTGCATGGGAGGGAAAGATAGTCAGTGAGGTATAAAGGCAAGTGTGGTGAGAATAGGTAGGGTAAAAAATATATATGACTACAAGTTGAGGGGTGTGAAAGTGGGATGGGAGAAAGGGGTAGGTTATTAGGGTTGTGGTGAAATCAATAATAAGAGTTTTAGGAATAGCTTAGTCAGGTAAGTGATATGTTAGGTATGGTCAAGATTTAAAAATAGTGTGGTTTGTTGGATACAAGCTAGAGAACAGTTTTGGATGAGGGATAAAGTACTACCCTTATTGAATAACAATACAGGGGAGTGTGATGTCAGAGGAGTGGTATCACGTTATAGATGTGGGATTGATTGGGATTTGACATTATAAGCACGTAGCTCAAGATCCTAGCTTGATGGTTACACTCATCGATAGATGGGATGTTGTAGACCAACACATTCCATTTGTCTGCGAGTGAGATTTTTTCACCGTGGAGGACATGTACAGGATCTTATGGTTACCGATAGTGGGGATGCAAGTTTATTCTATTACCTTACAGGCATGTCAGAGGAGTTGATGTTGACGGTGTTTGGAGAGGGGATGGAAGAGATGAGGTTCCATAGCATGAGCCTGAGCTGCATGGAGATATGTATGTGACCCATCCATAAGGAGATGAGGTTGGTGGCTTTTGATTATAGAGGTAGTGTGTTATGCTTTGTGCTTACCAGATTCGGAGGGTGGGAGATTCCCACAGGCACTGATGGGGGTTCTCCATGAAATGATGGAGGATAAGACCCATTTTTCTTGGGCACCAGTATACTTTGTGTAGTTATATAGGGATTTATGGGCCTACGAGGAGGTTGTGGAGGTTCAGTTTGTGTTGTACCTTCCTCTTACATTATTGGGCATATAAGCACATTGTATGTGTTTGTCCAGTTGGGTTGCCCCGACCGGATGCGTTCGAGGTGAGTTTTTGATTCAAGTTGGGTATAGGCATTGGGTACCTATTGGTGGAGAGCATAAGGTAGCTAGGGCCACACATGATGTGGCATATTATAGGTGGGTGTCTGGTGGGGTTATCCAGTGTTGATATCATTTGGAGGCCATACGTCAGTTTCCCTTCATACATGTATATGGTAGTGGAGCTGGACGAGTTACATCTATTGAGGTGGATAGAGAGGGAGTCATGTTGAGTGAGAACAAGCTAATACCCGTTGATAGGTCTAGGTAGTATTTTGGGCTGCCCCAAGATGTGCCACCACCATTCCATCAGTATAGAAGAGATAACATGAAGAGGCTTATGCCTCTACCACAACCAACAATGCTGACAGGGCAAGAGGAGTAGGAAGTGGACCGGTGGATTGATGATGTCAGAGTTACAAATAGATATAGAAAGTGGTAGGCAGTCAATCTACGAGCAGTGCCACCCAGGCTGAGGTAGCCATACTTAGCTACCCTTATAGTTTAGAGGGATACATTTGCAGGGGTAGTTGTTGCCACTTTACAGGCCTAGATCACATTATTACAGGGGTAGCTGATAGGGTCTGAGGCACAGGTGGCCACATATAGGCACATGTGGTGGCTTTACAGGCCTAGATTGCCCAGGGACAGGTACCCACACAAGGTGGAGATGGAAGTTGGGGATAGGTGGCTGCCTTGCAAGCGCATAGGTAGTAGGTTTGTAGGGCCAATTGGCCACTGCACAAGCATAGATTGTGACCTTATAGGCCCAGGTCATAGCACAGGCAACACCTCAGGCTCTAGGGACAAGGTCCCATGGTATAGGCATTAGTGGGATAGGGTCCTATGGTATAGAGAGGAGGGTCAGGGTTCACAGGTATAGGGGCGAAGGCCACCAGTAGCAGGGAAGGGTTCACAAGTTACTGTGAGACCCATGGCACAATCATAGACAATGTTGATGGCAAGATTCAAGGATGCCTTAAATGAGGTCAAGTACTAACAGGATCATATCACTACTTCCAGGATAGACATCCCTTCCTATGCAGAGTACAGGGTATAACAGGCCTCGTGTGAGATAATTAGGTCTCGCACACATAGTGCAAAGAGTATAGGAGCATCGACAAGCCCCAAGACATGGTTAGGGAGAGGCCACTAGCACATAGAGGCTGGACCCAGCTACAAGCCAAGCAGAGGCAAGGTCTTGACCCATACAGGGTGGAGAGATGGTGGTAGAGTTTCGGTCCAAAGGAGAGGAGGAGAAGATAGATGAGACAGACATGGACATCAACGTGGGGTGACAATTAGTCACCATATATGTTCATGGTATAGATTTTTGCATATTTTTGATATATATGCTGGCCTGCATGCTGAAGATAGCGAGGATGTACATGAGAGTTTTTTTAAGATTTTGATCATATACCGGCCTACGTGCTGAAGATGGTGAGGTTGTATATGATATTTTGAGATACTTGTATGTATTTGTATTGGTGTACATATGTATTGATTTTGCTTCTGTGCACATATGTATGGGCACATAGATTTTGGTGATTTATATATAGATGGTGATTTGTATTGTATGATGTTGTGCTTATGTTTTCAAATGTTCATTGTATATATGTATATGGGTGAAAACCAAATGGATTAGGCATGATGGAGTCTAGGTCAGTTTAGGCATGATAGAGGTCAATTTAGGCATGATTAGTTTAGGCATGATTGAGTTAGGTTAGGTTTAGGTGTGATGGAGTGAGGCTGGTTTAGGCATGATTGAGTCAGGGTCGGTTTAGACATGATGGAGTTAGGTTGGTTTAGGCATGGTTGAGTCATGTTTCTAATTGGAGTTAATTTAGGCATGTCCAAGTTGATTGGGAATATGGGAAATAAATTATGAGTTATATGTATGTTATGGTGTAGATTTCTAAAAATCTTTGATATTATAGAAATGTGAAATAATTGATTTAGATTTTTTGATAGTATGATAAAATAGTAGATATGTATGTTTGGTATTATTTCTAATATTTGTGTAAAAATACAAAATAATATAGAATATGAATAGAAAAATGGGGGGAAATAGGTTAGGGTAAAGAGTGGTTGAGCTAACCTCTAAAGGCCCCATGCCCTAGGAGTGCTACCTACATAGCCCTGATAAAAAGGGGCCTCAAGCCAATGTAGTTCTCCCACAAGCTAGGGAAGAATATAATGAATTAAAGGAATGTGTTGGTAGGTTTTGGACATTATTGAGTCTAGGTCATAGGCATGGTTGAGTCTTAGGTGATAGGCATGGTGGAGCCTTAGGTGATAGTGGAAATCTTTTAAAATGTAGGAGTCGATGGTTTGGTCCTGTATAGGATAATCAATAAGTAATGAGGAAGGTATATGGTAAGAGGAGTGGTAAAAGAGCCTCCTAATTTATAAGAACCTTAATGAGTCTATCATACCAAAGATTGGCTTATGAACGTGAGACCCTAAAAGGTGTTACATAGTGGACTATTCTAAGGGTGAAGAAAGTCACATGATCACGAAATGTTGCAATTACGGCAAGTCCCTTGAGCAGATAGAACAATACGGTGAAAAGGTAATGAGGTGAAAATAAGTGGTTTAGCATAACTTAGTGTACAACAACATGTTTACATAGTAAGAAACCCATGATCAAAAATAGGCAAATCCATGACAAAAATTTATCATTTTCTTTGTTTGTTTTGTTTTTTATAGACTAGTCAATGCGAGAAGTCTATATGGGAAGAGTATATTATCTCCTTGAGGTCTTCATGAAGTTGATCGATGCGGGAAGATTCTGAACATTTTATTGTATTTTTTACAATGACTGTAAATAGTTTTTCCTTTAAGGGATCAGTATATTTATTGCAGCAAGGTAAAGAGATGAGATGTCCTTTTTTGAGGGAGTCATATTTTTGTTGGAATTTTGACTCAAGGAGTTGCATCCTATTTTTTGGACATTTAAGTCATGGAAAATACTATAGAGGAAGATTATGTTCTTATTCATAATACAAACCCATAGTACACAGAGGTTAACTATGAAAGAGATGGTTTCAAGTGACAAACAACCATGGGCTTCCATCTTTGAAAAAATATGAAAATTATCCATGATAATCATGCTATGAGTAGAGCCACAATAACTCATATTGAAGATAAGGCTGAAAGGTGACAGGTAATCAAATGATTCTTTTTTTACTCATTGATCCTTAAAATAGGTAACATGGAAGGTGAACGGCACTCAAGGGGAGAGTGGTCAATAGACAGAAGGTGATATAGGACTATATTTTCAACAATAAAATAGTCTAAGATGCAAGGCATTGAGGGGCTCAAGTTCAGGTTTACCTTCAAGTGAAGACAAATGATAAGCACCGGACCCATAGACATGAGTAATGATATAGGTTCCAAGCCAATTAGGAGAAAAATTACCCCATTTACTTTTCTCTTCTTTGGTTACATGTTGATTTTCCTTCAGGATGAGGTCGCCAACCTGGAAGGTTTGTTTATAGACCCATTTATCATAGGCATGCTTGATACGTTTTTAGTATATTTGGATATGGTCAAGTGCATTGAGAATACGTTCATCTAATAACTCAAGTTGCACTAAACGGTTCTCGTGAAATTCATCATCGTTGATCAAGTCTTGTAGTGAAATGCAGAGAGATGGAATCTAGACTTTGAGAGAAAAGACAACCTCGATACCGTAGACCAGAGAGAAAGGTGTGGTAGCAGTCGAAATGTGAATACTAGTGCGATAATCCCACAAGACAAAAGGAATGTCCATATGCCAATCCTTCCCAGTATCATCAACTACTTTCATAATAATTTTGTTCAAGGTTTTATTGGTTGATTATGTTTAGCCATTTTTTTTGTGGGTAATAAGGTGATGAGAAACTGAATTGAATGCCGAAAGCATCACACAACTTTCATACGGTTTTTTTTTTAATTTTTTTTTGTTATCAGTGATGAGATGGTGAGGGACACCAAAGTGAAAAATGATGTGATGATTGATGAACTCACATATTTTCTTAGCTTTTATAGAAATTATGGGAATAACTTCTACCCATTTTGTGTAGTATTTAGTAGCAGTTATAATCCATTGATGGCATTGTAGAGAATGAGGATTGATGTCCCTGACAAGATCCAAACCCCATTGAGAGAAAGGCCAAAGGTCTCGTGTGACCTATAAGGCATGACTAGGCGTGTGATGAAGATTGGCATGTTGCTAGCATTTCACACAATGTTTGACATAGTCGCAACAGTCACGGTTTAGGGTTTACCAATAATAGCCAAGGTGAAGAATATGTTTAGTGACAGCTAAGCCACTAAAATAAACCTCCATAAAATTCCTTCATGAACTTCCTTGATGGTGTAAGAAATTTATGAACTTGTAAGGCATCGTAATCGAATATCATCAAACTCATGTTTATAAAGGAGACCACCCATGATGATATACCGAGAGACACCTTTAAGAAAGGCACGTTGTCCATTACGAGTGAGATCGGGAGGCAGACTAAAAAGGGAAAGGTAGTCTACAAAACTATTTATACTGAAGGTCACGTGGGTCAAGTGCAACGGTTCTGACAAAGTTGACCGTATGATATAAATAAAAAGGGGTGATTACAACCTTTGTATTGTGACAAAGATTTTGGATTCAGAAGGTGAATCAGGTATTTGAGAAGCTAGATAGGCCATGGTATCTAAAAAATTTATTAGTATAACGTGGGGTGGTTTTAATGTCGTAAAGATCAAAGGTAGTCAAAAGCGTGTCGACATGACATTTGTATTTTTACAATATTTCATTCCGACCAGTGGTATATACCATTGAATTGGTTTACAACTAGTTGGGAATCACCAAAGATATTAATTGATTTTAACATCTAGGGAGATGGCAATTTGAAGGCCTAATACGAGTGCTTCATATTCAAAGATGTTTTTTAGTGTAATCAAAATCAAGTTTGAAAGATAAAGGCATAGAATCACCCTCAAGAGGAATGGGGATAACACTTACACCCGCCTCCATGCTAAACATTTGGAAACCATCAAAGAATAAGGTCATCTGATAAGTGGTATCGTCAAAAGAGAGGGTAGCAATGGATTTGTCAGGGAAATTGAAATTTGAGGGTTGATTTCCTGAAAGAGGTGTGTCTGCCAGTTGGTCAGCGATGGCTTGGCCTTTAACATATGTTTGATGGATGAATTCGACGTCAAGTTCTACAAGAAGCATGAGCTAGTGTGCAACATGTTGATGTTGGTAGGTTGGGTGTAATGTAAGGTAGGGGATTAATGTTAGTGAACAAAAGGTTTTGTGGTTGCTAGGTATGGCGCAGTTGAGGGGTGACAAAAAATAAGGCTAAGAAAGTTATTTAGCATGGGTGTCTGTACCTAGTTTCTAGCCAAACGGGTACGAATTATGTAATAAAACCATTGTGTCCTCTGTGCTGCTCGTGCGGCGAGCGAGCAGGGCACCTCAGGAATGGCAGTCGTGGAAATGTATAGGTAAAGGGGTTTCATCCTTAGGAGGAATGAGCATGCTGTTTGAATAAGGTATTGTTTTAGGCGTCTAAGGATTTGTGGCATTCATCATTCCATTTACATGAGATGTCCTTTTGGAGGAGGTGGTGTGTGAAATGGTTGGACAACGGTCTGAAAGCTGCCGAAATAAAATGAGAATAGATTGCAAATTGCCTTGACAGCTTTGAGTGGTGGAGATAGTAGGAGGAGGCTTTTGAGAATAGCCTTTACTAACAGGAATCAAAATCTATGCCACAAAAGAAACGATGAAACAAGGAGCTTGCCTAAAAGAACAATGAAGCACACAATGCTTGGCTGAAGGTGACTCACATACTTGAGAGATGGCACATAGACCTTCAAGGACTGTGAGATGTTTGGCTCTGACGTTTGAATTTGGCAAGATGAAGTGGTTATTACGTAATCTTCCAATATGCTGATGTATTATGTCTGGAAAGATAAAGTCATAGCCCGTTGATATGTAGCACCAGTGTTTTTAAGGCCAAAAGGCTAGAATCGATACTAGAAGGTCCCCTAAGGAGTTGAGACGGTGGTTTTGTGTGATATTATGGGGAGTGCAATTAATATTTGGTTATAACCTGAGAAAAACAATCCATGAGTAAAACATCTCGATGGACATGGTTGAGTCAAACACTTGGTCAAGCCTGGTAGAGGAAAATAATCTTTGGGCAAGCAAGGTTCGTTAAAGAATCCAGCAAAATGCGGAGTCCCCTGTTCTTTTGGTGACAGGGGAAAATGTTACAATATCCAGTGGGATAGCAATGGGTAGGATAAAGGAAACCGAGAAGAAGAAGTGAAGTTATTCTTGAGACGAAGAGAAATGCGGGATTGAATTTTCGTAGCTTGTGTTTTATGGGTTTGGCATCAGGAATATGTACAATAATGTGGACACAATGTTTGGGTCATACAGGCATATTAGCATAGACCAGCAAAAGCATGTTATTGTCCGAGAGGAAAGAAGTAAAAATAGCTTCTTGTTTAGACAACATATAAAGATTGGCTATCTTTAGAATGTGCAGATTCGTCTTGAGTATAAATTGATTTGATAGTTGAGTCATTAAACATGGTTCTAAATTTTAGGGGTAACACCGGTGGTATAAGAATCTTTTGCACCCAGATAGGTGAGGATAAACTCATCATGCCTTAACATTTGAAGGACGGAATAGAAGGGTGTATCGTCATCGATCAGGTCAGGATACAGGAAGGAAGAGAAGATTGGAACCTCACCATACGTTGATAAATCAAAGGTCCCAGGGAAATTGGTTATGAAAAAAAGTTCAGAGGAATAGATCGGGAGACGATAGACTCCGTGGGTGAGGGTGGCGACATCCGGTGAATGGGATGGAGAAGGTTTTTTCGTCCTCAATGAGGTGAACGTGGGATTTATTGGAAGGTTGTATGGGAGAAAAGCCACATGCCACTACAGTCGTTATGATTATGGGTGGTACAAGAAATGACGGTTATTGCGGCCTCATTCATTAAAACCAAATCAAAGCGGGTTCCAGTGCAACGATGAAGGAAAAGTGTAGATGAAGCCGAAACTGTAGGGGATTGGGAGGTCAATGAAAATGGTCATGTTTGGGATGGAGTTTTTGGTAATAGGTGGCAGTGTCAAGTCCCCCCATATGTTAGGTTAGTACGAAGGCGGAGGTCCCTAGAAAAAACCCCGCTTATGCGGTTATCATATGAGGGTGACTGACAATAGGTTTCATCTGTTTATATAGTGAGGAATGTGTCGATATTGTAAAGCAACATCCCCAGAGTGAGGTGTGAAAAATACCTTTCTAAGGGAGCAATATTCAAATATGGGGTTTAGCGGGGAAAATGATCATTAGAGATGGCGCAGGCAGGGACGATTGGTGGAAAGTTAGATGATGGGTCGGCTTAGAGGCTCGACAATGTGGAATAAAAGAGTTAGATGAGGGAAGATTAGGTGGGGGTGGAGATAACCTTGGTGGAGGTTCATGGCTGTGAAGAGAAGTAGGGATAGTGGTTAGAGCTTGACCAGTACAAGTAATCGTAGGTTTGCGTTACAACATGTTAAAGTTTTTAATGGTGATGGGTCAATGGGGATGTATAGTTATGTCCTTCATGTTCGAATTTTACACAACGGTTTGTAAAGTTGAAGGGACACAACCCCGGACGTGGAATCCAAGGTCCGTCAAGCAATAGGTTAATGGAAATCTCCTTAGACATAGAATAGTTCTGGGGTATAGTGCGAGGGTCTATGTGAAGTGTGAAGGATAATAGTGCCAGAGGGAGGGTGATGGAGTAATTTGAAAGAGCACAAACATAACTGGGTTATTATGCATTACAATTCTAGAGATGCACATTTGATTGACATATGGGAGGATATTATGTTAATGCTAGCACCCCATCAATCATATGTGTCCATACGCTTATGTTTTCGATATAGACAGAAATGAAAAGGGCAGATTGAGGGGTCATCGGACTAGAGAGGTACAAGCTCCTCATCATAGAAGCTACGGGTAGTGACGTGAGGGGGGTATGGGGTAGAAGAAGGAGATGATGTGGTTAAGTGAGGCCACAGGGTGAGGGGTAATAAGAGAGGCCACTGGATGTGGGGTCATTGGGTAAAAAATCTCAATGGATTACCAAAACCTCCATAAGGGGCTTATCTATGAGATTTAGAAGTTGGATGAGATATACAAAGAAATATTTAGAGGGGATGAGGTAATGTTTTTATCATTAGGCGATGGCGGTGACCCCGTCCAGAGATAGCGATGTAGTAGGTCCCAATGGTATTTTTGATTTGAGGCATGAGGGAGATGGTATATTGGGACATCGGGTTGGTGATGGGCTAGTTGCTTTTTCTTTGCCGTTTGTCTTCTGGGTGCGGGTGGCACAACTTGAACATGTTAATCTGAAGGGCGGGTGGTTAAATGGTTGTGAGAATGTGTAGGAGAGTTAGGTACATGACATGATGGGAAAAAACCTAATGGTGGGGAAAAAAATCCTTGTGAATGAGGCTAGGAACACTAGAATGTGGGTGGTGATTTGGACAATCGCTAAGTACAGACCATGGGATCTCCAAATTTTGGAGGTTGAAAAAGTAAAGGTTTAGGGGGTGGAGAGTTGGTGGTAAAGAAGTCCGGGAGATGATTGTGTGGTGATGATAGGTGAAGGTGGTGGAGTGGAACAGGTCCTCATCAAGCAGGTCACATCATTGAAATTTTGTTCCAGGAGGGAAAAATTAATGGAGAAGAACGGTCTGTAGAGCTTAACAATTCACAGCACATCTCTGACCACATCGATTGAGGGTAAGCCAAATCTTGGTTTCAAAAAACCCTTTTGGTTTGGGTTTGAGAGGATCATAAGGTCAAGTGGTGATAGTGGAGATCGAAAAGTGGATCTAGAGAGTGGTTTTTTAAATGTTAGCGAGGACCCAACTAACGGATCAAAATGGGAAGTGAGTGTGGGTTTGGGTAAGGTGGGGATGATCGTGAGGGAAGAGATTTATAGGGGAGGAATGGGTTAGCCACTAGTTTGTTAGGTGGGTTGTCTTAGTATTGTTGGCATCTGTTTGGATAAAGGCATGCTAGACGAGCTAGCAAGGAAGTTTTGTGTGTTTGATACCTTATTGGAGGTAGTGGGTTATTATCTTTGGTTGCACCTTCTTGGGTTAAAGGTGTACACGGGGGTAAGGACATGGAAAGGAAATAAGCTGGTGGAAGAGGAAGCGGAGGGGTTACCCAAGGGGGACAACGAGTTGCGGGTGGAAGTGCTGGTTGAGATGGGTGGACGGTAGGGTGAAGTCTATAGTTAAAGTTGAGGGATAGTAATTAGTAGAGGTATAGGTGGTAATAAGTGACATGGATGAGGGTGACGGTGTTAGGTTGGTTTTTGGTGGAATGAGTGTAATGAAGGCTTGTGATGTAGTAGTAGCGTTGTTTATCTTTTGCTGTGGCCTTGGTGGAGAATTTTTTATTAGGGTTGATGGAGGGGCCTAGGATGGAAATAAGGGGGAAGGTGACAAAGGTGTGGTAAGCGAGATGGTGTTTGTGGCGAGAAGATTGGTCTCTGTTTAGGCAGAGGGAATGTTTTTGGTGCGGGCTTGTGAAGAAGATGCCGGCTAAGTACAATTGGAAGGGGGGAGTAAGGATTGATGTCGGCATGAACCCAAAGTAGTGAGGGTCTTGATACAGGTGAGAAGATAGGTTTGGGTAGGTTTTATGTTTGGAGCTATGGGTTAGAGTTGGGATGTAGGTAGAGATGATGAAGAATATGTCATTTCAATAAGCATGGTTGATTGGGCGATTCCGGTGGTTGACAAATCTTTGGGTAGATCATAGAATTAATCCTTAGGAAACATTTGCCATTGGTTGAAAAAGGGGAGCCGAAGATGTCCTCGAGCATGGAATTATAACTAATCAAACGATCGTCCATCCTTGAAAATGGTAATACTGAAGAAGAAGATAGAGGTGGTTGGTGGGAATTCCCTGTATTAAAATATGTCTGCAAGGACAGTGAATTGGATAGGCCTCAGACTCTATGGGTTAAAAGAGCTAAGATATATCAATGGGGTTCCTAGGAGGCTAAGAGAGAACTTACCCAATAGGTATGGCATGTTTGAAAAGCCTTTATGGGTAGGAGAGATGGTGATGGTTAAAATGGGGTGGTAAGGTAGACTTTACGCCTATTGGAGGAAGGAGGTGATGCTGATTTATATGGATGGAGAAATAAAGTTTTGACTGTTTGGTAGGTTGTGAGGTAGACGAATGGAAGGGCCATCGGTGGACAGTGTGGGTCCTCCATGAGAGTAGGGGGAGATATAAAGGAGACTCCTATGGGGGTAAATGCGTGGAAGAGGTACAAGCCTCATAGGTAGAGGAGCTGGCCATAATTTCATTGATAAAAAGAATAGGTGGGCTTTGAGGCACGGTTCGGTAGATATTAAAAAAACGAACGTGGACTTCATGGACATTATTTTCAATGGATGAAGTTTCACTATTTTGATTAGATGGACGGTTTTGGTGAGGGAATGAATTTTAAGATGCTGTAAATTTTGATTTTGGGCGCATTCAGGTTGTCCATGGACAAGGTTGCATTATCTATCATATCTTTGGACAATGATTCTTAAACGCGATGCAGTTACCGTCACTATGGCCTTTGAATGTGGTTAATTATAGTTAGTCATGTTATTTATACAATGCTGCCATAGGATGGGCAATGATCGAAACATGTTGAGAGGGTTTTATGGGTAGGAAGTTTAATGGCCTCTAGCTTTAAGAGATTTTCTAGGATCCAAAGAATAGGCTCTCCAATGGAAGTGTACTTCCACTGCTCTTGATAGAGCCTGAAGACCTAGAATGGAAAGATTCGATGAATTTGGGCTGATTAGAAGGATGAGGTGTACCGTCTTGAGGATTACCACCTTGGTAGATCCTTGGGCCTTTGATAGTTATTTGAGGGTTGGGTTGAAGATGAACGAAGAATCATTTGATTTGAACGGGCGTTCTTGTTTTGTAAAGCCAATACACTACACAGTCGTTATGCTTATGGGTGTTAAGAAATACGTAATTGCGGCCTCAATTCATTAAAACCAAATCCAAAGCTTTTCCATGTGAAACGATGAAGAAATTTAGATGAAAGCGAAAATTAGTAAGGGATTGGAGGTCATGAAAATGGTCATATTTTGGGATGGAGTTTTTTGGTGAATATGTGGCAGTGTCAATCCCCCTAATGTTAGAGGTTTAGTACGAAGGTCAGGAGTCCAATGAAAAAACCCCGCTATGCGTCGTCATATGATGGTGCTGACTAGTTTCCATATTTTATATAGTGATGAATGTGTCGCGATATGTATAAGCAACATTCCCCCAGAGTGAGGTTGTTGAAAAAGACCTTCTAAGGGATCAATATTCAATATTGGGTAGCGGGGATAAATGATTCATTAGATGATTGGGCAGGCAAAAGGGCATCGATTTGGTTGGAAAGTAAGATGGGTTGTCCGCTCTAAGGCTACGACAATAGTAGGAATAAAGAGTTAGATGTGGAAGCCGGTGCGATAACATTGGGTGGATTGTTTTCATGCGTGAAGGAGAGTAGGGCTGTGGTAGTGTCCTTGACTCAGTACAAGTACAATCGTTAGGTTGGTACAACATGTTACCAGTTTTTAATGGTTGAGGGTCCAATGGGGGTGATATAGTTATGTCCTTCATGTTCCGAATTTTACACAACGTGTAGTTGAGGACACAACCCCTGCGTGATCCAAGGTCCGTCAGCAATAGGTTATACTGGAACTTCCCTCTAAGACATAGAATAGTTTCGGGGAATTGCGAGGGTCATGTATGTGAGGAATGTTGCCAAGGTGTGTGATGGCGTCATTGAAGGAGCCCAACATAAACTGGTTATTATGCATACATTATAAGAGATGCACATTTGATGTACATATTGAGGATATTATGTTAAGCTATCACCACCATCATCATGATTGTCATCGCGTATGTTTCAATAGACATAAAAACAAAAGAATGAAAGTGCAGGATTAGGGTCATCTGACTAGATAGGTACAATCTCCTCATCATAGCAGCTAATGGTAGTACTTGAGGAGTGGTATGGGGTAGAAGAAGAGATGATTTGTTAAGTGGAGGCCAACAGGGTGAGGGGTAATCATGAGGCCACTGGTTTGGGTTCATTGGGGAAAAATTCCATGTATTCCAAATACCTCCATAAGGCTTATCTATGAATTTTGACGGTGGATGAGATATACAAAGACATATTTAAGGGGGATGTGATGTAATTGTTTTATCATTATTCGATTGGGTGCCCGTCGGATAGGGTCGTAGGTCCTCGAATGGTGATTTAGGCATAGTGTATATGTATATTGGGCTATAGGGTTGGTTATGGGGCTAGTGTGCTTTTTCTTTTGCCTTTGTCTTTCTGGGGTGCGGGTGACACCTTGAACCAATGTTAATCTGAAGGAAGGTGGTAAATGGATGAATGTGTAGGATGAGTAGTGTAATACATGATGGGAAAAAACCTAATGGTGGTAAATCCTTGTGCGTGAGCTAGAACACTAGCATTTGGGTGGTGATTTGGCCAATTCCGCTATACAGACCATGTTGATCTCAAATTTTGGAAGGTGAAAAATTGGGTTATGGGGGGGTTGTATGATGTTTGGTTGTTAAAGAAGTCCCTGGATGAATGATGTGTGGTGATAGTTGAAGTGGAATCATGGTCCTCATCAAGAAGGTCATCATCATTGAAATTTTGTTCAGGAGGAACAATTTGGAGAGAACTGTCTTTAGACCTATCCATTTTTCTAACATCACAATTCCTGACACATGAGGTAAGCACAAATCTTGGTTTCAACAAACCCTTTGGTTTGGGTTTGAGAGGATCATAAGGTCAAAGTGGTGATGTGGTGATGACGGAAGTATCTAAGAGATTGGTTAATGTTAGCGAAGGACCCCCACTAAACGGATCACAATGGAAGTGAGTTGTGGGTTTGGGTACAGTTTGGATGATCGTGAGGGAATAGACTTTCTAGGAGTAGGACTGGGTTAGCCACTAGTTTTGGTAGGGTGGTGTTGTCTAGGTTTTGATGCATCTTTTTGGGATAAAGGCATGCTATAAGAGCTAGCAAATGGAAGGTTTTGTTTTTTTGAATGCTTATTGGAGGGTTTGGGTTCTTATCTTTGTGGTGGGCATCCTTCTTGGGTAAAGTGACACGGGGGTACGTGACATTGAAAGGAATAAGATGGTGGAAGAGCAGGGTTACCCGAAGGGGACACCCGAGTTGGCGGTGGAAGTGATTGGTTTGAGATTGGGTGTTGGACGGTATGGTGTTGAATTCGTATAAGGTAAAGTTAGGGATATTAATTAGTAGAGGTATAGGTTGTAATCAGTGCATGGATGAGGGTGACGGTGTTTGGTTTTGGTGAATGAGGTGTAATGAAAGGCGCGATGGTAGTAGTAGTTTTTTATCTTTTGAAGCTGCCCTTAGGGTAGGAGAATTTTTTATTAGGGTTGATGGATGGGGGCCCTAGATGGAATAAAAAGGGGGAAGGATGACCACGTGTGGGTAGGGCGAGACTGGTGTAATGTGCTAGAAGTTGGGTCTTCTTTTTTTAGGCAGATGGTAAATGTTGGTGCTGGCTTGTGCAGATGCGGCTAAGTCCAATTTGGATAAGTGGGTGAGTAATGATTGAGTTGCATGACAACCAAGTTAGTGATGGTTCTGATACAGTTGAGAAGATTGGGGGTAGGTTTTTTATGTTGGGAGCTATGGGTAGCGGTTGGATGTATTAGAGATGATAAGAATATTGTATTTCAATAAGCCTGGTCTGTGTCGATCCGTTTGTTGAAAAATACCTTGGGTAGATCATAGAATAATCCTTAGGAAACATTTGCATCCAATTTGGGTTTTGAAAAATGGAGCCGAGATTCCCCTAGAGCATGGAATTATTAACTTAATCCAAACGATCGTCCATCCTTGAAAATGGTACTACTGAAGAAGAAGATAGAGTTGGTTTGGTGGGAATCCCTGTAAAATATGTCTGCAAGACAGTGAATTGGATAGCCTCAGACTCTATGGGTAAAAGAGCTAAGATCATATCAATGGGGTCCTAGGATGCTAAGAGAGAACTTACCCCAATAGGTAGTGGCATGTTTGAAAAGCCTCTTATGGGTAGGAGAGATGGTAAATGGGGTCATGACTTCTTCCTTATTGGAGGAGAAGGTGATAATATTCCTCATATTGATGTAAAATTTAAAAGTTTTTTGACTGTTTTGTAGGTGTGAGGTATCGATGAAGGGCATCGGTAGAAAGTGTGGGTTCCTCCATGAGAGTAGGGGGAGATAAAGGAGACTCCTATGGGGGTAAATGAGTGGAAGAGGTACAATCCTCTATAGGTAGAGGAGCTCGTGCCATAATGTTCCTTGATAAAAGAAATAGTGGGATTTGAGGAACCGGTCGTATGATATAAAACTACGTGGAGCTCATGTGACATTATTTTCATGGATGAAGTTCACTATTTTGATTAGATGACGGTTTTATGGTTAAGGGACATAATTTTTAAAAATGTGTAATTTTGATTTTTTTTGGCGCATTCATGTTGTTCCATGACCAGGTTTGTCATTTATCTAGCATATCTTGGACAATGTTCTTAAACGTATGCATTTACCTCACTATGGCCCTTTGACATGATTGTAATTATAGTAGTCAGTTATTATACCATCATGCATAGGATTTGGCATGAATCGAAACATGTATATGTTTTATGGGAGGAATTGTCATTGCTCTAGCTCACTAAAGAAATTTTCTAGGATCAAAGAAAGCTCTCCCAATTGAAGTAATTCCACTGCTCGAGTGAAGGAAAAGCAAAAAAGCTTCCACCTGGCTTTTAGAATCCTATAACATGGGAAAGAAACACACAAAAACACACACAAACACTAGTGCAGTGTACGTACAAAATTTTAATCATATGTCAGGGAGTTATGAGAGCCAAAACACTGATGCTTCTAATGTTTGCATTTTTCCATCATCATCTGAATGAGGTCACTAAGTGGGATTGGGAGGAATGTGAGCCTCCCATATGTAAAGGGAGGTTGATAATGGGTGTAAGGATGTAGAATGACATCCCCATACAATAGGGGTGAAATATATGAAAACTGTGAAGGGTACAGATACTGGTTGATGTACCCAATAGGTGACAAGATGAATTGGGGGGCTGCTGATGATGCATGTAAATAGGGTGGTGTGTCCGCAACGACTCTTGTGGTAATGGGTGGTAGAGATTGAGGGATATATAAAAAAAAACCATATTTTGGGAAGGGGTGTGGGTTTTTTAAATTGAAAGTGGTTGTGACGCAACTGGTACATACGAGGAAAAGGGGGTGGATGGGGCTCTTCTTAAAGTAGTCGGTGAAGGAACGATTGATGCTATGGGTGTAAAATACGTCGTTTGGGGGTGGAGGTTTATATGCAGAGTTGGAACCTAACTGAGAGACCACAAGGGGTGATACGGATGAGGGAAAAGTCAAACTAGTGATAGCTGATGTGGAAGTGGGTGTGAGGGTAGGAAGGATAAATACAAACATGCTGTAGATTAACTGTCCTGAGGAGTCCTGGGTAGATGATTGGGTGAGATAGTATTGCAAGGAAGTGAGTTTATGATCAAGGAGTCTTGAAAAATCCTCGTCACCAGTAGCGATGGGGATAAGCTGAGTCAATCCATAGGTGATAGGATGGACGGTGGTGACGGACTAGTGGGGGGAGTGGCTAAGCTGGCCTGAAACACAAGGGCCAATAGTTTGGCTACCGAGCAAACCCTGTGAGTTACTTGTAACTAGATGAACTATACTTTTGCAGTGACACAAAGAAAAAAATGGATGAAAGAATTGATTAGAGAAGGTGAAAACTGACAGGTGCTTTGACTTAAAAATCAATTAGAATGACCGATGCCAGTCAACTAACCAGTGTCAGTTTACTGGGTTACCAATGAATGGTCACATACCCGATTCAGTTTACTTAAGGAACGCAATAGTTTGAGAAAGTGAGACAGAAATTGAGGAAAAGACCAACAATATGGAACTATATTTAGTCAATAATATCCGAATGAACGGATGTTTAAATGGGGTGTTGATGTCCCAAAATTTAATAAGAGAAGAACTTAGTGAGTTCTATTGGGGTAAACTAACCAAAAGCACAGTGGAACTGACAACCGGCAGATAAACCATGAAGGTTATATGTAAACTGACGACGGTCTCTTTTTAACAGATACCAAGTTACCATTAAATCTATAGAAATGAAGAAAAATTTCTTTTTGTGAATTAAAATCAAATGGAAACCACCCAGAAGTCTTAATATGGTAACAAATGAAGTCCTGACACATCTTAGAAATAGTTGGATACACCAACTATGAAGATGATTGTGAAAAGGAAAAGGAAGGTGAAGAACATACCTCTAAACTCAAAACACAAGTCAATAACAAGTAATAATAACCCATAATCCTAACAAGTGAATTTTTAAGTGTGTTAGATTATGCTATTTAAATACGGACTCGTGAATTTAGAACAAAGTTTTTGGTTAGGAATACTGTCTTAACAAAGAAGGAAATTAATAAATGTGGGTTTTAGGTTATGTTTTTGGCTGGGGGTGGGCCTTTCTTTGATGGAGTGACTAGACAAGATAATCCAGATGTGGTGCCCACTGTCAATCCTTTGATCATGTTGTCATTGACAAACTTCTACAGGTGTGGATGTTTATTTAAGAAGATGTGTATATTCCAATTGTCGCAGTTTAACAAAGAGAGAAGAGAGATGTGCTTTCTAACCTTCAAGTTGTTTCAAACCATCAGCTCATCAGCTGGGTCATGAATTCCGCAGCGTATAGTTTCCCTCCCCTCAGTTTACTATGAGAATAATGGCAACAATCAGAATACCATACAAGTGTTTTTTTTTAAAAAACCCAAATGGGGGGGGAAAAAAATGTGAATATTTGATTTAGCAAGTGATGAACAAGAGAGGGATTTCTCATTCATCTAATCCAATGCTAATGAAAGAACGACTATTCTTTTAAATCACAAAAAACATGAATTTATTTTAGAAAATAGGAAGCAGGGGAAGATTCTAGAGAAGAAAAATTAATTGGAAGCTTTTCAAAAGGGAAAAACAAAAACACACACCTTTTAACCTAGGATGAATAAAAATGAAAATATCCCCGATGGGTCCCACTGGGTGTGCCAAAATGTTTTCCACCATTTCTTTTATGGATTTGATGGAAATAGATAAGGTGAATGGGGCCAAGTGAATGATACCTATGGTGCAAAATGGTTGGTTTGGAGGTTGTAAACGCGCATTCTAACATCATTGATCAAATGGTTATTGTAGGAGCGTTCCTTTTGCTTAGGAGGACTAACCTGACATAACAAAAAGACCACAAAAGAGAGCTACAACAATATGTCATTGGTCTGCCTAAACGTGTTGGCTAGATCTGATAAGTATGATACTTCCTTGACTCTTTCAACCCACTGTTTTAATAGCCAATTAATGCAAGAGATAGCGTAAATAAATACAATCCTACTATATTGATAGATTGAGGAATTTTCATTCAATTACAATACGAAATATAATCAACAGCTAGGTTATGATTAGATCTAGAAGTTGGGTAGGTTTTCGAGGTGTTGGAATAGGTTAAGGTCAAGTTTCTAGGTTGAGTTTGAGTGTTGGTGTCAAGGTATTAGGTTACATCATAGGAACTAATTACCAGTCACAGAGATCGATTTTGGTGAGGTATGCACCAACGATGGTTTAGGGAACTGACGATGGTTAAGGCTAGATGGTAGAAGCAAATAACTATATTTTGGAGAGTCTCCGTGCTACACCCAAAAGGGAGCGGAATGGTTTAGGTTAACGACGGTGATGGGAATTCATATGAGTGTTTTAGATTGACTTTATTGGGGAGATACCAGGGATTTTGGGTGGTTGATAAATTGGATTGAAGGAATATGGTGTGTTGGGAATGCACAGGAAACTAGAAAACTAACTCAAAAAGATAAATTACTGATGATATCATAACTATATAATGTTTAGATCAAGTGTTCTTAATTTAGTAAGAAGACTAAATGGATGGAGGTGGGATGGTTGATATGTGAAAATGGTTTCTTCTTTCTCTGTTCGGTGGTAGTGTTTCGTGTAATGTTGTCATGAATGCTTGCCTTTTAGATCAGTGCTTGGTTGCTAGTTCAGGGTGTTTGGATGTTTGGAGTAATCTGGTGTGTGCTTGCATGCATATCTCTCTTCTCCCAGACTTCCAAAAAATTCTTCCAACCTCTTAAACCGTTACGCAAAGTGAATATGGTAAACCCCGAAGATGGTTTAGGGTGATTGGCTTTTGGTTTAAGGGCTGACCAACATCAGTTTAAGGTGGGGCATCCTAGGTTTATACTAAATTACAGATCGTGGCAATTATTTTTGCCAGATTTTTTTTTTATTATCCTCCAGATCAAAATGGAATGTTAGGCTTAGATTAACGGGAATGTGGTTAGAAGAGAATAGGCCTTGATTTTAGGGTTTGACACTAAGTCCTAGTTAGTTATGGTGAAGTGAATATTGATTCCTAGTAAAAGTGAAACATGATAATAATATGTTTGGTGATGCAGGTGTCTACTTTGGAGAGGTGGGTTGCTGTGATTATAGTGAGTTGGAAATTATTTTTAAAAGTAAGTATTAAAAATGAATTGGTGAGCATGGGAATTATTTAATTGTGGTTGATTAATTATATACATGTGGGTAAAGTGGGGGATTTGTGGACCTAAATTTGTCTACACATATGATCTATGAGGTATATCTTCACATTCATAGGGTTACAAAAAAACTATACCTTTTTGGGAACCCTTTTCCCTATTTTTTCTATGTACCAAGTTTCCAGTTTTAATCTTATCTTTAAAGTCAACTTCGTTTTTAAAGTGGACCTCTCAATTAGCCCTCTCAATGTATCCTTTTTTCCTTGTCATAGACTATCATCTAAATCTCTAAATTCCACCCATTAAAACACAAATTCCATTTTTTAATATGTTTATCTACCCTGTTAGGACGATTTCTAGAATTTTTCATGAATTTATCATGTCTAGTTTGCAGTACACCTCCCAGCGTAGTATACCTACTTAGTATCCTTAATTATCCGCGATGTCTACTCCCTAGACGTTCTACACACAATTTTAGTTAGTCATGTGGCTCATCCTAGTACTCTGTGTGTGTGCAGGTTGATATATTCGTACACGCCGAATCAAAGTACTTGGATACGATAACACAGAAAAAACAAGCCTGTGTAACCCTTTTCTTGGTGTCAAGGCCCTCCGGAAGCATTTCACGTCTCTAAAGCGTGTCGTATAGTGTCGATTTCGTGGTGAAAAATAAAAAGGCCTGACTTGGTAAACTTAATACAAACACAATGGCGGGCTAAGGTGCAGTAGTCCGCGGCAACGGGATCGGTGTAAGAAGGAATCGTAGCCACAATCAATGGATTAGCCTGAGTTTTGTATGTTAAGGTAGGTAATGAATGTCCCTAAGTCTTCAAATGCCCTTTCGAAGGAAATAATAACTTGTCTTATAGAACCTCATTCAAGTCTAAACATTGCTCACATAAACCTATTCTATCTATGGACTTCATGCTTTCTTCAAACACTTTATAATGTGTTAATGAGATTGAGTTTTGATCAAACTGTGAAACACAGTCACAATCCCTGCTTATACACTGTTGAGCCAACCTCCAAGAAAATAAATAAAAAATCAACCCTTGAAATAGAATTATGATGAAACCCCACACGTGTTTTTTATTATCATAGTTTTGAATAGTAAGTCTCAAATCAAACACAATAAATCAATTCTTGCAAATACAATCTTGATATTGGCATACATAGTTTATTATCCTCCACACATACTAAACTTAGGTCTTCTAGTAAGAAGTAGTGCATGTTATGATAAAAATTACTAAATTATTACACAGAAGGAAAAAAATCTCTAAAATTATCCACACAATAACCATTCAAATATTTGAGCCACAAATTCCACACCATTTGTCAAGACAAATATCCTAATACCAAAATAGAGCTTTTACTGTATATACTATATTATCTTATAAAATTTCACAGTCCTCATCCTTTATCACCTCATAAACCTTGAGGAGTTCTTCATTTATCCCTCTTTACCTTCCTCATAAGGTCCTCTCCCTTCAACTAACTCTCTTCATTTGAATTCCATCTCTCTTTTATGTAACTTCCAAGCAAAGTGAACCAACTTTTCATATGCCATTTAGGTCCATACAACATGATGCAACATATTTTCATATACCTTAGCATTTAATGAAAATTATTTCACCCTAGGACCTATAATCACACTTCTAAACACTTGCATTCTCTTAACAAACCCATTTAACTCTCTTACACACCTTTTAGATTTGAAATAACACTTTTGGGAGGGACAATCCAATTTGAAATTTTTCAAGATTTAAAAATCCATCTAAACCCTTATTTATGACTTGGACATTCCTTGACATCCTTTCTCTGACATCTTCAACCATGATTAAATGAAAATGTGCATTTTTTGTTATCCCGTGATGATTCCCCTACATCAACTCTTGTGTTGCACTGATGGACATGTTTACACATTTTTATATTCCCATAATTATTCCTTAATTATTGAACCATGAAGTAGGCTATGTCATATTTCCTATGTCTGGGATATGAGCTCCCAACACTTCACGAGGATCCTAAAACCATTTAAATAAGGTGACTAGATCCTTTGAAGCCTGCATTCCATAGCTGCTTACCCAAAAAGAACCATTTTTTCTTAGTTTTTTCCTGACCTTAATTATCTCCACAAAATATTATAAAATGACTTGGATAATTAATTTCTCTCCCATACAACTCTAAAATGATTTAAATTTTCCTTGTAAGCTTCTAGAGGATGTTCATCAGTGACAAAAAAACAAAAACACCCCTTTTGCAGCTTCTAAGAGCCTGTTCTTTCTTCGATTCTCATTATCTTCAAGCAATACGTTGGTAAACGTAATTACCATGAACACACTGTATACTAAGTTAAATCTTAGAAGTATCTCTCTTAACCATGAATGAGGGTTGAAACATTTAAAGTGGTTTGTGCGGCCCATAGTGTATACAAGGTAAGCTTATCGGGTCTTGTCGTTGGGATTGAGTATATGGGTTAACGTGGGGTAATTTTTGTGCAAGGTGTGGGTGTTTGGTTGCGCACATGACCAAATTTAAATATGTTGCAATGGCTTGACGGGTGGTTAGCAGTAAAAAGTATTGCTGAGGGCTTAATGTGGGGGGTGGGGGGGGTGGAGGTAGAACCAACTTTGATAGTGGTGTATAGGGGAGTTTGGTTTGGTGACGTGTGGGGGGTCTGCAGTTTAACAACGTACTTTGTCAGTAAACCACCAAGCACAGTTCTGCACTCTTCTATGCTCTCTTCGCTCTACTTTTGTGCGATTAAGTGTTTGGATATGGGTATCCAAGTCCGGATGACAGTAAGGAAAGAAGAGGGACAAACGGGTGCAGCATCGGTCACGCCGCAACTATTACATCTGGACTTGGGGGGTTCTGTCTAGTTGGGTATGGGCGGGTACGAACAGAACAACTTTAAAGGCAAAACACAGGAAAGGGAAACATCACAAACAAAAACAGTAAGGGATAGAACACAAAAACATCAAATAAGTGTGAAACTGAAAACAATGGGGGAAAAGGGGAAGCAGACAACCCCTAATCTTACTTAGCCGATGGAACATATGTGGACAACCCACTATTCCATGGTGTTAAAACTTGTCTCTTGAGGATCGTATCCCATGAGCACATGTACATCGAATGACTTTTGTTTTCTACATCCCTTTTTTCTATTGGATGAGGTAAATACCCGTCCCGCAACCTAATCGGAAAAATAAGGTGTTGCAGGAGTCTGTAAGGTGTACCGAATGGAATACCACTTTTCCTGCTAAAAAAGTCGGCCGTGTAGAACAGATTCCAGGGTCACTACATTGTCCAATCCAGTAGGGGATTACTCGTAGCTTTGGTGATTTCACATTCTTCATTTTAACTCTAGCACAAAATTGATTTTTGACCATTAAAAACTCACTATGTTCACAACTAACCTCATGCTCTCCATTGGGAAAATGATCCTGATTTGTCATGTCATCCATGAATGCTATTTTTTTAGGATGATTCTTGATAGATAGTTTGAAGTTTTTAGCATTATCATATACTTCTTTTGTTTAAGTTTCTAAAGTTTAATCTAGATGTTTCTCTTTCACACACACTGACCCATAATTGACCTCAATATCACTTTATTTTATGGAGGTACTATCGTCATGAATGAAGACATCCAAAAGATATTCAAGCATTTCCTGTTCCTTCAATCATCATGAACAACACATATGGCCGCAGGGGAAGACGTGCTATCCCTTCTGATCGTCCTCATCTGGTTCGCGGTAACGCCTCACTCTCCGGTGGTGTCAAGGTTGGGCTCCTGGATAGCTGTACCGAGAGTCTCCTCGTCACATTCAAAAGTCCTCTACGGTCATGACGGTCATGGGTGGGTCTCTCGGTGGAGAGAAACAAGGCAAAATGAAAGGGTCCAATATAGGAAAGGAGTGGTTGGCAATCTTCTCTCTCGTGAGTAAGTGTGAGATGTGGGTTCGTTATTGACATTTAGCATAAATGAAAATCAAAACCGGACTCATACTTATCGTTCATTTTCAAGCATAGGTCAGATTTCAATACGAAGGCTGGGGTCTATATTTCCTTTTTGCACCGTTAAAAAAATATATTGTGCCATAGATTCCTTCTTCAAATCTATTGCATACTCACCTTCAATTCACATTGAAAAAACCTCACATTGGGTCTTAGGGATGATCTAATCCTGAAATCATATGACCAAAATCTCATAATGAAACATCCTCTTTCGCTGATCCACATTAGCTTATCATTTGAGGGTTCTTCTTGTGAGTGCAAGGCGACATATCTCATCCTTTTAAACAAAGAAAAAATATCCATGCTGAATGGGAAGGGCATGCCTTCTAATTCAAGATCCATAAAATCATCCTCATGTTCCTTGACTAGTTCCATCATCTTCATGAACTCTTCCATCAAGATAGTAAGTTTAGCATTGTCTTTTAAATTTATGAAATAGTTACAACATCTTGAATCTTGATATAAAATGTCCACCCTTAGATCATTTTCCTTTTGAACAATATATTTAATATTTCTTATTGAAAGAAAATTATTCATGGTATCTTTGATTGGTATAGTGGAATAAGATGAATCCAAATTTATCTCTCCACCAACATCCTGATAGAAACTTCATCTCAACAACATCCTGTATCTAGTAGGGAGATCTTCCACAAGTATTTTAAGATTGATCTTCTTATCAGGGAAGTCCACAAGTGATACTTGAATATCTTTGACTTGAAAAATAAGAGGTACTTATTTTTTCCCCATGGAAAAACAAAAGTAAACAACAAGGATGAGAGTGAGACTAAGAGAATGTGCAAGTTTTGTAGGTATGAAATTAGCCGATGATCCAGAATCAATGATGCAACATTCCACTTAAATCCTTGATCAACAAAGAAAAGGTAAGGGGTTATAATTTTTATAGAAGTGGAGGGTGGGAAGGTAAGAAGGTTTTGAGATACAACATTGCTAGGAACTGGAAATGATTCTTTTACAGTGAGGTTTTTGGAACATGACTTTGAATTACTTCCTTTGATAAATTGGACAGTTTATCAAATTAACTTGGGATGAGTCCTCAAATACTCAAATTCAAAAATTTGGACCTTGAATTTCTTAACATGTTAAATTATGTCAAAATGAGACTCAGAGGAGGAGAATGAAGGAGTGGATGTAGTAGCGACATGATGACTAATTCTTGGAATGGAATTGATACTATTCTTTATTGGATTATGACATTTGAGTGTAGAAATAGGGGTAGAACATAGAAAAGGAGAGGTAGAATCACCTTCATTGTAAGATGTAGAGTAAACTGTAAATACTTCAGGCTTCTTCTTCATTGATTGCATGTAAGAGGGAAACATTGATCCTCATGTTATTGTTTTTGTAAAGTCGTCACTTAAGGATGTTTGAATTTTCAAGAATTATCCCTTTCTCGAGCCTTTGAACAAGTGAGCACTGCATATGAATGACTATGCCTACTTAGCATGGTTTTCATCTCTTCATCATCCAAGGAAGGGAATATATCACAAAAATCCCATGTTTTCCGGTATAGTCAATCCTCATCAATAGCCAACATTCCCACATCATTTTCATCTTCAATATGATCCTCCACATATTATTTTTTGAGCATTACTTCACATGTGGCATTAACATGAGGTGCTTTAAAGATAAATATTATTTTCGTCCCACCTATTAGGTTTCTATTTTTGATTCTTGATTTGGTTTGGATACCTACCCTCAAAAAAGTGGCTTGTGAAAGTTGCTTTTGCAATGAAATCACATCATAGCCAATTTTTGAAGTCAGTGGAACTTTAAATTTTGGATGTTTGGCCATTTTTCTTACCATTTTGTTTTCGTCACTAGAAGGAATTAGTTCTTATATAAATTCTTGGGAACTTTCAGAGTTTCGGGGTTAGGCTCTCTATAGAAAAGGACCTTCGAAAATTGTGGGCATTTTCATGAAGGAATCCTCTTTTTTTATCCATCAATGGTGAGTTTCCACATGTAATTTCTTTTTAACAATCTATTGAATCGTACCATGAAATATCTCATGATTTCATTTTATTCTTTCTTCATTTGAAAAATTGAACTATACAATCTTGAGAGTCCTTCAACAGATTGAATCTTTCTTCAAAAACATGGTTATGATCTCTTCCCAACTTAGATTAATGGAGTGAGAGGGAAATAGGTAGAACCATTCAACTAATTTCTCTTTAAGTTATTCTATGAACAACATTATGGAAACATATTCATGTTTGACTCCAAGAAATCCACATGCAATGATGAAAGCTACAATATGCTCTTCCATAATTTGAGCTCCATCACCTTTTAATTTGGGAAATTTCTTACGAGATCCCTTTGATAATTCATGGAGATGTGGTGTAAGAGAAAGCGGACTAATATTCATTCCCCATGAAACAATTGGTGGAGGTTTTTCCATTTCTTATTCAACTTATTCTTCCGCTTCTTCCTCTGGGGGAAAAATAGCTAGAGGTGGTGCAACTGGAGATTTAGGAGGAGTATCAGTTGGATTTCCCATTGTGTCACTTGATGTACCATATTGGAGATGATGTTTGAGAGAGAATAGGGAGTGCCCCTTGGGATTCGACCTTTGTTTGTCCTTTCTGTTAAGATCTTCAAACATTGGATCAAAATCCTATCAATTTGGTCCGAATATAGTGTATCTCTTTTCATCTAACTTGTGAAAAAACTTGCACCAAGAACTGAAAAAGACACACTAAAAACATATGGGCTTTTCCAAGCATCAAGTTTCATTTTTTTGATTTTTTAATTTTTATGGATCATTATAGGGTACAGGAAAAAAAATATGCCCCACAGTGGGCACCGAAAACTATTGAAGAAATAATTTATCACAAAGGAAAATTAGGGGCTTTCACTAATGCTTTGGGACTAGCTCCCTTTGTGTAGGAATGGATCTGCCCCGTTCTTAAGTAGAGGGACATAGTCCTAGAGAGTTAGTGAAATTACCTAGTTTCCCTTGTGAAAATGATTTTGCTAACCCCAATGTGAAAAATATGTGTATAAAACATAAGAGGAGATCTTATAATGCAGTAGTGATTAAGATAAATATGAAATATATATTCTTGATCTGATTTCTATTGTAGTAGTTGATAAATAAATAATTAAGTAAATAAATTCACCCAAGCAAGCTAAGAAAGAAATTATGAAACCCTAAGTGTAACGAAGAGGTAAGATGACTTAGTTGTTTCATAATTGTTTTTTAACTATCCGAAGTACTGAATGGATAATAGAGAGGGAGAACCTCAACTAGAGCCTAAAGAAAGTGGAGGGTGGGAAGGTAAGAAGGTTTTGAAGATACAACATTGCAGGAAACTGGAAATGATTCTTTATACAGTGCGGGTTTTGAGACGATGACTGAATTATTCCTTTGATAATTGGACAAGTTATCAAATTACTTGGGATGAGTCCGTTCATAGAGGGGAACCAGTGTGGATTTCCCTGGAAGAAGAAGGGGAAGGGGTAGGAGGGGGGAAAAAAGGTGATCCCTCACACCGCACGATCCCCTCAAATACTCAAATTCAAAAATTTGGCCTTGAAATTCACACTAACATGTTAAATTATGTCAAAAGGAGAACTCAGAGGAGGAGATGAAGGAGTGGATTAGTAGCGGACATGATGACTAATTCTTGAATGGAATGATACTATTCTTTTTGGATATTCAACATTTTGGTTGTAGAAATAGGGGTTAGCTTATTAGTTATAGTATAGTATTATGAAACAATTAGAAAAGAGATGTGGTAGAATCCACCTTCATTGTAAGATGTAGAGAAAAACTGTAAATACTTCAGGCTCTTCGTCATTGATGATTGTAAGAGGGAAAATTGATTCCCATGGTATTGTTTTTGTAAAAGTCGTCACTTAAGGATGTTTGAATTTTTCAAAATTATCCCTTTCTCGAGCCTTTGACAAGTGAGCACTGATATGAATGATACATAAATTAGCAATGGTTTCCTCATCTTCATACAAGGAAAGGGATATATTCACACAAAGTCGCAAGTGTTCCGTGAGTCATCTATCAATACCAAAAATTCCCACATCATGTTCATCTTCAATAGATCCTCAAATATATGTTTGAGCATAACTTACATGTGGCATTAACATGAGGTGATTTAAAGAGAGAATATATATTTCTTCTCACCTATTATGTTTCTATTTGATCTTGATTTTGGTTTGGATAACCTACCCTCAAAAAGGTGGCTTGTGAAAGTTGCTTTTGCAATGAAATCACATCATTAGCCAATTTTTGAGCAAGTGGAACTTTATTTGGAGGTTTGGCCATTTTTCTTACCATTTTGGTTTCGTCACTTTCTTAGATAAAATTCTTGGGAACTTTCAAGAGTTCGGGGTTAGGCTCTCTATAGGAAAAATATGACCTTCGAAAATTGTGCATTTATGAAGAATCTCTTTTTTTATCATCAAATGGTGAAGTTTCCACATGTATTCTTTTTGTAAACAATCATTGAATCGTACATGAAATATCTCATGATTTCATTTTATTTTTCTAATTTGGAAAAATTGAATATACAATCGTGAGAGTTCAACTGATTTAAATCTTTCTTCAAACAGGTATGGATATCTTCCCAACTATTATGGAGTGAGGAGGGAAGGAAAGAGGTAGAACATCAACTATTTCTCTTTCAAGTTATTCTATGAACAACATTATGAAACATATTCAATTGTTGGACTACAAGAAATCCACATGCAATATTGAAAAGCATGAAATATGCTTCAATAATTTGAGCCTCCATCACCTTTAATTTGGGGGAATTTCTTCCGGAGATCCCTTGATTAATTCATGGAGATGTGGGGTGTCAGAGAAAGCGGAGTAATAATATTCCCATGAAAAATGGGGAGGTTTTGTCCATTTTTATTCACAATTATTCTTCCGTTTCTTCCTTGGGGGAAAAATAGCTGAGAGGTGGTGCAACTGGAGATTTAGGAGGAGTATCAGTTGGATTTCCCATTGTGTCACTTGATGTACCATATGGAGATGATGTTTGAGAGAAGAAATATGGAGTGCCTTGGATTCGACCTTGTTGTCTTTGAAGAGCTTCAAACATTGGATCAATAATACCTATCAATTTGTCGAATATAGTGTATCTCTTTTCATCTAACTTGTGAAAAAACTTGCAACAAGAACGTGAAAAGACACAACTAAAAACAATAGTGGCTTTCAAGCATCAAGTTTCATTTTTTTGATTTTTTATTTTATGGATCTTATAGGACAGGCAAAAAAAAATATGCCCCACACATTGGGGCACCGAAAAACTATTGAAGAATATTTATCACAAAGGAAAATTAGGGGATCACTAAATGCTTTCGCGGACTAGCGCACTTTGTGTAGGATGGATCTGCCCTGTTCTTACGTAGAGGGACATAGTCCTAGTCGAGTTAGTGAAATTACTTAGTTTCCTTGTGAAATGATTTTGTAACCCAATGTGGAAAAATATGTGGATAAAACATAAGAGGAGATCTATAATGCAGTAGTAGTAGTAGTGATTAAGATAAATATGAAATATATATTCTTGATCTGATTCTATTGGAGTAGTGATAAAGAATAAATTAAGTAAATGAACTTCACCCAGAAAGCCTAGAAAGAAATTATGAAAACCTAAGTGTAAAAAGAGGTAAGATGACTTAGTTGTTTCCATAATTGTTTTTATACTATGCCGAAGTACTGAATGGATGAATAGAGAGGGAGGAACCTCACATAGAGCCTAAAGAAAAGTGTGTGAGCTGACGATCTACCTCGACTAGGGTAACTAGAGAGGGACATGGATGCATGTGGAAACCCTATGCCTATTTCTCGGTGCATGTGTTTACGTAAGTGTTCATAAACCTCCTCTAAGTGGTCGTAAGTTGTATGCTATTTTTCACCTTTGGTCGCTAGTATGTCGCACAATGTTCACCGAGGTCATAAATAACATACAATAAATATTCCACTGACAGAAAACCTCAAAGAAAAATCAATTCCTAAAAATAAAGATGTAAAATGATGGGTTAGAATGTCCTCAACTGTCTCAATGGTGATCTGAGAACTAAGCACTATACTACATCTTAAACCCAATGTAGTTCTATGTGTGTTTATAAGAAATTTTGCCCTAGGTGGCTCTTGTGCGTGTCATACTTGATAGTGAAAAATTAAGCTGGATGTAAAGAAATGTAATAGATGTGTGTATGGAATAGAATGAACTTAGTGGCTCTTGTGCATGTCGTACTTGATAGTGAAAAATTAAGCTGGATGTAAAGAAATGTAATAGATGTGTGTATGGAATAGAATGAACTTCCCTCCTATAAAGTGGGTCAAAGCATAATGTTGTGTCCCACTTCATGTCCCAAAAATGTGAGTAAGAGGTTGGGTAGGATTGGAAATCAAGTGTGTTCACACGAACACCCCTTTTGTGTGAACCCCCTTCGCCTGAACTGCCACGTAGGCCAAAGAAAGTGGTTTGCATGAATGGGGGTTTGCGTGAACACCCCTTTGTGCAAACCCCTTTGGGTTCAAATAATTTTGGCAGAAAAAATTTATATATAGATATTCATATAGTTTTGGGTGGCAGATTTAGGGTTTAGAGGGGTTTAGGCGAAGGGGGGTTCACACGAACCCCCTTTGGGCGAACCCCCCTTCACGCGAGCCCCCCTATGTGGGACATTTTCACACCAAATCCATTTGGAGGATAATTTTATGCCAAAATGTGCCACTTAGGTGCCACATAATTAGGGTTAACGAATGAATAAAATTACAAAATTTTAACACAAAATACAAAATTTTATTATCTTTCTAAAAATATAATTTTCTTTAAAAAAAAATATGTTTTACTATTTATTTTTTATATTTTGCTAACATATGGTATTTTAGGACAATCGATCGTACACAATAAACCCAATTTGAAAAATAGAAAAAAATATTAAAAAAATAAAAATAAATAAACTTACAATTTGTTGAAGTCTTTTTCTTACCTGTGAAAAAAAAAATCAATTTCGATATAAATCTTAAAAGTTACTGGCATAAACATTTGTACGCCATTGATTTGAAAATAGTTTTACTAAATAATTAATTAAAAAAAGTATATAAGCCAAAAAAATATGAAAATCTGACAGCACCTCAAAATTCAAATCTTGAACATATATTTAAAATTTCATGGTGAAAAAATAAATTTTGATTTAAAAAAACCACCCAGGGACAATCATTCCTCTTTTTTAACATAACAAACAACGTATGAATAAAATTAAGAAAAATACCATATTTTTTTTCCATTTAATTGTTTTTACATGTATTCTACACTCTAAACACAACATTTCATTAGTTTGTGTAATTTCATGAATGTGTATAGTTTTGTGTCTATTACCTTTAGAAAATAGCCATCCCTTGTGTCCATCCCTTGTGTCCCTTGGATGGTGTTAGATGGATGCAATGGAGCTCTTAGATGCTTGATGGATGTAACCTTAGGTGGTGATAGCTAATGCTTAGTGCTTTCTTCCTTATTATGATCACATAAATTTATATTTATATGATTCCCCTTACTTGAATTTCTTAATTAACTCGAAAAAGGCCGATACCAAAAAGATTAGATGCTCAAATGGCTAGAAAGGACACAAAAAGATGTGAGTAAAGTACATAATGGGGACAGGGGCACCCAGAGGGGATGAAGATGTCTGGTGCTAGTGTCCTAGCTAGGCTGCTAGATGTCCAGGATGACAAATGTTGAAGTAGTAAAAATGTAGACTAAGACAAGTAAGGGTGCAAGACTGAAATTAGAAATAGAAACTAATTAGAAAGGTGGCCAAAGACATGGGTTGATTAGTAATTTTCTTACTTAGGAATCATATGAATAGTAGTATGTAATTAGGACTAGATAGATTACCCAAAGTAGCGTGATTTTGTGTCTACATTTTCCCCCCACTGGAATGCTAATGTTGAGTAGATTATCAATAACATAAAGTAGATAAGAGATGCATAATTGTTTTGGATGGAGATTGATGAAGAAATCATGTCGAGGGACAAGATAAAGCTTGGAGCCCGTTTTGACAGTGATGAATCGTCGATGCTAAGGAGGGTAAAGTCCCCAAGCTATTGAAAGGTGAAGGTGACCATATTGTCCAACTAGAAATGTGTAGATGTAGCGATACTTCTATATTGGGTTTGAAAAGAAAATTTTGAAATGTTGTAGTTTGATAAATAGTTTATCATATTTGCTTCCCCTGCACTGATAGATACTAGCATGACGAGTTTTATGATTTGAACAGAGTGGTTCCTAACTACTTCACGTATATGTGCAAAAATTTATGGAATTTGAAAAATTTGTACACAAAAGTCTACATATGCACCTAATCTAGAAGGATAAATAATTTCGTAGATATCATCCTAAACATTTCTAGATAGAACCTGAAATTTTTGTATAGGTGATCTCACGCCAGTAGTGTCAGCCTTAAGTTTTTGGGCCAATCTCACTCCAAGCCACAGAAGAAGTGTAGGGAGAAAATCCTCAATAGGGGTTTTCACACAAAAGCCTTTAAATACTTCCTATGATGCAAAGCACCACTACAGAATTTGTGTAAGCATTGTCTACATATTCATATCCAGTATTCAAAAAATTGTAAATAGTGTTGTGTAGTTCATCCCTTTTTCCGAGCCCTAAGGAACATTTTGGCCTGTTGAATCCTCATTGTCAAAAGATTTGTAGACTCCCCTGAACTAGAAAATTTTAATTTTAATATAGAACCTTTGTCATGAGAAAAACTAGGAAGGGTTAGTCGGAACCTTGAAGTCTTCCACCCAACAATAATTTGTCTGAGCGCTAGTGTCTATGTGGTGCTAAGAAGAGTGTTACTCATAATGGTCATTGAGCGATGATGATACTAGATAGATTGTGTGGATCACCAAGCGCCACCGTTGTGTTGAGACGATGAGGTGTTTTTAACATTTTAAAAGGTGACTGATTCACCTCAAATTATTCCCCTGAGTAAATTTGTGGTGACATCATGTGACCGTCGATAATCAGGAGTATGCACTACATCAAAGGTAGGAATGCTACACTAAGTTAATATCTATTGTACACCTTAGAGCCTCCGTGGAAGGCATTTTTCTTGGTAAAGACTAAGGCAGCACGTACAAAATGCTGGCAAAGGGAGCATAATGTTAGTTAAACTGTAGAGAAGGACGCAAGTAGAAGAGAATATGTCAAGTGTCTGGAAGGGGGGCAATATGTAAGCCTAAGATTGAGGAATACATATGTAAACACGAAAGAAGACAATGTAGATCACTGAGGAGACAGATCTGCAATTTTGGTGACAGCACCAATCATGGTTTTGACAGGCTACATGAAGGGCCGATGAGAGCTGAGTTACAAGGACAAATCGTGTACCCATGCACAATGGATAAAGGTCCAACAAATACTAGCATAAAAGGAGCAAGTAACAATTGGAAATGTAACAAGCAACCATTGGTAGCACAGGGTTTGTGCATCACAAGTGGGTACACTTGAAGCACCTCGTTAGCATGTTATAGAGACACATTGATATATGAGGGCACTACTGCATAATATTTTATTTTAAGTTCGTGTTATGAAGACAAGTATAAGTTAGTTTCACATTTTACTGTATGAAAGTGGGTACCCTTCAGGAAAATATGTGCGTAACTGGTATGACATTTACCAATGCACCAAACATCCATGTTGTGTGTAATTAGATCTGTAAAATTTGTCATATAGACATGTTTTTGAAAGAACTTAAATTGTGCATGTGTGTACAGGGTTATGATTCCCCTTATTTATTGATAAATCAATGTAAACCTTCTCTATCATGTGTTGTTAGAGTGGACATGTAATATTAGAAGCATAGAAACCCATCTTTACATGTCAACCTTTGAGTATACAATGATGTTTTTGATTATTCTATTATGGTTTAATGATTTGATTAGGTCACATGTAACTTATGAGTAACATGCCCTTGCAAGTGGATGTAGTGTGTATCATGTGGGGTATAATTATAATGTACTTGGGGTTAATGCCTTACTAAAGAATCAACCATAAATCCATAGTGCGTTATCATATTGATATGGTGTGAATGTATGTACATTAGTAAAGGAAATGCCTTCCACCTATTCAACCAAGCGACTTCATTATAGGTATATTTGATTCTTCTTCTTTGAGTCGTCTTTAATCACACACTGTAGATACCTAATTTTTATATAGAGCAGAGTAAGATCAAATTTGGTTAAGTTCATACTTTTAATAGGCTTGCGATAAGAAAAGTACTTCTCTTGTATTGATGTCATTCCATAGTTCATTTGAGTGTCTTATTGAGAGATTGTGGACAATCTTGTTATATTCAGGATTTATCACTCATACACATGACTTTTAGGTAAGTTTATTTGTATATGCATCCCTTTGGGATGATTTCTCAGTGCAAGTTAACCTCACAAATCTCTGGAAACCCAGTGCTAGGTACCATCAAAATCCATACCCAAAAACAAACCCCGATCCTGCTTGGTATGAGGGGGTCACTATCAGTTGTTGATAGTTGAGGTCCTAGTACATTATCAAGCACCACCAATAGTGTCCCTCTGCCATCAAATGAGGTAACTCAAGTGGTAAAGTCGGCTTAGAAATAGGAGTGTGTGTAATTGGAGAGGCGTATCAGATGATCCCTATAGAAACACATTATTTAGAGAGTGTTTATAGGGCGAGCAATAGTATTATCAAAGATGGTGTGAGCTACCCTATAAAGAGGGAAATGTGACTGTCAAATGGAGCCGTAATCTTGCATACACAGTGGTCCATAGTGTCCTAAAAGGTGTTCAAAATTGTTGTTACCACATGCCTTATACCAAGATTAGGTATTTTACTATCCACATAATACCCGCTATCTTGGCATCATTGGTGTGAGTGTGACCTATGTGTACTATAAAACAGACAAACAAACAGGAATACATTGGGTACTCGAGAGTATAGCTGTAGAGACTCAGTTGGAAGGGTCCACCAGTTGAAGATGTTCTGAGGATAGTTTGAAAGTTCTTGTTTCCATGTTTCGTGTGAGCTATTTGATAAACATAAATGCATGCAAGTATAGGTTGATGTATTCAGTGCAAGTAAAAACAATGTAACCTAATGCAATCCCAAGTTTGACATAAATTTGACCAAATGAGAACAAGTGAATGAAGCCAAAACTAGTTGGTATGTGAACCAGGTGTCTACCTTTTTTTGGAAAATACCAGGTGCCCTACAACTACGACAGACCCTTGGTTACCCCTGTTGTGGGGACAAGGTACTAAGTACGCACCTGGAGAATTCATTAATGTCTATGGGTCACATTGCGAAGGCCCTAAATAATGGAGAAATGTTGGCTCCATAATATCCGCCTCTTGGCTAAAGAAGTGAACAATATGATCTAAGTTGGTTCTTTACGAGCCTAAAACTAACCCTTTGCATGGTGGCAAAGAAGGTGCTTCCCAACCAGAGAATAAAATTGAATCTTATCAGTACATTAGTTCTATACATTTAGATTTTAATAAAATAATCAAATTTATTGAATCATTTTTATGAACCTGTAGCTTAGAACTATTTACCCTAAGATCCACTAAAACCCTAATGGCTAAGGACAACTCTTCTCATTATCAGTTAATCATGCCTCATATGAGTATCAATCCCATCCATGATGAAGCAACCATATATGAGCTTACTGCCATATATCGTAATTTTACTCTTCTGGATGATACTTAGAAATAACTCTTTGCTAACAAATGTAATGTACCTACTAGCTTTGAGAATTTTTCCATTGGAATTATTTCTGATCTGATGATCTTTACTTGTTGCACACCTTGTTATATGGTTAGCCACACTCCTAAAATTTCTAATGAAAATTTACATGATGTTATTATCGATTTTATGTTTGGTCTTCATGATGATAAATATGTGCATGATGTTTCTCATACCAGTCATGATGATACTCTAGCTCCATCTCATACTTCTCTTTTTTCTAAAAATTCTTCTCGTAATGCATCACATACTAGCTATCCTACTCCTTCATTCTATGTCAATAATATGCTTAATTTTATCCTTCTATTTAAATCTTTGTTTGATTTTGATGAAATATTTGATAGTCAAGATTCTACTTATTTTCATCCTAGGCTCCACTGTCATCTTCTTTTGAGATTGTATCCAATAACATGCACAAATAATCTACTTATATCAGTTCATCTCTTTCTATCACTTCATCTCCATCTACTAGTTCATCTCCTCCTAATGCCTCATCTCTATCTATCACTTCATCTCCTAGGTATGTTTCTGATACTAGTCCTACTATTCTTATGGATGTTCCATGTCCTTCACCACCTATTACTTCTTCAACACCAAAATCTAGTGTTCCCTTAGCATTGTAATCTCCTATTTCTCCTCTTTATATTCCTATGATTACTCATGATGGAAAATTATAGGCTCAGGTCCAATCTCTAACATTAGAAAGTAAGGCCTATTACATTTCCATTGGTAATAATTCATCACATGACAATCCTATTCCCAAAAATATTCACAACTCAACATTTCCTAATGATTTTGTTATGTCTACATTTTCATATTTTCATGGTAATGGAAATACATACTTTCATCTCAAGAATTACCGTATGGTTATGGCTTCATATTCTAATGATCAACTGTTGCTCAAATCCTTTTGCCATAGTCTTATAGATGACACTCTCCAATGGCACACACATCTACCCTTTGGATCTATTAATACCTATTATGAGATGGAAGAAGCCTTTCTTCGTTGATTCATAATAAAAAATGTTCCTCAAGTTACATATGATCATCTACCTAGCTTACATCAGGGCAAAAAAAACCTATCATTGATTAAATTTTACGATTCAATGCTTGCATGCACTAGCTAGTCTTTCATCCTATTGACTTAGAGAAGCAATTTATCTTCTATTGTGGTTTGATTCCTTCCTTAAAATTGATTGTAATACGACACATGTGAATCATTTACACTTTTATGCTATAGGGTCATTGGTATAGAACAAGATATCATTGCTACACATGTTATAGACCATCATCTTGTTACTACTACTGTCACATCATCTAGTTCTTCTCCGCTCCCATATTTTGAGGATTCTACATGATCTCTATCTTCTCTACCTTGCAAACAAGTTTAGTCTACTCCACTATATAAATGAACTCCATATCCTTCTCTGTATTAGGCTATACCTTAGACTTCTATGCCTATTTCACGAGGACCATTACATTTTTCACATCATGCTTGACCTCATGATGTGTTGTGTGCCTTACTTGATAAATGTTTAATCCATTTACCTTCTAATCAACACCATACAACACATCACTTAAAACACCATCGTGATATACCCTATTGAAATTATCATCATATCAATGGCCATAGGGAAAATGAGTGTAACACCCTTCATGATCTTTTGTAACAATTATAAGATAAGGGCATCATTTCCTTTGGATCTTGCTCACATGAGCAATCTATATCTTCATTACCTTGTAGGCATGTTGTTGCTCTCATTATCTCCTTCATCTAGTTCTTAGATCATTGTTCATCCACCACCATAGGTTGTTACTCATGCACGCTCTCCATCTCATCCATCCATCGCTGCACCATCTCATCCACTGTATCATGTTATTGCTACACATTGGCTTCCACATCCCTCGGCATTTTTTCTTCTCATTGACGCTTCACCTATCATTAGCACCAATCCACATGAAATTTAGTTCGGCTCATACAATCATGCTAATTTCATTCCACATGCTTCCACCTCTCCATGCCGGCTAGGTCTTTGGTATGTGTTTTCTATCACCTTACCCCAAGGTTCATTTTAAGAGGCCTATGGGAAATTAGAGGTGGAATATTCTTGTCGAATATCCCCAGAACCACTTTTTTGGGACACATGTGAATTTACCATGGTTTGTGTGTAATATTTTCACCCAACAGAAGCTTTCATTTTCGAGTCGCATAATAGGAGATTTGCAGTCGCGTAACAGAAATTTTACCATCTCACGACAGTAACTATGTTATCGTGCGACAATAAAATTTCTGTCACGTGAATGTAAATATTCTATTATGCATCTGCAACCTTCTGTCGTGCGTCAACAATGCAAGATTTTTCACATATCAACAACCTCTTGTTGTGCATCAACAACTTCCTACTATGCGTCAACAAGCTACCCTCCAACTTCATGGTACTTTATATGCTGGTACCTTAGTAAGCTAGTAGTAAGTTACAAGTATAATATCCAATGAATTACTACGTTTATATAGTAGTAGTTTTCAATAGTAGGTGAAGCTAACCCCTAAAAATTTATACTGGAAATTTAGGCAAACATGACACTGACCTATTCCAAAAATTTGCCATTTCAAATTTTCCTAAAATGGAATTTTCCCCAAATTATGAATATTTGCCACTAAGAAAATCCTTGCCTTGCCCCCTAATGACGCACTCGTGTTCTTATGGTTCTTACATGACTTTTGAGGGATGTGTTACAATAAAAACCTCTCTTCACGCACTTTATCGATTCATCTAGCGCACATTATCAAATCATTTCCTGATGATGCACTCTTACTTTACAATTAATTCTTGATTGTTGAGGGGTATTTCTAAATGAAACTCATCATCCATACACTGGGGGGCATCTCTTACCTCCCCCTATCCTCATCATACTAACATCCGCTTCACTACACTATTACGACCACATCACACTTTATACATCATCAATCATTCATCATTATTTTATTTTCATAATCACATTACGTACATTATCTATTATCCTATATACTATATCATCATCATATTACTCTTTATTCAACAACTATGCATTACGAGTCCATTCATAAAATATGAACAATACTCAAAAACATCAAGAATCATATATAAGCAATAACAATCAAATAAATCATACATCATCATCACATTAATAGAAATCAGATACAATACGCTAATGAATCCATATATATATCATTTACAATCATAGTTACAAAACATCTCATCACTAGGGAGTAGGTCCCCTACATCAATTCATATCTCATTATCTCTATCACTAGCGGTAACTGCAAGAGCTCTAGTAATAGAAGCCTCGCCCTTAACTATACACCATTGATCGTGACCTTTATATCTCTCTACTTGCCTATGAAATAGTATCACCTCTATCGACTACTCTGCAAAGTGAATATGTAACTCAAAAAAACATGGAAATACATCATGTGCTATCTCATTGTGTCTCCTCATGTGCCTCATCCCTATTTCTCAAAAACATGGTGCACATCGCTACTGCTATCACAAATGGCTCAAATAAATGGGCATGCTTGACCGAAATATCATCTACACGCTCTAACATGCCTCCACCCACGAGTATGTTGGTGGGAACATTCTGCATCAATGTGCGGATATATGTGTCCACAATCAATGACCAATACACATCACCTACAACCATGAGAACAACACATTAGAAAATAATGATCATTGCACAACCAAGTAACAAAGCATACAACATAACTATATAAATACTCACGCTATGTTATCGCCATTGCTACGCCACCAGGAGTAGGTGTTTTCCCATCTACTTCTCCTCCTGGAAGTGCTCCACCATTACTGTAAATACTGGAAATAAATATACCCACTGGTGTTACGACCACCATACACCATATGTCTTGGCACACTCTATGTCATCCACATCTATTTTCTCTCTTGTCGCATCAACCTCATCTCGACCGGGAGGTACTAGCTACTCTCATGTCATCCTTGGTGTTTCTCCAACCCTCCTCAGTGCCCTAATAGATCTAACCCATACATATAGCTCTAGGGGAACTTCTTGGGCCATACCAAACTATTGTGAAACCCACTTAGCATGAAACAACTCAACCACCCCTGGAAATCGATACTCTAACCACATCATCTGTTGTATGCATCATAGCTCCACTACATCCTCTGGACATCCTTTGTAGTATCATTATGGCCTCCATATTAAGGCCTCTGGCCCCATATAATCTATCATCATTCTATAGGTGTTTATATCCATCCTCCTCCCATACGTACCTACCCATCTCCCAACAAATATGTCTGGTATCAACCCTTCTCCTCTTAGTCCACCAACTGAACTCAGTACTATAATATGCTCATAGGCATATACATACAACACTGTCATCACTTCAATTCCACCACGATGCTCCTCCTATGTAAATCGGTATAGATCGCTATATAGGTGGTCTAATACACATCGTTCCCAAGCATACCTAGTACTCTCCTCCTCTATCTGGTGGTAGATATCATACATCTTATATAAGATTCCTACACAACCAACCTCCAATGCAATTGACAATGCTATCACCATGACAATAAAATTCCACAATCACGGAACCCCTTATCTCAAAATAACATCCAGAATAATATGGGCCTTGGTAGGAACTTGAGTCCCCACAAAATACCACCTAGCAATCCTCATCTGTCTCTACATATCATCCACTACCATAACCTGTACCCTCTCGCCAACAATAGGTAATGGAAGTATGTGATATACGTCCTCTAGTGTGACTTTCATTTCCCTCGTAGGTAACCAAAACGTACACGTATCCACACACCACCTATCACACAAATCTGTAAGCATCAACATGTTATGGGGTACATCCCCCATCCTCGCTATGCATTGCATGCCAAAACAGTCCAAAACATCCCACTCATCTTTTGACATCCCTAATCTGAGCAATGTACTTAAATGACAGCCACCTCAAAACTCTCTCAAATGGATGTCCCTCTGCACACCAAAAAATGACAACAAACACAACATTATAATATCATATATATACAAGCATGCCCATCTAAAAAATCAAAACACATAAAATTTCACATTTACATACTTTTAGACTTAGGTCACGCTTTCTAGAAACAGACGTCCAGAAGCAAGACTGTAGTTCCCAGGAGTAGGACACCAGTGCCCATATCTAGGTGATCATGTATCTAAGGTCATTAGTGCCTTCACCTCTCTTGTCTAGGTCCAAAACACCAAGAAATTCACAAACACAAATTTCACAAAAATTCATCAAAATCGGCTAATACCAACACTTTTTTTCAAAAAAAAAATCATGCTTACCAGCTCTGTTGTCATATAAGACACCATAGCTGTTGTCACCATCTTGAATCAACTTGATCATGGTGCTCTAACTTGTGACATCCTCACACACCCAGAGATCACTATCACACTCACGTAAAAGATAAATGAGTTTCCTAATCACTTTTTCACACTACCATTTATAGTAAATTTCCATTATTCACTTTACTATAGTCATTCTTCACACTCATTTTCTCGAATAATACACTCACACGATTTCACTCATATCTTTAGCATTCTTACTTTGATTTCTATCCCATTTGTGGAATTCCTTTCATAATTCCACCTACTATCGTATTGTACACATTACACACATCATATTTCTCCTTGACATCATTTTCTACTCATTATACACACAATTTTCCTATATCTTTCATACATGATCCATTACATCATTACGCTCTAACTTTTGACTCAATTTTCATTCTCATTATCACTTCCCCTTTCACCAAAAGGGGGGTGCATACAATTGCTGTCATCCTATAATTCCCCTTAACACCATTACATGATCATTTTACATGTCTAATTCGTCATTATTGAAAATTTTCTCATACACCATATGACATTTCAAAACACTTTCTAGTGATTCCCCTAATGACCTAACCTGGTGTAACACCCCACCATTTTATCAGTTTTATCTGATAAATGTGTTGGGGTCTGGCATGCTTCTACAATAGGCTTGAATTTTACTTCGTTTTCTATGCATGGACTAAAATGTGAGTGCATTTCTGTAGTATTATGGTACAATATGATTTTACTATATTGATTTAACATACCTGCTAACTAACCAATATGGTTACGCATTATTCTTAAATTGACTCCCACTTGATATTGTAATATCCGATACAGAGAAATATAGATTTCAATAATCTATGATTGACTAATGTATTGTTTTGATTTTGATCATAGTACATGAGAAGGTATTCATTACTGTGTTAGTAATGTTGTAAGACAATAAAAAAGTAACATTAAATGTAACAAATGGGTAACATCAATACTACTATTTTGCATAAATATAGCTTAATACCACTCTAAAACATAGAAAGGATTTTACCAAAGGCTTTGCAAACAAAACCGAGCAAGGTCGTGAAATTAACATAGCTAGAAATGATTTCATATTGTACTAGATTATTAGACGATAAATCAAAATGCAATATCTTATTATGATTTCTTTATTGACATGTGTATTTGCTACATTTAGGCTCTTTAAGGTTGGTCATACTTATTGACATTTGTATAGCATATGGATATGATCACTACTGATAATACTTGATATCAAAACTATTGTTAACTATTTTGAGGATGGTACTAAGACACACCATTGGAGGACATGTATATTGTTAAATTGGAATATGTTCAGTGGTCTTAAGCAAGGCCGAATTAAAGGTCGGGAGCGCACAACTAGGTTAATAGTTTGATGTGACGGCGCCCTCCTCAAAAATAAGATTTAATATTTTAATTTTCCATAAAGTAAATAAATGAAATATGTCTATATTTTTGTATTTGGTTAAATTCTACATCATGGTCATAATAAAATAATAATAATAATATATTAGTTAAATTGATCACGGAAGGATGATTTTCAATACTCTATGTCGATGAATAGAACATTTTAGTCGTAGGATTTTGCTTCAGAATTGCAAAAAATACAATATTGGTTATACAAGGCTTTTTACAAGTCTGATTTAGCCAGTATATAAGTAGGTGATAGGAACTCTATCTTGAAAGAAAGCTACCATTTTTTTACAAAGTGGTGGAAAACGTTTGGGATGTAGCTCCTACATGGAAATTGTGAAGCAGTCAATGACATTGGACCAGGCCTACAGATTCCTCCATAACAAAATAATACGAAAATTTACCTGCTAAAAATGTAAGAATAGAAAATCAAATACTTTTTTCCTTTAATTATAGGATCACCCCTAGTTTAGATATCACTAGCAACATTTTATAAAAAATACATTAAACTTAGTGGGGATTTGATAATTCTAGTTAATCTTGAGCTTGATTTTTTATGGAACATTGCATTGCATGAAATTTTGGTTGAAATGGATGAAATATATATAGTATTTTCACTTCTAGTTAAAATAGTTGTGACATTTAACAAATGAGGACACATAACTTTGGGCTAAAGAAATAAGAAAAGGGTCAGACGAACTTACTGTGATATGCTGCTCAATTTTCCTAAAAATGGTGAAAGGTTTACCAAGGAAAAATAAAGGAAGTTACAGAAAATCTCCTCTTTACCAGGCAATGGATTGTCTTTCTTCTTTCCCTTGTTGTTTATTTTGATTTTAATGAATATTTGAAAGGAAGTTCTTTTGTGTTGTTTAAATCTCTTAAAATAAACATTGGCATGTTAATGTCTTAGTGAAACACTCGTATTCTTCTTTCCTTATGTGGGTTCTATGAAACCCTTCTTCTAGGTTTCAGCTATTAGTACTACGGGGGAAATATTTTATTGAATCCTGGGTTTCACCCAAATTCTTGGGATACTATTCAAATAGTGATAACTATTTTCTGAATGAGTTATGATTTGACTTGTCATATAAAATGGAATCTCTGCTTAATCGAATTGTGAATACCATTTTGGGTATTCATTGTAGACCTATTTGGGGGAAATTGATTCATATTCTAGAAATAAAATTCTTATTTAAATCAATTTGTATTGGGTGGAAAAAAGAACATTTGTATTTACGGTAGAACAGTAATCGATTTGAATGATTATGGTTCTGGTAAATCGTTTTATATACTTGTATTGTTCTTTTTTAGTTTGGGAAAATTGATTTGTATTATTTTTTGCAGATGAGGGAAATCAGATTTGTAATGTCTATATCATATCTGGTAAAATAAAATCGGATTTGCATTTGATAGTTCTGGGAAAAACGATTTGTAATCTTATAGATATGGTAAAAATTTAATTGGTGTAGCTACAGTGAAATCAATGGAAAAATCGATTTGTGTTGACTCTCACTGTTAATGACTTCGTTTTAAGATTAGAATAAAGTAATTCAGGAATGGGAAAGGTTTTTCGAATCGGTCAAGGTAAATGGGAACCACCTTAACATTGTTATACTGACATAAGATCAGTTATGAGGGTCGAATCGACTCGGGCAACAATAAAGCCCTACCCATAAAGATATGGCTTCACTGGTATATTGTTTAAATACCATTGCTAATAGTTTTTGAGGCCTTGGGCATGTTGTTATAGTATTGCTCCCTTCTAATAGGTATACGTATGTAAATATGTAGAAATCTATGATGTCATTTCAGCACATGAAGGTTTACCTTATTTAAAATAGACCGGTTGTGAGTGGAAGGATATATGCAAATTATAACCTTAAATTGTCTTTGGACAGAATATAAACTACTTGATACAGTAGTGTCTTAATTAGTGACATGTTCTTGCACCTTCGATAATTTTGTGTGTGTGTGTGTGTGTGTGTATAGGTTGTTAAAATAAATAATATATTATCAATTCAAAGGTTGAATTGTTTATTAGATATTATGAATGCATGAGTGGAAATTGCAACTATTACAATATCTTGTCGTAATGTAATTTTATGAGATAATGATCGGGTTGTTATTTTAAAAAGATGCAAAGCTAATTTGTCTTTATAAATGTTATTTGATCTTGTGTGTGTTTTATATGTTGCTATGTAGTGCAGCAATTCTGTAATAAGGTTGTTGTTGTCCTATTATGATCATATTTCCATCTACTTCAGATTACTCAATAAAGCTTCAGGATAGAAATAAAGGCAATGTAAGTAATTATGAATGCAAAGTGATTTAGATTGGACCATGATTGATATAATATGGATTAAAATGCTTAAATGGTAATATACTTATTGTCATTTAATACTACATAGCCTTATTTAATTCTGTGATATTGGATTTTTCGATTATCATGATATTGTTGAGATGTTCTTTACATATATTCATTATTTTGCAATAGGCAGCAATGGTAATAAGAATAACAATTCATGCTAGTTTGTATAAAACTGACCATGTTTTAATCATGCAGGTAGAAGGGATCATCGAGTTGGTAATAAAGGAATGGTTGGCTTGATTTGAATATCTGTACTTATTTCATGATTGAAAAGAATGTACTCTTATTTGATCTATGTGAAAGACACTTCTTGCACTGGTGTTTAGATCAGGGGAAATAATAGTTGTAAAGGAAAGGGCTGGAGTTATTTTGTGATCATCTTAAATGAGTCATTAGTGACTCTAAAATTGGAAGTGTAAATTATTGATATGAATATATACATTGGGAATATTCTGAAATCTATGACTGTGTTGAAAGGTGTATTCTTAATGCCTTGTTGTCAGTATTGCTTGATGATGATGTGTAATAGGAGAAGATTATCATGACTGTTACATCTTATTTGAGGGTTTCTTTATACTAGTTTGGTAATTAGTTATACAACCAAACCGGATATGCTATTATGTAGAAAGACTCTTGAGTGCATGAACCATTTAATACTTACTAAAAGATATGAAATAATGCAGAAGATAAGTAGGCTTGAGGAGATACCTGGGAATGGTACTGAACAAAAGGGGGTATAAAGGAATTACTTACAAGATGTTCTTATGTACCAGGTGTTTGAGTTGTATTAATAATCATAATCTTATCATTATGATTATATGTCAAATGTTTAATAAACCGTAAGGCATCTAGCAACAAGGAATTATATTAAGTCATACACTTGTTGTTAAGAAATGTACTTGAACTCATACCTTGGATATAAACCGGAATTAAGGGTTTTATAAACTACATGGATGGAAAATAAAATGACAAGTCCAATGAGAGGAAAACTATTAGACATAGTTGGTGCTGCACAATATTATCCTTGTCAATAAGGTATCATAATACATCTTAAAGGGTCGATGAATCTATTATATTATATATATGCTGCCCTTGTTGGCAGGAACTCGCCCCTCAAGGAATTAAGTTGAGTTCACGATGGGGATAACCATAACAATTTGTCTAAGGGTCAAGACTGCAATATAGCCAATAGGGCAACACATCTAGTGATGCTTGACAAGATGAGTCCATTCGAGATACACCTTGATTGTTGACTTGTGAAGGTGATCAAGAAGGTCCAAACCAACTTAAGTAAGAATTAGTGCAAAAGTAATGTCCTGCCCTTTTATATCAGTAACCCTCATATGGATGTTTAATGTACTTACAATAAGTTTCATGTTCCCAACATCCAGGCGGTGAACAAGTACACCTACACAGAACTAGTGTAGAAAGTATATCCAAATATCATAGACATACATGAGGGGTATGTCGGTTATTTGCATTAATTGAAGAGGATGCAGAGTTATGTAATCAAGTACTAAGGTACACTGATATTTCATGAAATAGGGTACAGAGGTAATTATTTGTCTTGATAAAGATAAATGAACCTACTAAATAGGAATGGACAATAATGAGAGCTTTCGATTTCAATTATGAATCCCATAACTTGAATAGCTTGGAAGAAAGACATATATCCTAATCTAGATAACAATTATTAAGTGTGATGAAAGACAAGTTCCTAATGACGAATGTTTCGTCACAGGAAACTGATCATGGCATACATGTCTCTGAAACTTTGGCCAAAGTAGTGTAAGCTATTGATTACACTATCCCATGATTTCACCAAGAATCTTAGATGTCATATGTTGAATGGGATTCAATGATGGATTCCCAGGTAGACCCTTAGAATGCAATACTTGATTATCCTTGAGATGAAAAAGGAAACCATTGGTATACTAGGTATACTTTCTCATAAACGAGTGATATGAGGGATCAGAGTTAAACTGACTCATATAGCTGCACAAAGTTAACTGTTATAGGATGGATTGATCTAGATGGATGTTGGTTCTAAATTAGGTGAATTTAGAACAAGGAAGCATGAGATATGAACTTAAGATTTATGCTAGATTTAAATATATGGGTATTTAAATCAATGAAGCATGAAGTTAAAGAAAAAAAATTACCTAGAATTGAAGTGAAAAAAGTGGTTGTTACATTTTGGTATCAAAGCTGAAGGTTGCAGCTCTTGGACTAATTGGGTCCTTACGCTTATTGAATTTTGATTTTATTAACAAGATAAAATGAATTTGAGAAGGATGTATCTGTGGATAAAGAATCAGACCAAATTATGCTTTCAAGTTTGGACATTAAATAAGTTAGATAACACTCTAACAGTCCTTCGTGACACAAAAAGCTAGAAGGATGCTGGAAGCTACTAGTGAAGTGTGAAAATGATTAGTTCTTAGTAAAATAACTTGAACTGACTGATAAAAATCAGCGATGGGTTGCTTGATTGTTAAACTATCTTGATGGAATATTTGGAACTTGAATCTAACATGAATATAAACCCGCAAAGGGTAGATGAAGTAGATAGAGAAGAGGACTATCTGTCTGTAGCAGTAGATTATTTGAAAGGCCAATCAAGCTAAAATGAGATCTGCAATAAATTATGACTTGAAAAGAGAAAAATTATACAAGATTGTTAGCTCTTCTCCACCTACAACTTTAGGAAAAAGTGGTGGAAACAATGTCACAGAAAATGTAGACTACCAGAATATTTAAACAAGAAATACTTGCTGCAATTTCCAGCAAGTAACAAAACAACGCTGTGGTGACTAATAAGCTAAGATGAAGGAACAATATTTCCTAATATGACATCAGGTAAGTTAAGTAGAACTTCCTTGTTACTGTTTTAATTTGATACTAGTAAATCTGAGTTCTTGGTATCTAGTGATTAGCTTAAACAAAATTAGAAATCTGATTTATTCTTTACATATGAATAAAAATTACAAACCTATGACTGTCAATGCAACATTGACATTGACGTTGACTGAGCCTCATCACGGAATTTAGAGTTAATTAGTTCTTAAAGAACTTAAGACATAATGATTAACTTTGGTTGTTCTGACATAAATCAATGTTTTTGCTTATTATGGAAGATAACCAGTATCTGGAAGCATGTGAAAAAAACAGGCCTAAAAGGAAAAGAGAAGGAATAACTTGGATGATTTAAGTAATCATTGACCGTGAATTTATGAGAAAAAAGCCAAAAGGTGAAGGCCATAGAAGTATTAGGATGAAATGAGCTATAAAATGGAACATCACTGGGTGTAATTCAAAAAAAAATTACAATAGGAAAGATCTAGAAGCACAAGTGAGTGACGAAACAAAATGGTTTTGTGAGACAGGGTAGGATTAAGAACGATGTTTCCTTTGTTTGTTTCTATGAAAAATAACTTGTTTTTGACTATGTAATATTTATATTAAATAATATTGCATATATGATTGGTTGTAATGACAAAAATTATGTCATATTCATGATTGGGTGATAGTTTTTTCTTGTTTAAAGGCTTTTGCAACCAATAAAAAAATTGAATTCAAAACTAAAAGTTGCATCTCTTGGGCCTATTGTGTCAATTCACTAACTAGACTTAAAAATTTTGTCTAACAGAAAATGGTTAGGCCAAGAGGATGTGCTGCTAATAACCCACCTTTGGTTGGTGAAGCATCCACAACGTAAAAATTAGACAAAATTCTTGTTTTCCTGTAAGATACTCACAATCATTTGGCTGTAATTGAATAACAAGTGGGTAAAAATGATAACAATGATAGTGATGGTGTAGCGTAGCCTGGGGGTTAGCCTAATACCACTAACAATAATATTAATGCTATAAATAATAATGCAATTGTCAATAAAGCTATAAATCAACCTCTATATGCAAGAGCAAGCTTAGTGGCTGAGTTGTCTAAAGACATAAAAAGAATTAGTCCGCCTAAGTTTGATGGTACAACTCTGGTGAATGGGGCTAATAATTAGCTCAGCGAAATGGAAAAATAATTCACCATAAGAAATGTTTATGAAGAGACCAAGGTAGTTTGGGGAGCATATTTGCTCTCCAACGAGGCGTCCTCATGGTGGGACAACCGAAAAGTGGAATTGGGAGTAAATGATGTTAACATAACATGGGACCAATTCAAGGCTTATTTTAGGTAGTGCCTGGTTACCACAATTATATTATGACCAAAAGATTTAAGAATTTCAGACCCTAGCATAGGGTAAGATAATTTTAGTTGAGTACTGGGAAAAGTTTACCAAACTCCTTAAGTATGTTCCTCAGTATTAAACTAACGAGATAGTATGCATAAGGAAATTTATTATGGGTTTAAACCCTATAATAGGCAGTGCAGTTGATGTGCAATGGGTCATTGATAATGGAAGCAACATTCGAGAAGGCCATTAGGTAGGAGCAGTAACTCCAAGCCATTATTGTTCACAAACATGGGAAGAGTAAATTGAATAAAACTCCTTCACCATTGTCACTTAGGAAGACATGGGGATAGAAGGACAAAAATAAAACTTATAATGGTGGAAATAATACTGCCTGCAAACTTTAAAAAGAATGGACAAAAAAATGTTGCTAGGTATGAATGACAGGTTTGAAAGGAAGAGGCCTTTCTCTAGTTGTTTTAAATGTGGTGATAGTGGTCACTACACTAAATATTTCCGCTTGAGAAGAAAGGAGAACCATCCACATAAGAGGATTCAGGCTGCATTTGCAAACCAACAAAATGAAAATGAAGCAATAAATGGTGAAGTAAAAGGTTTGGGATCTGCAAACTGTCACAATGGATACCATTCAGACTACTAGTACAGTCTAGAAGAGATCATGACAACAATTTTTCTTGATATTTTGAATACTAAAAAAACATTTTTTTTGAATAGATTATTCTATTTTTTGTCAAATATTTGACGTATTTGAAATTATTTCAATTAGATTGAGACTGGAATGACAAGGAAATTGTCATATTTTAGACTGTTGACTTTGAATGATATAATAAAAGGCTGTCACAATCTGTTAAAATTGTGATTCAGATCTGAAAATTACAAATTTTATGGAAAATGATGGCTTTTCTTCTAAGATTAGTGGATACAACATTGTTATGAAGTCCTGAAAATTTGATTCTTACAAGTTTTAGAATATACTGTAGGGATATTTGATGATTGAATAAGTGACTTATTATTGTTTTTGCTTAAAATCTATTATGATAAGAATGAATCATTGGGACAATGATGCTTTTAAGGGGGGGGGTATATAATACACCCATTGTTTCATCAGTTTGTTGTGATAAATGTGTTGGGGTCTGACATGCTTCTATAATATGCTTTCATTATGCTTCATTTTCTAATGCATGGACTGAAATGTGAGTGTATTTCTATAGTATGTTGGTACAATATGATTGTACTCTATTTATTTAACATACTTTTTTACTAACCATCGGTGGTCTCGGTATCAAATATTGGACCAAAATGAGTAAAGCTATGCCGTAAAAAAATGAGCTAGAGACTAATTAAGGAAGAGAGTGTTTAGACTAGTATTATAAGAGGGAAATACTGGCCTAATATGTCTGCTAACGAATGGTGCTTCAACACCTAGAAATCTAATGGTTATTATTATTTCTAGAAATCTTTAAACTGGGCTAACCATGTTGTCTTTGAGGGAAGCAAATGGTTAGTGGGAAATGGGTGAACCATTAAATTTTGGGAGGACAAATGGTTAGAGGACCTTCCCTTCAAGGCTTTTTATCCTACGGTCTATAGATATTCTATGACCAATTATGGGACCAAGGTCAAAGATTTCTTCAATTTAGATGATCCTTTGGGACAATGGAAAACCATAGCTCTGGATCATTCTAACAACATTGAGATTTCTTCTAGTATCAACAGATTAAGAGGATTTATTATTAATAAAGAGAATCTGGAAGAGGATAATATTTACTGGTTGAAGGAAGATAATGGTATTTTCTCAGTCAAATTTGCTTACAAATATTTCTTTCCTAAGGGGGGAAAGGGAAAATTATAACTGGGGAAGTGTTTGGGTCAAAGAATTAATCCCCAAGATTAATATGTTTTGGTGGCTGGTCATCCATGACAAGATTCTTATGGTTGGCAACCTAAACAAGAGAAATCTCCACATGGTTAATAGATGTGTTTTGTGTGAATCTGATTATGAAGATACCTCTCACTTATTCCTAAACCGCCCCTTTCTTGTCTTGGTTAGGAAAAACATTCTCAATCTTTTTGAAGTCAATTGGGTTTTCTTGACTCCATAAAATTGTTGTGGACCCAATGGTCTAACCCTTTTAAGAGCCAAGGTTTACATTTTTTGTGGACCTTCTCTATTATGCATTTGTCTTGGGAGATATAGAAGGAGAGAAATAGAAGAATCTTTAAAGGGAAAAAAGATCACCCCAACAAAATTGGAGCCCGCTGTGTGAAATCCATTTTGGCTAATTTCTCTAACTTGAACTCCCAAAAAAAGTCCTTTTCTCATAATGAATCCATATTTTCCTTGAAGTGGGGTTTGGGATCCACTACCATCAGCCCCCTATTCTTAAACCTAGACTCAAAGGTTGGGAGAAACCTAGCAAGGATGGTTTAAAATTGAACTTTGATGGTGCCTCCAAAGGAAACCCTGGTCATGCTGGCTGTGGCGGGGTTTTTTGTGATTCTGAATGAAGTTTTATTCTAGGGTACCATCACAATATGGGAACTTAAAATAATAACATTGCTAATGCTGTTGGGGTATTTTGGGGGATTTCTATAGCTCTTCAACACAATTTTGTCAATCTGTAGGTGGAAGGAGACTCCCTTAACATAATTAACAACATAAATGGGAAAGGATCCATCTCTATTTCCAACCATAACTCTATTAAGAGTATTAAGGAAATGTCCCTTTCTTCTAATCTTATCACCTTTAAACATGTTTATAGGGAGGAAAATGTCATAGCAGAATTCTTTGCTAATATGGGGGTTAATGGTTTTGAGTTGACACTTATGAAGGAGGTGGAAATCCTTGATCCCAAGGTTCAGACACACTTATTGAAAGACATCAATGAACATGTATAAGGTCCTTTCATAGGGTGTCAATCTCATCATGGTCACATGCCATAGGATGAATGTGCATTTATATTTCAATAATGAGAAGATCGGGAAGGAGATCTACTCGTGTTCTTGGAGAGCTCTTATTTCTTCACGGGTATGTAGTAATTTCACTTCTTGGCATGCGAGTAATCTTTTGGTTTTCTGGATTTTGGGTCTTTTCGTGAAGAGGTTTTTGTTGTTTGGCCAAATGGGTGGTGATCTTGTTAGAACTAAACCTACTGACCTTGAAGGGGTCACACCTGAAGCTATGGCTTTGTTTAATAGCAAGGGTTTTACACCCTTTCTGAATTTTTTTGAAGGGCATTATGAAAATCTTAGCAAAGATTTTGCTAGTGCCTGAAAAGTGACCAAAAAAGGAGTAGTTCTTGAAATGAAGGGGATCAGTATGGAGATAGCTATGGATTCGGTGGCCAAAGTAATGGGCATCCCTGCTGTGGGGAGGGAGATCTACAAATCTAAGATGGAAGCCTCTGAAGAACTAAATCTTTTCCTTAAAGGTAATGAGAATCTCACTTCCCATTTTTTTGGTTACCTTCGAATGTCTTTACCTAATCCTTATGATGAGGTGGCTCTCAACCTTATTCAATTTTTAAGTCTTGAGGGTAACCACAAATGTATCTATGCCTACCACCTCCTTATGCTTAATCATTTTAGGCGTGGCCAAGCCTTTTAGTTTTCCCTACTTTCTGTTTCACTCCTTGTGTGCCTCTATTTTGTTAGTTCAAAACGAGAAGAATGTTTGTCCCTCTTCATTAAGGCTTTATCCTTGCCCTTGTAAAAAGAGTGGATTTGGATAAAATTAGCTCCCTTACCATGGCTCTAGAAGCTTATGTGGATGACACTGGTTCGAAATCGGAGGATGAGGAGTTGAGTGATGATACCGAGTCTCAGGATGGGGAATCAAAGGATGAGGATTTGAGTGATGATACCGACTCTCAGGATGGGGAATCAGAGGTGGTGGCAGCCCAAAATCTTAAGGATTTGGAATTGAAGTAGGTCCCTCGTACTTTTTCGTACACCAAGGGTGAATATAGTAAAAAAGAAGTCATGACCCCTATCAATGCTCAACTGGAACAAAAATTCGAGGCTTTGGGTCACGTTGGACAGATTAAAGGGGAAAACCATTTGGAAAGGATGGTGACGGATATTGAGGAACTCAAGGGTGATATGGGGCTCACTAAGAGCTCGGTTCAGTTTTTGTTCAATTACTGGCATAAGATGAAAGCGTAGGTGGAGGAAGCGGTCAGAAATGAGCATGGCAGAGAGATTGAGATTTTAAAGGCCAACTTTGGTTTCATAACCAAAGAGTTGGATCATGTTCTGGCTATCCTCCATAGCTACATGGAATGAAGCGTAGTCATGGTGAAATCAACTTTTTAACACCTTCAAACTCTGGGGTAGCTCACCAATGCCTATTGTGTTGTGGATAGTCAGGGTAGGAAGAGAAAGGTGACCCCTGATGGTTTCGACCTGGGTACCTTGGTGGGTAATATTGATGCTTTGGTGAAGGAATGGGCTAAGGTGCTAGAGGGGCTTGAAAAATCCTATAAATGATCTGGGGTGGGATGTGTTGGTTTTTTACTGTCTTTGATCTTGACTATTACTTTCATCACTTCTATTAGTTTCTCTATGTTTTTTATTGCTGTTAGTTTCGCTACTTGAGCTCGGAGAGCTCTTATTACTATGAACTGTTATATTTTTGTTTTTTGATGTTGTATTTTTGTAATTATCTGCTCTCTTGGAGTGGTGTTGGTGTATGGGGTAGGGCCCCCTCAACCCTTTTTTACCTCCTATAAAAAAAAATATGGCTACACATTATTGTTAAATGGACTCCTGGTTGAGATTGTACTATTCAATGAATAGAAAATATAGATTTTAATAATCTATGATTGAATAATGTATTATGCTGATTTTTATCATAGTGCATGAGAAGGTCTTCATTATTGTTTCGGTAAAGCTACAAGACAACAAAAAGGCAACATTAATTGTTTGGGTTTAGTACTAACTATTGTGCATAACTATAACTCAGTACCACTACTCTAAAACATCCAAAAGGCTTTGAAAACAAAATGGATAAAGGTGGTGAAACTAACATGGCCAGATATGATTTCATATTGTATAGATTATTAGACGATAAATAAGAATGCAATATCTTCTTATGACTTATTTATTGACATGTCTATTTTCTTCATTTAGTCTCTTCAAGGTTGATCATACTTATGTGCATATATATATATATCAAATCTATTGTTATATGTTTGAAGATGGTCTAAGACAAAACCTTTGGAAGGATAGTTTAAATTGGAATATGTTTGTTGTTAATAAAGGTCTATAGACCGTACCACGGAAAGTTGATATATGTGATGGGTGTATGTATAGGATATAAGTTTTAATCCTGTAATTGAAACAAGGAAATTGTGAATATTCTATTTGGTTTTATAACATGCAATAAACCTTTTATCTTTAGTTAAATTGAAAATGATTCCTCTCAATGGTCAATGTCGACCCATGCAACTTTTGATTCAATTTTGATTCATAATTTCTACATTATTCTATTGTTGAGTAAGGATTTACATGTCATGCAAGTTATAATTAATTTGGAATTAATTGGAACCAACCACTAAGTTTGGAAGGTGGTGGAGGATTTGGGGAGGAAAACCTACGTGGTAATGGGGGAGTAATCAATGGCATTGAATTCATAGAGATTAGCAAAACTCCTACGGGTAAACCACCTTTGCATGTGGGTTAGGGTTTCATTCTGTTGCTCTATTTTTGGATATCTTCAATTTAGTATGCCAAGCCATTTTGGGAAAATTTATGCAACTTAGTGGGGATTCGATAATTCCAGTTAATCTTGAGCTCACTTTTTTTTGGAGCACTGCATTGCATGAAATTTTGGTTGAAATGACCAAAATATATACAATATTTTCCCTTCTAGTTGAAACAGATGTGAAATTTAACAAACCAGGACACATAAATTTGGGCTAAAGAAAGAATAAAAGGGGGACAAACTTTTTGTGATCTGCTGCTCGATTTTCCTGAAAAGGGTGAAAGGTTTTCCAAGGAAAAAAATAAAGGAGGTTGCAGAAAACTCCTCTTTACTAGGCATGGATTGTATTTCTTCTTTCCCTCGTTGTTTATTTCATTTTTAATTAATATTTGAAAGGAATTTCTCTATGTGTTGATTAAATCTCTTAAAAATAAACATTAGCATGTTAATGTCTTAGTGAAACACTAGTATTATACTTTCTTATGTGGGCTCTATGAAACCATTATTTTGGATTTTTGTTATTAGTACTATGGGGAAAATTTTATTGAATCCTAGGTTTCACCCCAGATTCTTGGGATACTATTCAAATAGTGATAACACCTTTTTCTGATATGAGCCCTGACTTTTCATATAAAATGGAATCTCTTCTTATCGATTGTAAATACGGTTTTGGGTATTCACTGTAGACCTGTTTGAGGGAAATTTATTTGTATTCTCTCTTATTTAGATCTAGAAAGAAGAACATTTATATTTATGGTTCTAGTAATTGATTTGAATGATTACGGTTCTAGTAAATTGTTTTATATTTTGTAGTTCAGTGAAATCGATATGTATTTTTCATATCAGGGAAATCGATTTGTAATGTTATAAATATAGTTAGAAAAATCAATTTGCATTTGAATAATAGAACAATTAATTTTTATTCTGTATCAATTTGGAAAAATTGATTTGTGTGCTACAATGCTGGAAAAATCAATTTGACCCGACTCTCACTATTAATGACTACATTTTAAGATTAAAGTAATTTAGGAATGGGAAAGGTTTTAAGAATTGGTCAAGATAAATGGGAACCACTTTAACATTTCTATACTGACATAAGATTAGTTATGAGGGTCGAATTGACTCGCGCAACGATAAATCCCTACCCGTAAAGATATAGCTTCACTGGTATATTGTTTAAATACCATTGCTAATAGTTTCTGAGGCCTTGGGCATATTATTATAATATTTCTCCCATCTGATAGGTATACGTATGTAAATATGTAGAAATCTACGACACCATTTTAGTATATGAAGGTTTACCTTATTTAAAATAGACTGGTTATGAGTGGAAGGATATATGCAAATTATAACCTTAAACTGTCTTTGGACATAATATAAACTACTTGAAACAATAGTGTCTTAATTAGTGACATGTTCTTGCATCTTCGATAATTGTGTGTATATATAAAGGTTGTTAAAATAAATAATATATTATCAATTCAAAGTTTGAATTTTTATTAGATATTATGAGTGCATGAGTGAAATTGTAACTATTATGATATCTTTCGTAATGTAATTTTATGAGACAATGATCGGGTTGTCATTTTAAAAAGATGCAAAGCTAATTTTTCTTTGTAAATGTTATTTGATCTTGTGTGTGTTTTATATGTTGTTATGTAGTAACTTAATTTTGTAATAAGATTGTTGTTGTCTTTTTATGATTATATTTCCATCTACTTCAAATTACTTGACAAGGCTTCAGGATAGAAATAAAGACAATGTGCAGTAATTGCGAATGCAAAATGATTTAGATTGGACCATGTTTGATATAATATGGATTAAAAACTTAAATGGTAATATACTTACTGACATTTAATATTGCATAGCCTTATTTAATTATGTGATATTGGTTTTTCAATTATCATGATATTTTTGAGATGTTCTTTACATATATTCATTATTTTTCAATAGGAAGCAATGGTAATAAGAATAACAATCCATGCCATTTTGTATAAAATTGACCATGTTTTAATCATGCAGGTGGAAGGGATCATTGAGTTGGTAATAAAGGAATGGTTGGATTGATTTGATTATCTATACATATTTCATGATTGAAAAGAATGTACTCTTATTTGATATATGTGAAAGACATTTCTTTCACTGGTGTTAGATCAGGGGAAATAATAGTTGTAAAGGCAAGGGTTGGATTTATTTTGTGATCATCTTAAATGAGTCATTAGTGACTCTAAACTTGGAATTGTAAATTATTTATATGAATATATAATTTAGGAATATTCTAAAATATATGATTGTGTTGAAAGATGTATTCTTAATGATTTGTTTCACATTATTTCTTGATGATGATGTGTAATGGGAGAAGATTATCATGATTGTTACATATTATTTGGGGATGATTATACCAGTCTAGTATTTAGTTATACAAATATTTCAATGGATTCTTTACAAATTAATGAAACAGATAAGGGTAATAGGCCAAGGAGGAATACTTGTTTGTAATTTTGGTTGAAGGTTGTGCACACGTTCTGATTTCCCAATCCAAGTTGACTGCAAGAGCTCCCTTTTGGCTAAGAGGAACTACCTATAAATGCAAAACAATAACACTAGATAGAGTTAAACAAAACAATTAGTGGACTGCTTAGCAGAAGCTAGATCGGAGAAGCGTGATGCTTCTTGAACAAGCTGTCTATCCACTTTTATATAACAATATCAATGCTACTTAGAATATACATAAAATAACAATCCTATAGGAATTGAAATGATTTAGGTATCTCGTATAAACAATAAGAAAGGTTAGGTAAAAGGTGATTGGGGTCAAAATGAGTCAGGTGATTGGATGGTGTTGTGTTACAGGTCTGGTATAGGCTCGGGTAAGGTCTAGTAAAGATTAAAAATGGTTTTGGGCTATTGGGAAATGGGTATGAGCTTGCTAGTCTGAGGTATATTACCAGACATAGTAACCGATGTTGGCTAGATGACCAATACTGGTTAGGTAGAATGACCAACGTTGGTAGGGGAAATTATCAAAAAATTCTTGGAATTGGTTTTTTAGACTCTTTGTGATTGCAAAAAGGTTAGAAATGGTGAGGGTGAGGTCATAAAATGGTCTTAAAGACTCATATATGGTTAGAAGAGGGTGAAAATAGGTGAAAGGGATAGGTATGGTAAGGTGATAGGTTAGTGGGCGGAAGGAAGTATACGGGTGTGGAGAAAGATAAACTACTAAGATGAATAATAAATCTTACTAAAAGAAAATAGAGGTAAATGAAGAGGTGTTAGGTACTTACTGAATAGTAGATTTAGAGAATGTGGGTGATGAAGATGGTGAGGGAAGAGATCCAGATAGAAGAGCAATTGTATTCATGTCGCGACAGTTTGAACCTTCGTGCTTCTCTGTGAAAATCCATGATCATGAAGAAGATGATGAATGCTAAAATGGTTGTTGGTAGTGATTTGGTGATACATATTTTGCCTGAGTGCTAAAGAAATTCAAGTGCTTGAAGTCTCTATTCGTAGGAGATCCCAAATCTAATGAAAAACCTAAGAAAATGATTTTGGAAATGTATTTAACCTAACCGGAAATGGTTAGGTGACCGGTATCGGTTGAGATATAGCCGACATTGGTCAAGGAAGGAATATCTAGATTGGCCAAAAATAGCTAGAGTATTGCTATTTTTGGTGTGATCTCCAACCTTCTTCCAAGTCTTGAGTGATGGATAACAAAAATATAAGTAGGATTCCTTTTAGGTTTATTAATATGAGTTAAGTCTAGGTTTAGACTAAGTCCTAGTTGGTTAGCATAGGCTTAGACTTGGTCTTAGGTCATTAATGAGGTTTGAGTGGGTCATTTGAGTGAGGTGGCTAGGTGAGTTGGTTGGGTGAGGTGTTTAAGTGAGGATATTAATTAATTTAATTAATATGATGATTTCAATCAACATGTACACTAGGGGATATGAATGGGTAGGTTATGGACTAATTTAATTAATGGGATTTACAGGGGATATGACCCAATTTTGGTGTCTATATTTTTTCTCTTTTTGTTGTGTAGCTTGTATTTGTAAGCAACGCTGACAAAAAATAGAAGTGGTTTCCCTAGATATAAGTGAGAGTGGTGTTTCCCCAAGTATGGGTGGAGGTAGTAAAAAGAGCCACCTAATTGGTATGAACTAAAAAAAATCTACCATACCAAAGATGGGATTATGAACGTAAGACCCCTAAAGGTGTTTGCATGATTGACTATTCTAAGGGTCAAGAAAATCACATGATTACGAAATGTCACATTTGTGGCATGTCCCTTGAGCAGGCAGGAAATTAGGGTGAAAAAGGTGATGAGGTAAAATAAGGTGATGGGGTTTTAGCGTAACCTAGTGTGAGACAACATGCCGACTTAGCAAGAGATCCAATATCACAATGGGAAAGTCCATGATGAAAAATTTAATGTTTTTCTTTTTCTTTTGTTTTTGTTTTGATAGACTGATCGATGTGGGAAGTCTAAGTGGGATGAGTAGATTTTCTCCTTGAGGTCTTCATGAAGCTAATTGACGGAGGGAAGCTTCAGAATATTTGATTTTATTATTTTTTTGTAGAATAGTCCTCTTATAATGATAGACTATGTATAATATGGCTAGCTTGGTATAGCTTTTCTTCGAGGGAGCATTCATTTTATAGAAGTGAGATAGAAAGCGCATATGTCCTTTTTAAGGGAGCCATCTTTTTTTAGAAGTTTGACTCAAGGAGTTGAATCCCATTTTACTTTTGAAATTGTTTTGTTTTTATACTTTTAAGTCATGGACAAGACTATAAATAAATATAAGCTCTTGTTTCAAAGACAAAACTATAACACACAAAGTTTACCTATGAATGACCATGGGATTCCATCTTGAAAAAGATGAAAAGTATCCATGAGAATCATGTCATGAGTAGAGCCATGATACTCATATTGAAGACAAGGTTGAAAGGTAATGAGTAATCATATGATCCTATTTTAATCATTGATCCTTATAATAATTAAAATGGAAGGTGAATGGTGCTCAAGGGGTAAACGTTAAATAGAAAAAAGGTGATATATGACTTGATTCAACAATATAATGGTCAAAGATGTAAGGCATTGAGGGGTTCAGGTTCGAGGTTACCTTCGAGTGAAGATAAATGATAAGCACCTGATCCATAGGCATGTGTAACAATATAGGGTCCAAGCCAATTAGGAGCAAATTTTCCCCATTTATTTTTCTCCTCTTTTGCTACAAGTTGATTTTCCTTCAAGATGAGGTCACTTACCTGGAAGGTTTTGGTAGAAGGAAAGGTAAGATGTAAAAGGTATGGTTTTGGTAAAACATTCAATAAAATAAGGGGAAGTGATAAGTCCACCATGGGTATAGGGAAAAATGGGATGGTGATAGGCTAGGTTGGGTAAGGATGGGCATAGGCATGTAAAGTTGGGTAAGATAGATGGGGCAAGGTGGGAAAAAGTTGAGCCAAGTAGGGTAAGGTAAATGAAGAAGGTATGGTTTTGAAGGGAGGGGTAGTAGAATAAAGGGGAATGTCGAGTCCCCCATGGGATAAGGAATAATAAGGGGATGATAGGTGTCATTGTGTAAAATTGGGCAAGGTTAGGCAAGGTTTAGGAAAGATTGAGGTAGGTTGGAAAAAATTGGGCAAGGTTGGGCAAGGTTTAGGCAAGGTTTAGGTAAAATTAAGGTAAGGTTGAGGTAGGTGATGGGTAGAGTAGGTAAGGTAGACGACGAGGGTCCATTTTGGACGAGAGGTGTTCAATAGGAGAAGATTGAATTTTGAGTCCCCCATAGGGTAAAATAGGATGAGGTGATGATCGGTAACATTGTGTAATATTAGGAAAATTTTTAGGAAAGGTTTAGGAAGATGGGGCAGTTGTGTAATATTGGATAGTGGGTAAAGGTGAACTGGATGGGCTACTGATTTTCCCCTTTACTTTTTCTTTCTGGGTGCGAGTGACAATGATAACCATATTAATATGGGGTGAGGGAGCAGTTGAGTCATGATAAGTGTAGCGACAAGACGAGAAATGTAATTATGAGGGCATATATTGGTGTTGTGCAAAGAAAATAGTACATTGGCATTTAGGTGGAGGTTTAACTAACTCTCTTATGTTGACCATGGCAATCTCAAATTTTGGAGGAGGATAAATGGGTTGTGGAGGTGGAGATGAAGGTTGCTGGATAGGTAAGAGACGAGGGTGTGTGGTGATAGGTGAAGGTGAAATTGGGTCCTCGTCTAGAAGATCATCATCGTCAAAGTTTTTTCAGGAGGAAAAAGTTGGAGAAGAACAATTTTTAGATCCTTACACTTTTATACATCATGTCATGACACACGATGGTAGGCACAAATTTTAGTATTGTCAAACCCTTTTAGTTTAGGTTTGAATGGGTCATAAGGTCTAAGGGACGACAATGTGATGATGGATGTCTCTAAAAGGTTAGCTACAATGTAGGCATAAGACACTACCAATGGATCACAGTGTGAAGTGAGTGTGGGTCTTGATTGAAGTGTGGGTGATCGTTTTGGGAGAGGTGCTACATGAGGTGGAATTGGAAGTGGGATACGTTTGACCACCAGTTTGGTAGGTGGTATTGTTTTAGGTTTGGGTTATACCTTCTTAGGTAAAGGCATAGTAGATGAACTAGTGATGGAAGGTGTTGTAGGCTTAACTACCTCTTTGGAGGGTAGTGGGTTTTTCAATTTTGGTTACAACCTCCTAGGTAAAGGTGAAGGAGGTGTACGTGATGTAGAAAGGAAAGTAGATGGTGGTAGAGGATGAGTTAGCCAAGATGATAAAGGAGTTATAGTGAAGGTTACTGACAGAGGTAAGGTGGAAGGTATGGGTGGAAGAGAAGGAAGTGTCATAGGTAGTGATGAGGATATTTTTGGTGGTGGGGGTATAGGTGGTAAGAAAGATGCGGGTGACGGTGAAGGTGTACCTTGTGTAGGTAGGTTAGCTATAATAAAGGATCATGATTAAGAAGTAGGATGCTACATTTTTTATTTGCCTTAGATAAGGGTTTTCTTGACCAAGGTAGATGGGTGAGGTCCGAGGATAGACGAAAGGGACAAAGATGATAGAGGTGTAGTGGGAAAAACTGGTGTGTGCGGCCTAGAAGGTTAGGTCTTCCTTTTAGGTTGATGAATAATTTTTGCACAGGTTTGGGAAGATGTGGCTAAATCCAATTTGAAAGATGGATGGACTAGGCTTGATGTCGGCATGACACCCACGGTAGTGACGGATCTAGATGTGGGGGAAGATGTAGGTAAAAGTAGGTTCTTAGGCATAGGAATGGATTTGGTTATTGGTAAAGGTTTATGTTTAGGTGAGGGGGATGAAGAAGAGGCAATTTCAACAAGCATGGTCATGGTTGATTGGGTTGCTTGAAATACCTTCAGATAGATCGTGTAGGTATCCGCAGGTGACACTTACATTTGGGTTAAAAAGGGTAGCCGAATGCATCCCCAAATCATGGAATTATCAACGTAATTGAAGCGGTCAGCCAGGCATGGAAATGACACTTTTGTAAGAGGAGATGATGTTGGATTAGTATTAATCCCTGTAAAATATGTTTGTGAGATAGGGAACTAATTAGCTTCAGAATCTGTGGGTAAGAGAGCCAAGAGCAGATCAATGGGATCCTGCAATGCTAATGGGGAATTTTCCCCAATAGGCAATGGTGTGTCTAAAGGATCCACTATGGGTAAGAGAGCTGGTAGGTGGGATGAGGTAGGTTCCTCTTTCGGTGGTGAGGAAGGATAGGATGAATCTCCCATGGGTAGGAGAGTTAACACCATAGGTTGTTCATTAGGTTACAAGGTGGGTGGTGAAACTGCATCGATAGAAATTGTGGACTCCTCCGTGGGTGAAGGGGGAGATGAATGAGACTCCTCTGTGGGTGAAGGAGTAGATGAGGTAGGCTCTTCTATGGATAAATGAGCTCATACTAGAATCTCCTCAATAGAGGGGATAGGAGGAAATTGAGGAATGGTTGGTACGAATTTCAAGACAACATGGACTTCACTGACATTGCTATCATTGGTTAAAAGTTCACCACTTTGGTTAGATGATGGGGTATGATTAGGGAATGGTTTCTTGAAGATATGAAAGTTTTGATTTATAGGTGCGTTCGGATTTTCTAGGACAAGATATCCATTATCTAACATTTCCTAGACAATGTTCTTGAAGGTTATAAAATTACCATCGCTATGGCCTTTTACACAATGATAGTTACAATAGTCATGTTCATTGTACCATGCAGGTATAGGATGAGTGGGGTTGAAACTAGTATGTGATTTTATGGGTGGAAGAGCAATGGCTCTAGCCTGAAGAAGTTTTTCTAATAATAAAGAATAAGGCTCCCCAATTAGAGTGTGTTTTCTTTGCTCCCGTTTGAACTGAAAAGTTTGAAAAGGAGAAAGGTTGGAGGTAGGTTTTGATTGATTAGAGGGGTGAGATGGGCCAGCCTTTGAAAATAACACATTGGCCAATCCTTTAGCTTTTGAATAATTTTTTTGGGGTTTTGAAGAGGAGGAGGTATCATTTGATTTAAAGGTAGGTTTTTTGTTTCGCAATTCAATTTTCTTCTCTTCAGTGACACAAATTTCTAGTTTTCGTGCCATGGTAAATGCTTCATCGAAGGTACGGAAGATTTTTTACTTAGAGAGTTGGTGAGATGTGCCTAGCACAAGCTCTAGGGAACAACTCTATAAGCTCAGTTTTGAGGCAACTAGAATGTTAGCTAGTTGATGAGGCTTCGCCAATGAGTGAAAAAATATGTGATAGATTTTTCATTGTATTGCCATGTTGAGTACAAGTCGGTCATGGTGGCCTTTTTGACGATATTGATTGAAAAATGGGTCTAGGAAGGATTGAGCCACTTGATTAAATGAGCAAATGGAATGTCTGGATAAACCAATATACCAATCTAACGCAGGTCCTGTCAAGGACATTTTAAATATTCATAGGAGTAAAGCATTATCATGGGCAATTAGATAACACCCATGTTTTGAAAGACCGCAAGTGTTGCTATGGGTCTTCTATACTGCTGAACAGGTTGAAATTGGGAATTTCCCAATGAAAAAGGTATGGGAGAATGGGAATAGATGGATGAATGGGCTCATTGCATATTTCATCGTAGGTTAAGGAGTTGCAAGAGCCAAAAACCGATGCTTCCAATGTTTGCATCTTTTCCATCATCATTTTAATAAGGTATTTGGTAGGATGTGATGATTGAGCACCCCCTATAATATAAGGAGGTTCATGATGAATGTATGATGTGGTTGGCATCCTAGTATATGGTGGTGTCAAGTATGAGAACTACACAAGGGAATAGATGCAGGCGGAAAATATCCCAAATAGGTGATAAACAAGATTGGGGGGTTGTTGGTGATATGTATAAGTAGGTGGGGTAGGTGTAGCGCTCGTTATAGTGATTGGAGGTAAATACTATGGGATGGAGAGGATGATGTTTTGGAATGGGGTATAGGTTGCTGACACCATGGGTGGCTGTGATGCAATAGGTATATACGAGGTAGCAGGTGTAGACGGGGCTATGCTCAAGGTGGCTAATGAAGGAATGGTTGAAACCATGGGATAAAATGACATAAAAATGCAAATGATGCTATAGGTGCCACATATATTGATGATGTGGGGTCAAGATGGGATACTACAGGTGGTAAGGTGGAAGAAGGTAACACCGAGCTAGTGGTAGCTGACGCAGAAAGTGGGGTGGTGAGGGCAGGAGGATTGGAAAAATGCATGTCATATACCAACTATCCTAATGAATTGTGAGTAGAGGAATGGATGGGATAATGTTATAAGGTAGTGGGGGTTGTGGTCAAGGAGTCTTGTGAACTACTCCTCACCGGTATTGATGATAATGGGATGAGTAGGATCCATAAGTGACAGGATGGAAGGTGGCGATGGGATAGGAGGGAGAGTGGCTAAAGGCTTGCATGGAAAACAAGGGTGTTGGCTTGAATACGGGTCAAAACCATGTGAGTTGACATAGGATTAGTAATCTATTCTCTGTAAATGACATAGAAAAATAGAAGAAATGAAGAAAAATAGGTTCCAGGAGGTTAAATTGGTCGTTATTTTAATTAGGAATAAAAACACAGGAACTGATGGTGGTTAGGTTAACCGATGACAGTGAGATGGTAACTAATGATGGTCAGGGTGACTAATACCAGTTACTGTGGGAAATATAAAGTTTTGAAAATGAGGCAATAACTGATGAAAATGAAATAAAAATTGGATTTTACAGTGATTTTAAAGGTCCAAAGGTATGATGATGTGTCTAAAGACTTCTGAAAGAACAAAAATGTGGCGAATAATGTTTTTAGTGAAATGACCAAAAATTTTGGAAACTGACAATGGTTAAGTAAACTGATGACGGTCAAATGAAAACAGATGACAATCACTAGACCAACGTTGGTAACTATTAAATTTAAAAAGGTGGAAGAATATGATTTTTGTGACTTAGATAAGATAAACTATCAACCCAAAAACCTAAGTATGATAGTAATGGACCCTAACACACCTAGAAAAAGTTAGAATACACGAACTATAATTGTGGGGTGTGAAAGGAAGAAAATAAAATGAAGAACATGACCTCACAATTCAAAACACAACTCAAGAAAAAGCTAAGAAAAAACACAAAATTAAATGAGTGAATTTTATGTTTTAGCTTATGTTATTTTAGAATGACTTGTGAATAGAACAAATTTTTTGGTTGGAAAGAGGGTATCCTATGAAGAGGCAAGATCTAAGGATGGTTTCAGGTTATGTTTTGGAGGGGGTGGTCCTTTCTCTTATTTAATGACTAGACATAGAAACCAATTGGGCACCCACTGTCAATCCTCTGATCATGTGATCATTGATAGATTCTTCCAGGCAAGGTGTTGTTTAAGAAGATGTGCAAGTTTATTTTTTTGTAGTTTGGAAAAGATAAGAGAATGTGCTCTAGCATTCAATTATGTCAACCATCAGCTGGTCATGACTTTCAGCGTATAGGTTTCCCTCAGTTGTAATGTGAACTAAGAATGTAAGCATAGAAATATGAAATGCAAGTATTTTAGAACCCAAATCGAAATGTGATATTTGATATAAACAAAGAGTGAATAGGAAAGGATATGAATTTCACTAATGTAAATGCAAGAAAAGAAAGAATGATTCGTTTTAGTCCCAAAATACAAATGTCACTGAGATAAGTAGAAGAAAGAGAAGATTCCCAAGGAGAGAATTTAATGTTAACTTATTTTTGAAAAGAAACAAACATACAATGGTTCCCTAAGAATGAAAAAATGATAGGAACCCCAGATGGGTTCCATCAGGCGTGCCTAAATGTTTCACCGGATTCTTAATAAATTAATGAAATAGATAAGGGTAATAGGCCAAGGAGGAATACTTGTTTGTAATGTTAGTTGAAGGTTGTGCACGCGTTTTAATTTCCTGACCTAAGTTGACTGTGAGAGACCCCTTTTGGATAGGAGGAACTACCTGTAAATGCAAAAAATACCACCAGATAGAGTTAAACAAAATAATGAGTGGAATGCCTAGTGGAAGCCAGATCTAAGAAGCGTGATGCTTCCTAAACAGTCTGTCAATCCAATTTTATATAATATTATTAATGTTATTTAAAATATACATGAAATAATGATCTTATTGGAATTGAAACGATTTAGGTATCTCATACAAAGCAATAAGAAAGGTCAGTTAAAATGTGATTAGGGTCAAGATGGGTAAGGTGATTGGCTGGTTTTACATTGCAGGTTTGGTATAGGCTTGGGGTAAGGTCTGGTAAAGATTAGAAATGGTTCTATCTTGTTGGGAAATGGGTATGATCTCATTGTTCTGAGGTATATTTACAGACATAGTAACCGATGTCAGCTGAATGACTAATGTCGGTTATGCAGAATGATCGACGTCAGTTGGATAACCATTTTTGATAGGGGAAATTATCAAAATATTCTTGGAATTGGTTTTTTCAGACTCTCTGTGATTGCACAGAGGTTGGAAATGGTGAGAGTGAGGTCATAAAATGGTCTTGAAGACTCATAGATGGTTAGAAGAGGGTGAAAACAGGTGAAAGGGCCAGGTATGGTAAGGTGATAGGTTAGTGGGAGGAAGGAAGTATACAGGTGTGGAGAAAGATAAAATATTGAGATGAATAATAAATCTTAGTGAAAGAAAATGGAGGTAAATGAAGAGGTGTTAGGTACTTACTGAACAACAGATTTAGAGAATGTGGGTGATGAATACGGTGAGGGAAGAGATATAGAGAGAAGAGTCATTGTATTCATACCGTGACAGTTCGAACCTTTGTGCTTCTTTGTGTGAATCCGTGATCATGAATAAGATGATGAATTCCAAAATGGTTATTGGTAGTGATCCCGTGTGTCTTCTTTTGCCTAAGTGATAAAGAAATTTGAGTGCTCCAAGTCTCTGTTCATATGAGATCCTGTATCGAATGACCAACCTAGGAAAATGCTTTTAGAAATGTATTTAACCTAATCGGCAATGGTTAGGTAATTGACATCGGTTGAGATATAACCAATGTCAGTTGAGATATAACCAACGTCAGTTAAGGTAAGAATATCAAGGTTAGCCAAAAAATAGCCAGATTGTTGCTATTTTTTGCTTGATGTCCAACCTTCTTCTGAGTCTTAAGTGATGGATCATGGAAAGATAAGTAGGAGTCCTTTTAGGTTTGTTAATATGAGTTAATTCTAGGTTTAGACTAAGTCCTAGTTGGTTAGGATAGGCTTAGATTTGGTCTTAGGTCATTAATGAGGTTTGAGTGGGTCATTTGAGTGAGGTGGCTAGGTGAGTTAGTTGGGTGAGGTGGTTAAGTGGGGATATTAATTAATTTAATTAAGATGATAAAATTAATTATCATATGCACTAGGGGAAATGAATGGGTAGGATATAGGTAATTTAATTAGTGGGGTTTAATGGGTAGTATGACCCAATTTTTATGTCTACAACAGCCAAGCAAGATATGTTATTATGTAGAAAGACTCTTGAGTACATGAACCATTTAACACTTAGTAAAAGATATGAAATAATGCGGAAGATAATTAGGTTTGAGGAGATACCTGGGAATGATACTGAACAAAGGGGGGTATTAAGGAATTAATTACAAGATGTTCACATGTACCAGGTGTTTTATTTGTATTAAAATAATTATAATATCATTATATTATATGTCAAATGTTTAATAAAGCATAAGACATCTAACAAAAAGTAAATTATATTAAGTCATACACTTGTTGTTAAGAAATGTACTTGAACTCATACCTTGAATATAAACTAGAATTAAGGGTTTTATAAACTACATGGATGGAAAATAAAGATGTAAAGTCCAATAATAGGAAAAATATTCGATATAGTTGGTGTTGCACAATATTATCCTTGTCAAGCAAGTAACATAATACATCTTAAAGGGATGAATTTGTTATATTAGATATCTTTTTCCCTTTTTGGCAAGAACTCACCCCTCAAGGAATTAAGTTGAGTTCACATGGGGATAACCATAACAACTTATCTACGGGACAAGACCGCAATTTATCCAAAAGGGCAACACATCTAGTTATGCTTGACAAGATGAGTCCATTCGAGATACACCTTGATTGTTGACTTGTGAAGGTGATCAAGAAGGTACAAACCAACTTAAGTAATAATTAGTGTAAAAGTGACTCCTTCCCTTTTATATCATTAACCCTCATATGGATGTTTAATGTACTTACAATAAGTTTCATATTCCCAACATATGGGTGGTTAACAAGTACACCTACACATAACTAGTGTAGAAATATCATAGACATACATGAGGGGTATGTTGGTTATTTTAATTAACTGAAGAGGATGAAAATTTATGTAATCAAGTACGAAGGTACATTGATATTTCCTAAAATAGGGTACAAAGGTAATTATCTATCTTGATAAGCTAAATGAACCTAGTAAATAGGAATGGACAATAATGAGAGCTTACATTGTTAATTATGAATATAATAACTTGAATAATGAAAAAGAATCCATATGTCAAAATAACTTAACCACAAAAGGACATCTGATCCTAATATAGATAACAATAATTAAGTGCTAGTGAAATACAAGTTCTAACTAATGAGTGTGTTGTCAAGGAACTAAGGATGGAAAACATGACTTAAAAATATGGCCGAAGTAGTGTAAGCTTGCTTAATACACTGTTGCGATTTCACCAGGATATAAGATGTAAGATGTCAAATGGGATTCTGTTACAGATTCCTGGGTAGACATTTATAATAAGACACTTGATTACCCTTGACTAAAAAAGGAAACCATTGGTATATTTAGTATACTTGCTTGTAAAGAGTGATATGAGGGATTGGAGTTAAACTGACTCATACATTACACATGGTTAACTGTTATTAGATGGATGTTGGTTCTAAATTAGGTGAATTTAGAAAAATTATGCATGAGATATGAACTTAAGATTTAGGTTGGATTTAAATATATGGTTGTTTAAATCAACGAAGCATGAAGTTAACAAAAAAACTCCCTAGATTTTTAGTATAAAAAGCGGATGTTACACCTAGGGAAAACAACTATAAAATATATCCATGACTAACCAATTGATCAATCACATACACTTCAATCTCTACAACAATAAAAATCATATCAACCAATAAAAATGAACACAAAGCATTTATTATTCCAGATGACATAACTTGGAAGTTATATCATCACTTTCCCAGATGACCTAACATCGGAAGTTATTCTACATTTCACAACTGCTTCCAGATGACCTAACATGGAAGCCAACACATACAAATTTTAGTACATCCACGGAGTGGGGAAAATGAGACATCATTTCCTTTCCTATAATTCTCCTATATGGGTTATCACGTTTGATCAAAAATTTGATCCAAAATCAACAAAAAATGATCTTTTTTTGTTTGCAATAGCTAGGTCTTTAGAGGATGTAGTTAAAGTTGGAGAGTAAAACTAAACCTCTCTCCCTACACTATTCCTCTGGAAGCAGGACGCCCAAATCCTTAGTTTTTAATATACATGCAATCAAGTTAAGAACTGATCACTCCCTTCCCCATCACATCTCCATCAACAAAAAATATAAATCTCTAATCATTTAACACCACAATCATCAATATCTCTTAGTTCTCCTCATAACAGTCCCATATCTTTCGTTATGTTGCATGGATCAACATGTTGATCCATGATTCACCATGTTATATTTTATCACTCGACACATAATTCTACTACATCCTTCACGTACTTTAATGACATGGGATTCTCTGGACTTATTAGGTATGCATCTCTATCTACTTTATGTTACCGAGATTTTGCTCACCAACATAAAGTGGGGAAAAATGTAGACACAAAATCATGCACTTACTACTATTATTATACCGCCAAGTATGTTGTTGTATATATGGATCTTGCATAAGAAAAGTATTTGTTGGGGGTTAGCACATACTTGTTGTATAGATCTATAATCATAATTAAGCATACAAGCAATACATATGGAAATAAACTAGAAGAATAATAGACAAGATATAACATGGTTCACCTAGTGTGGGCTACGTCCACCAAGAAACAACCAATCTATTAATATTTGGTTTACAGAGGAAATACAATAAAGATTTGCAATCTTCCACACCTCACATGAATGTACAATAATTTTCCTTCACAAGCTTCTCTTTTCTCTCTCGAAGAATTCCTTCTTACAATTCTCTCAATTCTTACCTTCTAACCCTACCTTTCTAGCTTATAAGCATATATAAATATCTGGGAAACTTAGCTATGCATTTACAACCATTAGATAACCTTTATAATTAAAGGTTAGATCTAATCTCATGTTTATAGTAAAAAATTCACGCACTGGTAACTGATGGCAGTTACCCAATCAATACTGGTTTCTACTAGCTAACTGATGCCAGTAGCCCAACTGACGCCGGTTATTGTGTAAACCTACAAGTTGTAAAAAATGCTATTTGTGAATCCATTTAGCTCCGCAACTCAACAATCTCCCACTTGGAGATAAATTTTTGCACCATATCATATAGATCCATCCTTGGATCTTTTCCTTGACCTATTTCTTACTCTTCAAGTCTCAAACTTGAATACCAACAGAAGTGGAGTGAATCTCCAACTTCTCCTTTGCCAACAAATTTGTTTGCATATATACAGGGTTCTCATTTGTATGAATTTTATCCAGTTTTAATTGCCCATCCTCCAACACCTACCGTATGAAGTGATGTGTGAACTGAATGTGTTTCATTCTTGAATGGAATAATGAGTTATTTTACAGATGAATCACACTTTGACTATCACTGTACAATCTAGAATCCTCCTGCTCCTTTCCCAACTCTTCCATATACTTGTGTATCCATATCATCTCTTTTCTAGCATCTGTAGCTGTAACATATTCGGCCTCTGTAGTAGACAAGGCCATAACCTTATATAATTTCAAAATTTAGCTAACTATCGTGCCACATACTGTGAATGTATATCCAGTGGTGCTTCTCCTACCATCCAAATCTCTAGCCATAACTGAATAAACATAGCCACATAAAGAAGTATTTGACCCTCCATAGCATAAATGCATGCTGCATGTCCCTCTAAAATACTTGAGTATCCATTGGACTATTTTCCAATTGTCTTTACCTGGATTGGCCATAAATCTACTCACAACTCCCACTTCCTGTGCAATGTCTAGTCTGGTACAAACTATAACATACATAAGACTTCCAAATGTTGAAGCATATGGAACCTGTGCCATGTAATCTACCTTCTCATGTGATGTAGGACACTGATATTTTCTCAATTTAAAGTGTCCAACCATAATTGTACTTATAGGTTTTGAATTCTACATTTTAAATATTTTCAACACTTTATTGATATAATCTTTCTGAGACAAATACAATTTCCTCTTCTTCCTATCTCTGTGAATTTTCATGACAAGGATTTTCTTTGTAGCTCCCAAATCCTTCATTGCAAATGTATGAGCTAACTTTTCTTTAAGCTCAACAATTCCCTGCATATTAGATCCTATAATAAGCATATCATCTACATACAATAACAAAATAATATAGCTTCCATTTTCAAGCTTCTTGAAATAAACGCAATGGTCATATTCAAATATCATATAACCATGCTCATGCATAAAGTTGTCAAACCTCATATTCCATTGCCTTGGGGATTGCTTGAACCCATACAAGCTTTATTTCAACATGCACACAAGTTTCTCCTTACCCTTGAATTCATAACCAAGTGGTTGCTGCATATGTACACACACACACACACACACACACACACACACACACACACACACACACACACACACACACATCTTCCTCCAAATCACCGTAAAGAAAATCCATCTTAACATCAAGTTGTTCTAAGTGAAAATATTCTATTGCAACTAAACTCAAAATAGTAGGTATAGAAGTCATTTTTACTACAAGAGAAAAGATCTAACCAAAATAAACACCTACTTTTTATGCAAACCCTTTTACCAAAAGCCTTACCTTGTATCTTTTCTATCCACCCTCTTCTTCCTTGATCCTGTAAATCCATTTGTTCTGCAATGTTCTCTTACCTTCTAGAAACTTAACCAAATCCCATATCTATTTTTGTTTGAAGAAGTCCATCTCCTCATCCATGCCATAGTACCACTTCTTGTGGGTTTCCACATGCATTGTTTCTTCAAAAAAATTTGGTTCACCATTATCAATTAATAATAGATAAAATATGTAAGGTGTAAATCTTTCTCGAGGTTTACTTACCCTTTGTGACCTTATCACAAAAATCTGGAGTGTCGGAGGCTCATTTTGTACATCCTATACATTCATATCAACCTCTGACAGTGATAAATGCCAGTCACCTATAGCCAACATCGGTCCAGGTGATTGATGTTGGTCTTGCTCTTCTATAGCTAACGTCGATTCTAGATGCCGACACCAGTCCTATGTCTGCCAACATCGGTCACCCCTGCCGACTCTGGTACCTGTAGATGTCTTTTTTAAATATAAGAATGCATTTTCTTCCACAAAATCTTCCATCCTTTCATCTTTGGGTATCAAAATTTAATCCTTCCACATTCTCTTTTCATTCCAATCAATATTACGACTCCTAAAAATATTAGAATCTTCTAAATCCCAAAACAGAATCAGAAATCACCAGAGCCATAACCAATAAAAGTGCATCTCTTGGATTTAACATCCAACTTCTTCATATTTTCTTTATCAACATGCACAAAATATTTTAAACTAAATACTATAAGAAAAGAAATATCTACCTATTTTCCAATCCAAGATTCTTCTAGTATTCCACCATCTAGAACACTTAAAGGCCCACGGTTGATTAAATATACTACCGTGTGTACTACTTTTGTCCAAAGCTGTAAAGGTAATCCGACATGTATCCTCATTATTCTTACACATTCCATGATAGTCTTGTTCATTCTTTCTACCAAACCATTTTCTTGTGGTGTTCTAGGAACCATTCTTTCTCTATGTATTCCATTCACTGAACAATAATCATTGAAAAACTTGTTGTAGTACTCACCACCATTGTCAGATCTAAGGTATTTTAACTTTAAATTTGTTTCATTTTCTACAAGGGCTTTCCATTTTCTAAAATTCTCATAAACATCAGATTTATGCTTTATACAATAAACCCACACCTTTCTTGTGGCATCATCAATGAAAGTTACATAATATTAGGATCTTCCATGAGAAGCTACCTGGGCTGGTCTCCACACAATCTGAGTGCACAAGCTCTAATTTTTTCTCCTTATTTTTTGCCCCAACTTTAAGAAATATCACTTTATTTTTCTTTCCAAATATGCAATGCTCATAGAAATCAAGATCTACATTATTAAAATATGATAACTTACCCTTGCCTTTAATATTTGTATTCCCTTTTTACTCATATGACCTAGCCAATTATGCCACATGATTGTATCTAGATCTGAAGTAGATAGCATAGAAAAGGAATCAACAATATAGGTAGACAAATACAATGTTCCTACCTTCTTATCTCTTTCTACAATAAGAACACCCTTGGTAACTTTCCAAGAGTTGGTTGTGAATGTAACCATGCAACCAGATTCACCTAGTTGACCTACAAAAATTATATTTCTCATTAGGCTTGGCACATACCTCACATAATTCAATATACATGTATTTCCATTCTGTAATTTTATATGAACTTCCCCTTTACCAGTAATATTGCATGGTTCATCATCTCTTAAATAAAATGCCCAAAATTACCCTGGACATAATTTTGGAAATAACCCTTATTAGGGGTAGCATGGAAAAAATATCCTAAATATAAAACCCATGATTCTATTTTATTATCTAAGGAAAGAATAATGGCATCTTACATTAGCTTTGTTGTAACATTTTCCTATTTACCTTTGTCAGGTATATTCTCTTTGTTTTCCTTGAACCAAAAATCCTTCTTTGCATGTCCTCTCATTCGACAATTCCAGTAGGTTATTCCTCTACCTCTGGATTTAGATCTGCCATTCTTAGAATTTGATTTCCCATTATTATTTCTCTTGGATATCTCCTTCTACCTTCCCCTACTTTGTACTTTCAAATCATTTCTAGATGATGAATCTCCTGTACTATTCCTGCGTATTTCTTCATTCAGGATTACACTAACCACATCATCAAACTTTAAAATATTAGAAGTAGAAGTTGTATTACTAATAACCATTACCAAGTTATCCCAACTATCTGGAAAAGAGAATATGAATAAAAGTTCTTCCAGTTCATCATCAAATGGGATATTAACCGATTTTAATTGATTTATAATGGAACAAAAATCATTTAAATGGTTTTATATAGATCCACCTTCTTGCATTTTAGAATTAAATAATTTTTTCATCAAATAAAATTTATTTGAAGCACTTGGTTTTTCATATAAATTAGCCAAATATTTCATCAAATCTACTCTAGTTGATGCTTCATTAATATTAGAAGCTAAAAATGTGGCGAGGCTCAATCTTATAGATCCCAGAGCCTTTCTATCAAGAATCTTCCATTCTTCATCAGTAATCTTTGTAGGCTTCGCACTTGCATCCAACGGTAAATATAAATATTTTTGATAAAAATAATTTTCCACCTGCATCTTCCATAATTTTATAAATACGGTTGTCAAATTTGTCCACTTTGTATTTATTATCTTCTTCCATAGTTGTCCGCCCACTCAATCAAAAATCCCTCTGTGAGTAAATTTGTCAACCCATAAAACCCGCAAACAAAAAAGCTCTAATACCAATTGTTGGGGGTTAGCACATACTTGTTGTACAAATCTATAATAAGAATTAATCATACAAATAATAAATACATAAATAAACTAGAAGAACAATAAAAAAGATATGATGCGGTTCACCCAGTGTGGGCTACGTCCACCACGAAACAACCAATCTATTAATATTTACTTTACAGAGGAAATAAAATGAATATGTGTAATATTCCACACCTCACATGAATGTACAATACTTTTCCTTCACAATCTTCTCTTTTCTCTCTCAAAGAATTTCTTCTTACAGTTCTCTCAATTCTTTCCTTCTAACCCTAGTTTTTTGGCTTATAAACATATAAAAACGTTTAGGGAAACTTAGCTATGCATTTACAACCCTTAGATCTCCTTTATAATACAAGTTTGGATCTAATCCCACATTTGTAATAAAAAATTTCACGTATAGGTAACCAATGTTGGTTACCTAGCTGATACCAGTTCCTACTAGCTAACTGAGGCCGGTAACGCAACCAAATCCAGTTACTGTGTAGACCTACAAGTTGTAAAACATGCTATTTGTCAAGCCATTTAGCTCCATCACTCAACAATATTCAATGATGGACCATTCCATAGTCCATCTATTTTGTCTTGTTGGTATTTTTTTTGTTTGTCTTACTCATGTGTTCACTCATACACACAAATGTGGGTAGGTAAGAGGGATCCATGTCTATCATTTCTCACTCATTTGTGTTGACTAGTCTCTAGAAACTAGCACCCAGGGCTAGACACTAGTGCTAGGCAATCCTATCCATACTGGAAGCCCTTGTCCTCTTTTATGTTTGATCTTATTTTTAACATTTGAGGTCAGTATTTTTGGTTTTCCCTCTCATCTCCCGATGTACTAGTTGGCATGTTAGGTCATTAGTGTTGAAATTTGAACAAGAGATCCCTATATAAACACAACATACATACCATTATATGGGGAAAATATTCTTATCAAGGGCTAGCTATCTACATAGAGTAAGGGACTACATTTTGGGCCATTACTCTTCATACACACAGTATAGGAATGGGAGTTCATTCTATTCCATCCACACATTTGCATTTTTATCTAGCTATTGCTCTCTATTTTGGCATTGTTGGCACAAGGGTGACCTAGGAGAACTATTTCACACATAAGCACACAAAACTACATTGGGTATGAGATACAGTGCAATGCTCAGTTGTAAGTCCACCATTATGATGACCGAGGACATTCTAACCACTCATTTTACATCTTTATTTTTTAGGATTTGATGTCTACTTGAGGGTTTTGTAGGTGCTTTCTTCATTGCAGGTTTATAGGTACCTCAACGATCCAAGCGCAACATATATGTGATCAAAGGTGAACAAGTGCAAAAGTCCTAGCAACCATATTGGAACCGTGTTCTGACCTTTTCTACAGACCTAGGTGCCAAAAAATCTAGACTAGGGTGCCTTAAGTGGCCTCATCTCTCTCTAAACTCCCCAGTATAATTAGTTACACCTCTGTTACATTATTTATGGTTCGTTGTAATAGTATGTTCTTCTATTTCATCACACTTCTCAATCATAGATCACTGCAAGGTAATAAAAAATCAAGGTAAGTGCTTTACCCGTCACCTATTTCCTTTCATTATTAAAATTAACTAAATTTTTTAGCATTCAAATTTCAATGTATTTCATTTATAGCAGTTCTTTACATTTACATTTTAATAAAATAATAAAATTTTATTGAATCAAGTGTAAACATGGGAGTGAATGAGTGTGGTGAGGTCCATTTGATATGTAGACCCTCAGCAGTCAAGTATGGACCATGGAACTAGAGTGTGTCATAAGGTAGTGACGAATTTGATTATGTATCAAGATGTATATGGTGTATGCGAGAGATGAGATGTGAGGTGATGATAATATAATACGAGTGTTGATGCTAGAGAGGGGGTGGAAAGTAAACGTCAATGCCCCTAAGTGTGTGATGGTAAGTGCACTACTCTAATGAAATTAAAATATGAAGGCCCATCACCCAATGTTGGTGGAGATGAAGATGTGTGATCATGCTCTAAGACTGGTGGTGTATGATATAGATGATGTACATTTGAACAGAATCATATATGGATGCGACTGATGAATATACTGCGAAGGTGATGAAGGAATACGTGAAAAAAAATGTGGAGGTGATGAACACCTATGTGGAGTGAAACGAGGTGGTGAAATATTCCTAGATGAAAGATGTGTCTTCATGATGGACCTAAAATGATGTTACTATACTAGAAGAGAAAATTAGACCACATAGGTCGTGTTGCGAACAGAAAAGATAAGAGTGGATTTTACCTTAGGTTTGATTGGCCGTAGGGAATTAGATGGTCTAGGTGATGGACTGGAAACCTCATAAAGAGGTTGTGACCATGGAGTAGATGGAGGAACACCATTGATATAGATACCCTAATTTTTTTGAATGAACTTCAGATGCTAGTGATTCATGGAGATAATAGACTGAGACCTACAAATCCAATTGAGACCTAAGAGCATGTCACACCCTTTGATTGTTTGTGTACTACAAGAAAGGTAAAAATCATGGTGAGAGGACTGAAAGTAAATTGAATCTTAAGAACCCCATATGAATTAGGAATTAGATATGCAATTTGTGAGAGTGGATAGCCAATAGCAACAAGAAGTGGAATAGAACATACGTTGATACACCATGATGGATTAACTTTAGTGTTATTTATAAAGATGGATCCAATAGAAGATGCACTTATGTGTAAGTGATTAGAAGATAATGTAGCATCATAATCATGATCAAAGAAATAAATTATTGGTAGAGAGAAATGTCAGCATGAGCAACTAGGAAACCAAGAGCTCCCGATGTAGGAGGCACAACATGATATATATGATTAGCTAAGGAATTGGCCACTTTTTTGTCATGTTTTGGAAGTGAATTATTGAATATGTTGAGGCTTATGATTTTTATTAATTGGTGCAGAGGATTTAGGATATGGAAGCTCAATTTTTTTTTATCATCGATAAAGATCTTGGATGATAGTGTGAAGTTTGAAACACCTATCTGTAGAATATTTGACACATTGATGATAGTCGCATCAAAAGTTCTCATTGTAATTTTACCTTTAAGATGAGATGGATCCAAGGTGAGCAAAGGGGGAAGCGTACTAAGATTTCTATCAAGAAGTTGTTGTAATATAAGATGCAGAGAAACAATCAACTTTGTATATGTACACTTAGGTGGGTACCATTGGAGTTATTTGGTATTAGAGACAGTGTTGAAAGTGACCATAGCTTTAGTAGGTTTCGTGATTGGTTTAAAATTTAAATTTTTTTGAAAGAGTGTAGATGAAAAAGATTGGTTTTAATACTTAAGCTTTCTTATAGATAACAGTTTCATTTCACGTAGCTTAAGAGTGTGACACAGTTAATTGAATGATGGAGATGTTTAAAATATGACTCTCTCCTTAAGAGGTGATAATAAACATTAAATGAACAAGTATTCAATTTCATAGTACACAAGCACATTAAATATCTTAGCTAGGTTGTTCTTGTAGTGTAGGACATATTCCACTAAATGCTCATTAGATCCTAGTTTAAGTTGTGTAAGTTGAGCATATGAGATCCAAGAGCCGATATTTATAGAGAAATGAGTGAGAAAAACATTTGCTAGATGCGTGAAAGATGTTACTGAGTGGACAGGTAGATCATAAAACCAACACATCACATAATCATGAAGAATACGAGGGAAGAGTTTAGCTAAGAGAATATGATTATATGCAAAATCTAGACATGCTGCATGAAATTATCGTAGATGTTCTTGTGGTTCACCATGTCCATTGGATATGGGAATCTTAGTGGTGAAAAAATTAGGAGGAAGTGAGAAAGTGGATATGGGTGGTGTGAATGTATTGTGAAGTAACAAAGTGGAATCTAAAGATGGGGAAGTGCGAGAAGTAACCTACTGTGATTGACAGATTTGAATTTGAAGATCTTGGTAAAGAGAGGCCAACTCTTGATTACTAATGGAAGAGGCATGACATGGATGAGAAATAAGAGATGGAGTGGAATGATTAGTGGGAGTAGGAATTGATACTAGAATAAAAGAAAGAGTCAGAAGAGTGGAGGTAGGTAGCTGAGTGGAAATGGAATTTAGGGATAATGGCGGAAGAATTAAGCTTTGTGAGATTGGGGCTTCCTCATGAGCAATAAATAAAATAAAATCTAAATCCTGCGGATGCTCAACAATATGATAATTAAGGGCTTTAAAGTGGGCCTCATTAAATTTCTCATAATATTGAGCCATAGTGATAAGAAAATTAAATCCTTGGAGGGAAGGAGTATTCGAGTGACGGGTTCACCAAAATGATTTAGCTAAAATGTGAATTTATATGCCTAATTTGATTGCTATTATAACAGTAAATAAAGAAATAATTAAGTAAAAAAATTCACCCAATCAAGCTAAGAAAGAAAGTATGAAACCCTAAGTTCAACGAAGAGGTAAGATGACTTAGTTGTTTTGTAATTGTTCCTAGACTATGTGAAAATTTTAACCAGATGAATAGAAAGGGAGGAACATCACACAAAGCCTCATAAAAGTGTGCGAGCTATCGATCTTCCTAGATTGGGGAACCTAGAAAGGGACAAGGGTTCATGTAGGTGCCCTAGGCCTATTTTTGGGTTCTTATGTCTGTGGAAGTGCTCATAAAACCTCCTCTGAGTCATCACAATTTGTTCTCTTTTGTCCACCTTTGGTTTCTAGTATGTTCACCGAGGTCACAAATAGCCTACAATAAATAATCCACCTATAAAAACCCTTAAAGAGACATCAAATCCTAAAAATAAAGATTCAAAATAAGGTGTCTGACTATCCTTAGGTGTCACAATGGTGATCTTACAACTGATCACTACACTACATCTTAGACCCAATGTATTTCTCTATGTGTGTGTGTGGAATTGTGCCCTATGTGGCTCTTGTGCGTGTCACACTTGATAGCGAGCAAGTAAGCTAAATGCAAAGAAATGTTATATATGTATGCAGGGAATAAAATGAACTTCCCTCCTATGAGTGTGTATGCAGAGTAACCAGCCCTTGTGTCCCTTGGATGGTTCTATATGGATGCAATGGAGCTCTTAGATTTTTTATGGATGCAACCTTAGGTGTCATAGCTAATGCTTAGTGCATGGTCCCTTATTATGATCACACACAAACACAACACACACACACACACACACACCACACACACACACACACACTGAAGGATTGGATAAACAGATAGGGTGTGGGCGTAGGAGGAATACCTGTTAAAATGTTGGTTGATAGGGTTTGTTGCGTGCGTAAGGATTTCTGACTCCATAGCTTGGTTGTGTAGAGCTTCCTTTTGGCGGGGAGGAACTACCTGTAATAAAAACGACCACCAGATGGAATTACACAATATGTGCAGTAATTGCCTATGTATTCTAATCTGGGAAGTGTGATACTTGTTTTGTTCTAGATGCTGTTAGTCCACTGATTTTAAACAAAGTAATCGTAATAAAGTAAATCCGAAATTGTAGTGTGAAAGTGATTTAGTTATCTCACTTAAAACACAATAAGAAAAATCTAATCTAAAAAGCTAGGTTAGAGTAGGATCCCAAGGTCAAGTGACTAGTTCTGGGTCTCTACAGGTCTGACAGAGGTCTTAGGAAGATCACAAGTGAATGAGGGTGAGGAAAAATTAGGTGGGTAGGTCACTGTTTAGTTGTTAGGGAAAATATTTAGACCGATGCCAGTTAAGGGTGGACCAATGAAAGGTTAGGGGGTAACCAGTGCCGGTTACTGTGGAAATTGGGAATGCCACAGAATGAGCTTTGGGTATCCTTTGTGATTGCACAAAGGAATTTGGTTGGTCGGATGAGGTAGTTGGGTGATTTGGGGTAGGATTTGGCGAGGTTATATGGAGGGAGAATGTTGAAGGAGGTCAATGGGTGGCTAGTAAACAATAGGTGATAATATAATGATGAAACAAAATGAACCAGAGAAGTATAATGTTTTACTTACTTGGATTCTAGTCCTGAACACCTTTGAGTGAGGGAGGGAGGTGTTGGTAAGAGGTTGAAGGCTGCATATGATCACCAATTGTAGGAGAGCTTCTACATGGGCTGCATGTGCATTCCTCTTTGCTTGGCAGTGAATTGCCTAGTGTATGCTAGATCTGGGAAGTGTGATACTTCTTAGATGGCTGTTAGTCCACTATTTTAAACAAATTAATTCGGTAAATAAAGTAAATCCTATTGTAGTTTGAAATGATTTAGGTATCTCACTTAAAACACAATAAGAAAAAATCTAATCTAAAAAGCTAGGTTAGAGTAGGATCCAAAGGTCAAGTGACTAGTTCTGGGTCTCTACAGGTCTGACAGAGGTCTTAGGAAGATCACAAAGTGAATGAGGGTGAGGAAAAATTAGGTGGGTAGGTCACTGTTCTAGTTTGTATGGGAAAATATTTAGACCGATGCCAGTTAAGGGTGACCAATGAAAGTTAGGTGTAACCAGTGCCGGTTACTGTGGAAATTTGGGAATGCCACAGAATGAGCTTTGGGTATCCTTTGTGATTGCACAAAGGAATTTGGTTGGTCGGGATGAGGTATTGGATGACTGGGGTAGGCTTTAGTGAGGATTTATATGGATATATAGAGGTGGAATGTTAGATAGGAGGTCAATAGGTGGCTGGGTAAGCAATAGGTGATAAAATAATGACGCAACAAAATGAATCCAGAGAAGTATGACATGTTTTATAATTACTTGGATTCTAGTCCTAGATGTCTACCTTTGAGTGAAGGATGGAGGTGTTTGATGAGGGGATTGAAGGCTTCCATATGATCACCAGTAGAAGAAAAGCTTCTTCCTGGGTTGCATGTGCATTGCTCTTTGGTTGGTTAAATCAGATCATTGCTGGGGTGGTTGTGTAGGTTTAGCCTATGCTGTAGATTTATACTGCACTCTTGGGCCTAGGAGCACATATTTTGTGTTCGACCTATAGGGATGCCCCAAGTAAATGCATTCCCACAGAGATGTGTGTGGTTGGGATACAGGAGATGGGTGCCAGTTACAAGAGGGTGGAGGTCAGATAGGCCAACATATGATGTGGCCCATTTTTGGAAGTTGTTGGAGGGGTTATCTAGAGTGGACATTATTTGGAGGCCATATGTGGGATTCCCCTCATATAAGTACATGTATGAGGAGATAGCTGAGCTCCAACTAGAGAGGTGGATTTATGGATGCCGTGCCAGGGAGGATGAGATGATCCTGGTTGACAGGGTCCAACGGCAGTTCAGGCTTGTAGATGATATTTCTCTGCCCTTCTGACAGTATCAGAGAAATGACGTGGAGAGGCCTCTCCCTCTACCATAGCCTACAGTGCCTACAAGAGAGGAGGAAAAACTAGTGGATCAGCAGATTGATGATGCCAGATGCATAAATAGGTATAGGTAGTGGTGGGCGACTCAGTTATGAGCCATACCCCCTAGACTAGGGCATCCAGATTTAGCTACTGTGACAGTGCAAAGAGATGACCTACAGGGGCATGTAGCGACACTGATCACATAGATAGGTATACTACAGACAACTAGAGGGGTCAGAGGAAGAGGTAGCAGAGATACGAGTATAGGTGGCCAGCCTGCAGGACCAGATGATGGAGGGAGAGGGTGGAGGAGATGGAGATAAAAGAGATGGTTAGGTGGCAGCCCTATAGAATCAAGTGGTAGGATTACAGGGCCATTTGGCCACAATCCAGGCAAATATTGGGGTCTTACAGGCCCAGATACAGGCACAGAGGTAGGGGCACCACCATAGGCACAAGGAGCTGGTCCCAGTTCATAGGCTAGCGCAGGACATATACAGGGGCCGAGACCTATGGGACCACCACAGACCATGCCTATATCTAGGCTATGGGATACCCTAGGTGAGGCACGATACTATCAGGACCAGCTCATGGAAGTCATGATAGACTTCCTCTCTTATAGAGAGTACAAGTTACAATAGGCATCCAGTGAGAGGATGAGATCCCACACACATAGTGTGGAGAGCATAGGAGGGCAGCAAGCTCCGAGGCCCGATCAGGGTGAGGCCACCAGCGTATGGTGACCAGAGCTAGGTGATGTGCCGATAGGGACATAGGAGGCAGAGGGTGAGATAGGTGATATAGAATGGAGGAAATCCAACGAGATGTTTGATATGTGGCCACCCTGATTTTTATGTATAATAGTGATTATTTTTGATATATATGCCGGCCTGTGTGATGAAGATAGTTGTATTTTTGATCACATACTAGCCTGCGTGCCGAAGAAATCCATAGAAAATGAGGATGTATGAGTGATTTTGTTGTATATTGTGAGAAAATACCGGCTTGCATGCTGAATATTTTTTATATTGTTTCATTCATTTTTTTTGTATAGATGAGACCGACCTACGTGATGATGACATTTTGTATTGTATATCGGCCCTGCGTACTGACATTTTTGAGAGGATGAACATGATGAGATAGGCATGTATTTTGAGATACACATTTATTGATTTATACATGAGATTCATGGTATTTTGTGATGTGTTAATATGTTTATGAGATATTGGTTTCATGGCTTGTGTTAGATGAGATATGGATTTGTTATTTTAAAGTGGTTTGAAATTAGGTGAGTTAGGCATGATGGAGTCAGGTCAGTGTAGGTATTCTACAATTGATTCAGGTTATAGGCATGGATCGAGTCAGGTTATAGGCATGGATTGAGTTAGGTTTGGTTAGACATGGATCGAGTCAAGGTATAGGCATGGATCGAGTCAGGGTATAGGCATGGATTGAGTCAGGTTATAGGCATGGATTGAGTCAAGTTTGGTTAGGCATGGATCAAGTTAGGTTATAGGCATGGATTGAGTCAGGTTTGGTTAGACATGGATCGAGTCAGGGTATAGGCATGGATCAGTCAGGTGGGTTTATGCATGGTTGAGTCAGGTTGGTTATGATTCATTATTTTTTGCAATGAATGATACTATGGGTCTTATGTGAAATGGTGTATAATCTATGCATAATGATTATAGAGGGATGGTAGGTGTAATAAATGTATAAAATGGTAAACAACTTGTTATGTATGTGGCTTAATTTCTAATTTTGTTAGAAAAAGGGAACTAAGTGAAATGTGATGTAAATAGTGAATTAGGCATGGTTGATGAATTGTTTTAGAGTAGAGAATGGACGAGCTAACCTCCAAGGGTCCCAGCTCTCGGAGTGCTTCCTACATAGTCCCGACAAAAAGGGACCTTAGGCCGATGTAGTTCTCCCCATGAGCTAGGGAATAATATGAGAATGAGGTGGTAGGTTCTTTGGTCATGTTGTGGGTTTAGGTTTAATAGGTGTGGGTAGATTACAGGTAAAATTTTGTAGGTGTTTTACCTAATTTCTTAGTTTTTTGAGAAGTAGTTGATGAAATAGATAAGGTAAAGGTGGTAATAGGAATACCTATTTTAGGATGGTTGAAGGTTATATGTGTGCATATTTAAATTCTGAATCAAAGTGATTATGAGACCTTACTTTTGGCTAGGAGGAACTACCTGTATAAGAACCAAAACAAGACCACCAAAAAGAGTTAAACAATATATGCAGTGGACTGCCTAGCATATGCTAGATCTTGGAAGTGCGATACTTCCTAGAAGGCTGTCAATCCATTGTTTAAAAAAATTCAATGATGAAATAAAGTAAATGTTTTCCTACTGTAGTTTAATATGATTTAGGAATCTCAGTGCGTGTTCTCATATCCAAAAAAAAATAGGCTAGATCTAACCTAACAGGCTAGGCTAGAAGGATATCTAGAGGTCAAGTATGTTGGTTATAGGTGAATATGAGCTAACATGCTAGGTTAAAAACAAATCTGAAGGTCAAATAGGTGTTCAAGTAAGTATATGTCAGAAGAAATGAGGTTAAGTTAAATGTGGGTCACAATCAATTTGTTATTTTGGAAGATATCAAGAGACACAGAGAAGGACCTGTTGATGCAAAATCACAGCACCCCTGGATATTGATCAGTTTTCTAGGTTGATCATATTAATATCCAGTGTGATTGCATAACATTGAATCCTCTCTCTAAGCGTGGGACTTGTAAAACCGAGAGAGGAATCTCCAGAGAAGGCTGGTTCCTGCTCCTAAACTACCTGCCACAAGCTATTCCAGTGCAGGCAAGCTAATCTAATCCTAATCTAACCATGCCAAGGAGACAGAGAGAAAGAGAGAAGGGAAAAACAGCAAAAGCCTACACTAAAACGGTGATACACCAGAGAAGGAGAATGTTGGACATCTATCAAAACTGCCATGGGACAAAGAGAGGTGAGCAATGGGAAGGATGGACAGATGCATCACAGGCCCAAGGATAGATTTTCACACAGAAAATGTCCCAAAACTCCATGAACACAGCTCCAGACCTGCATTGAACATTCAAACATGCACAAATACCTGCAATGAAGAGAGGCAAGAAGAGAACAAGCAAAAACAAGGAAGGATGGACATATGCATCACAAAACATGTTTTGTTGCTCCAGAAGTTTGCACAGAACATCATTCCATTAATAAGAGGCAAAAATGCCATTACAGAGCAAGGGAGGAGGTTCGAACTCCATTTTCAACCCTAGAGAAGAAAAGAAGGGAGGACTGAGCAGAAAGAATGAACAACCTTTTTTATATTTTTGCCACTCCTTACAATATATAGGAAGAATGATGAGAGAAGGAAGAAAGAGGAAAGTCAGATCTCCTCCATTGACCAAAACCCCCTCCAGGTCATATTTTAAATCATTTCATCATGGTAGAAGTGATGGATCCTGGAAAAACGACGGGCTGTCTGCTGCATTAAAACTGGTTACTGAAATGTCACTTCTGTCATTACCACATGTCAGAGCCGTTTCTTGATTTTATCTCTCTAGACTGCACCAAAACTCAAGATTAGCCCCATAATCATGTAGAGGATTTCACTGGCTTTCCGTTGATATAAGGAACATGCAAATCTGAGCTTTGGATCAAAAGATATGACGATTTGAGGATTTAGGGCACGGAACAGGCGAAAACAGATTTTTAAAATATTTTCCCGCGCATTGCCACCTAGATGACACGTGGCAGACTCTGATTGGATGAGAAAGGTCTTCAGCCCGTTGGGTTCAGGATTCTCCTCTCCATATGCATCGGGTTTGGGAGGTGGCTCAACATATGTTTTCGCCCCATGCTTTTTCGACTTGTTTCCCCGACTATGAAACTCGATTTTCTTTGTGCGTCGGGCTTTCCAACCCCTCCGACACATTTCTTAGGTGTCAGGTTTTTCAACCCTTCCGACATGTTCTTGTGCCATGTTTCTCCATCATGTTTTCCTGACTATGAAACCTGATTTCCTTTGTGCTTCGGGTTTGGACGACCCGACGACATATCCCTTTGTGTGGGGTTTTCGCTTGGATACGTGGCAGCTTCTCATTGGTTCGGATCAGCGCTCGAAAACTCACCCTTTGACTTTTTGACCTTTTCCCTTGTGAGGACACGTGGCAGCTTCTGATTGGCTCTCAGCTCCTTCGCGTACTTCGCCTCCATTTTTCCCGGATGTCCCATTTGATTTTGGCCCCTTTGTGCTCATTTCGGCCGATTCGGTCAGTTCGGGCATTTTTGGCCCGCTTGTCCCACTTTGCTTCGGACTGACTTGACCCTTTTCGGCCGGTTCAGCCGGTTCGTGCCCTATTGTCCCACGCATCCCAATTACTTTTGGGCTCCTTGTGATGATTTCGCGTGATTCGGCCGGTTCGGGCATTTCGCGTCCATTTGTTCCATTCGTCTCGAACTGCCCCCTTTGTGTTTATTTCGGCTGATTCTCTCTCTCGGTCAAACCGGCATTTCGCGCCCGCCACGTACTTTCATCCCACTTGTCCCAAATGCTTTGTGGGCCGATTGGACTCATTTCAGATGGTTCGGGTGGTTCGCGTACTTTTGTCCCATTTGTCCCAACTTGTGCTGGACTGGGACTTAGCCGATTTTCACAAATTTTCCTGGCCCGAACTACTTGCTTTCTGCAACCTTCTCCGCACTTTCTCAGAGCTTGTTCCTTTTTTCCTCGGCCTGGGGAGTTAGAAAAAATCTGAGGGGACCCTGGAAACATGAATTTTGGCCCCGAATCAATCAATTTTTCTGGGACCTGAGAATCTGATGCATGTTATCGAAATTTACCCAGGGGGGGTGAAATTTTGATAACAGTTTTAGCGACTCAGTGGGGGCATCTGCCTGCTAGATGAATGATCAGTAGCCTGAAGCATCCATTGGGCATGGAGTCATGTGTAATAGCCTGAAAACTGATCTGAACTTTGAAAATCTCTCCTCTGAGCCACTTGGAAACCCACCGGGCATGGAGTTGTTCTCACCAAAAACCACTGAAACGAACTGTGCAAGAGCAAAACCAGCAACACCAAAAAACTATGTACAAAACTGAAAATCATACATGCCCCAAATGGAACATGCAGAGTGTGCACAAGCACTTCTTCTGCTGAAAGCAAACCTAGCTACTCTACTCTAACTGGAAGCCAAGGCAAGCTAAACAAATCCTGCAACTGGTTGTGAGAAATAGCTTCCTTTCTTCAAAATTGGCAGCCATGGAATTGATTTGGCACTGATCATGGCTGTTTGGATGGATGGAAAATCAACAAGAAGCTGGTCTTCTATCCAAATCATCAAGGTATCAACTGAAAAATCCAATACCTCTTTTAGTTGCTCTGCATTTGGATTGAAGAGGTATAGCAGCTGATCCTTGGTACTTTGTAGCTCGTCCTCATGCTCAGAAGCAAGCATGACTGGTTTTGGCTTCTCCCTTGGCTCCAATGAAGCCAAGTACCTGATTGGGCAAGGTATGATCCGTTTGATATGCCCATTGCTGTGATTTTCAACTCCAAGAATGGAGTCTTCTTGTAGACCCTCTTGAATGGATGACGTGGAAGAAATGGTAGGACCCTTCTCTTTCTCCAATGAAGAACAGGGAAGATTAGAATCTTCCAATTTTGATTCCAAAGGGCTGTTGTAAGATGCAGGCTGCTGCAAATGAAAGCTCTCCTTCATGGCAGCAGGCTTTGGTGTTTGGAATGTGGATGATGAAAGAGAGAATGGTGAAAACTCAACCGACTCTTCTTCATCAAAATAGTCCTCCAAAACTGACAGGTAAACTGCCTCATTGTTGTCCCGCTGTTCTTGTTCAACTTCCTCCATGGTGTTCTCTTGGTTTGCAACTTGACCACCATGGTTTCCTTCACTCTCCAATATTGAGTTTGAGAGATCAAACTCCTCTTCAGTGCTAGAACTTGAGAGAGATGAAGTGGAAAGAAGAACTGAAGGTTCTTCTGTAACCTACTTTGTGCTCAAAGCCCTTGGATCTGCATTTTTCTCCTCCATAGCTAGATTGTGCTCCTCTTCTTTTGGATTTGGAGCAGCTTCTCCTTCATCCAATGTTTGAAGGCAATCTTGCTCTTGATTGAACTCCTTCTCCAGCATGAAGTTTGTCAAGTCAAACTCTTCATTCTGCTGCTCTAGAGGGCAAGTTGGGGCTGCAAGATCTTCTTCTTCAAAAAAATTAGTCCTAACCACCATTTGTTCAACCTTGGCCTCTTCCGTAGGATTAACCATCAAGGGAATCTTTGTTATCCCAAATTTAAGAGCCCAACTCTTCAGATTTTGAATTTCTTCATCTTTGTTGGCACTCTCTTTTTGCTGTTGTTTTCCTTGACTAGCATTCTGATTTTCATCCTCCCAACATGGAATTGGGGAATGCAAGAGGAGGGATGGGTTGAAACTCAACTGATTTGACATTTTTTTGTGGTGGTGGAGGAGGTGAAACCTCTTGTTTCTTTGGAGGAGGGGGTGTTTCTCTTAGCTCTTGTGGAGGGGATGACTGTTTGGAAGGGAAGAGGAAAGAAGAATCGAGGTGCGGTGGAAGACTGAGAGGTGGAGACATGGATTCAACACTTGGGATAGCAGATGGAGGGTTTGAAACTTGACACTGCTGAAATGAAACAGATTGGGAAAGAGGAAAAGAAAAGGCATGAGATGGTGTGTTTACCTGTTGACAAGGTTGCTGAATACTTCTCTCATACATTTCTATTTCTTCAATCCACTTTGCAAGCAAAGGTAGCATTGCAATCATGAAGTCAAGCTTCTCCTGAGGGCTGTAATGCCTTGGAAAAGGTCCCACCCATGGACAGGGTTCTCCACAACTGATTCCAAATGCTCTCATCTGTGCCTGAGCCCTGGACTGCACCATCCCCTCCTCCATCTTTTGGATTTTCTCCAACAGACCAGCATCTTGGATCTGATGGTCTTCATTGTATGCACACCCTTGCTCTTGGAAAGCTCTATAGCCAAACTGACTTTGGCACTGTTGCTCATATGGGTATGCACACTGATCTTGAATCTGCTCAAAATGCTGATTTGGAGGATTTGTAAAACATGTTAGAGGTGGAATATACTGCTGTTGTTGTAAATGTGAGTTTCATGATGGAAATGAAGTCATGGTTGCACAACTTCATGGAATGGAAAAGAATGAAAGAGATGGAAAGAAAGATGGATGAAAATGGATGGAAACGGGTCTGCAAGCTCAGAGAAATGGGTTGTTGATCAGATGGAGTCGCCAGAAGTGTTTGCAAGTGCCTCCAAAGGCTGAAATCTTCACAGGAACACACCAACCTAAAAAAAATGAAGTGGAAGACCTCTCAGTCCCACTGGGTGTGCCAAAACTGTTAGTGTAAACACACAGTGGCTTAAACTTTGCTGTTGATAATGAGACACCTCTGAAAGATGAAATAATCTAACTTCAGTGTCCCACCGGGCGTACCAAAACTATTAGTGCAAAATCACAGCACCCCTGGATGCAAATTAAGTTTCTAAGTTGATGTTCAGGCATCCAGTGTGATTGCACAACATTGAAACCTTTCTCCAAGTGTGGGACTTGCAAGAATGAGAAAGGAATCTCCAGAGAAGGCTGGTTCCTCTTCCTAAACTACCTACCACAAGCTATTCCAGTGTAGGCAAGCTAATCTAATCCTAATCTAACCATGCGAAGGAGACAGAGAGAGAGAGAAAAGGGAAAAACAACAAAAGCCTACACTAAAACGGTGATACACCAGAGAAGGAGAATGTTGAACATCTATCAAAACTACCATGGAACAAAGAGAGGTGAGCAATGGGAAGGATGGATAGATGCATCACAGGCCCAAAGATAGATTTCACACAGAAAATGTCCCAAAAACTCCATGAACACAGCTCCAAACCTGCAATGAACATTTAAACATGCACAAATACCTGCAATGAAGAGAGGCAAGAGAAAAACAAGCAAAAAATGAGCAAGGATGGACAGATGCATCACAAAACACGTTTTTGTTGCTCCAGAAGTTTGCACAGAACATCATTTCAATAGTAAAAGGCAAAAACGCCATTACAGAGAAGGGGAGGAGGTTCTATCTCCATTTTCAACCCTGGAGAAGAAAAGAAGGGAGGGAAGAGCAGAAAATATGAACAACTTGTAATCAATATCAAAAATGAGCCAAATCTGGCCTTTTACAATGCATGGGTCGAGCCCAGGAGAGAGAAAATGTAGGAAAACGTGCAAGCAGTTCAACCATTGACCAAAACGCATTCTTCATTAAAATCGGTGGTTGAAACATCACTTCTGGCCATGCTGAAGAAGAATGCGACCCATGTGCATTAAATCGGTTGTTGAAACATTAGTTCTGGCCATGCTGAAGAAGAATGTGACCCATTTTGCATTAAACTGGTTGTTGAACGTCACTTCTGGTCATTACCACGCGTTACATATGTTTCTTGATTTTCTCTCTCCAAACTGAACCAAAATGCAAGATTGACCCTAGAATCCTATAGAGAATTTCATAAGCTTTATGTTGATATAAAGAACATGCAAATCCGAGCTTTGGATCGAAAGTTATGGGGGTCTGAAGATTTAGGGAAAAATAGGCCAAAACAGATCGGCATGAAAATATTTGAATTTTTCCCGCGCACTGCCACTTGGACGACACGTTTCGGATGCCGATTGGCTGAGTAATTCTCTCTCCTCTGCCGCTTGTGGGTTTCCCTTTGAAAATTTTGACTTTTCTTACACTTTGGAAAATTTCTCATTTTCCCCCCGTGCCCCACACTTGGGACACGTGGCATGCATTGGTTGGTTGACCGAGGTGCGGGGGCATCTTTTACCTTTTAGTTTTTCAGCCAAAACTTTTGCCAAATTCTCTAAGTCCTCCCTGAGCTGCGAACTCCTATCTCCCTTAGGACATGCGTCCTCTTTTTATTGGCTTGGGCCAACCCTGTTCCGTTTCGCCCCCTTTAAAAACTCGGCCAAAAAACACTTAGTAAAAATTTATTGCGCCTCCCCTTGTGACACGTGTCACATTCTGATTCGTTGGCAGATTTTCTGGGTCTTCACATCCCTCGCATATTTTTGGCCCAGATGTCCCAAACCGTCTGGGACAAATTTCTTCAATCCGCCTGATTCGGGCTTCCCTGTCCCTCTTTAGGGTAAAGACACGTGGCAAGATTTGATTCACTCTCAACTCTTTCAGCTTTTCGTGTCCCGTGTGCACTTTTGGCCCGGATGTCCCAAACTATTTGGGACAAATATCTCTCATTCACCCGATTCGGCCGGTTCACGTCCTCCGCATACCTTTGGCCTGGATGTCCCAAACAAAACTTGGCGATTTTTTCCACTTTCAGCCGGTTCGCCCTTTTTGCGTCCCGATGTCCCAACTGTTGCATGGACCGCCTGACAGCTTTTCGGCTGATTCGTGCCCTGATGTCCCAACTGTCCTAGTTGCTGCGAGGACTAGGACTTAGTTGATTTTCACGATTTTTTCTGCACCAAGCTTGGCTTTTGCAACTTTTTCACCCTTTTTTAGAACTTTCTCTTTTCTTCTTGGACAAGAGAGTTAGAAGGAAGCCGAGGGGATCCTAGAAACATAATTTTGAGCCTTGAATCAATCTATCTTGCTCGGGACTGAATAATCTGATGCATGTTATCAAAATTACCCTGGGAGGTGAATTTTGGATAACAGAGAATTGTGGGCATATGGGCGGCTATGCAGGTTCAGCCTGTGCTATACATTTTTACTACACTACTGGGTGTATGAGCACATAGTTTGTGTGTAGCCTATAGGGATGCCCCGAGAAGATGCATACCCACCTAGACTTATGCGGGTGGGGTATAGAAGATGAGTGCCAGTGATTGGAGAGCGGAGATCTTAGAGGCCCACACATGATGTGGCCCATTTCTGGAAGTTATTGGAGGGGTTATCTAAAGTGGACATTATATGGAGGCCATATGTGGGATTCCCCTCATATAGGCATATGCATGAGGAGCTAGCTAAGCTCTAACTAGAGAGATGGATACAGGGTCGCTGTGCTAGGGAGTATGAGATGATCCTGGTAGATAGAGTATGATGGCATTTTAGGCTAGTACAGGACATTTCTATGCCCTTCCCACAATATCAGAGAGATGATGTGGAGAGGCCCGTACCTCTACCACAACCTATAGTGCCCTTAGGGTAGGAGGAGTAGGAAGTGGACCGGAGGATAGATGACATCGGGTGCACAGATAGGTACAGATAGTGGTGGGTGGCTCACTTACGACCCATACCTCCCATATCGGGGCAGCCAGATTTAGCCACCATTACAGTGCAGAGAGACACCCTATAAAGGAAGGTGGTGATGCTAATTATCCAGTTGGGTATACTGCATACATAGTTGGAGGGCTCAGAGGTGGAGGTAACAGAGCTACAGGTACAGGTGACCAATCTGTAGGCCCAAATGGGTGATGGAAGAGATGGAGATGGAGAGGAAGGAGATGGTCAAGTGGTAGCCTTATAGGCTCAAGTGGTAGGTTTACAAGGCCAGTTGGCCATAGCCCAGGCATAGATTAGGGCCTTACATACCCAGATACAGGTACAGGGGTAGGGGGCACCACCACAGGCACTGGGAGCAGGTCCCAGTTCATAGGCAGGTGTGGGATAGGGTCCTACAGGGTAGGTATAGGGGCCGAGAACTATGTGACCACTATAGACCGTGTCTGTATCTAAGTTACGGGATGCCATAGGTGAGGCTAGATACTACCAGGACCAGCTGATGGTGGCTAGGATAGACTTCATATCCTATGCCGAGTACATGGCACAACTAGCGTCCAGTGAGAGGATGAGATCCCACACTCACAATGTGGAGAGCACAGGGGGTCAGTTTGCTCTGAGGCCTGATCAGGTAGAGGCTACCAGCACATGGAGACCAAATCCAGTTGAGGTGCCGGGCAACAACCTTGGAGGCCAATGGTAGCAGTGATACAAAGATGAAGGACATCCGTTGAAATGCCTAATATGTGGTCACTTGGTTTTTGATGTATGATAGTTATTTTTGTGATATATACTGGCCTGCGTGCCAAGAGACAGTGAGGATGTATGAGTGGTTTTGTATATTTTGAGCATATACCGGCCTGCATGCCGAAGAGATTTTGTATTGATTCATTATTATTATTATGTATTATATGAGACCATCTTGTGTGCCGATGACATTTTGTATTGTATATCGGCCTACGTGTTGATGATTTTGAGATGATGGACATGATGATATAGCCATGTATAGCTGAGATAAACATTTATTTATATGATGAGATACCTGATATTATTTGATTTGTTGATGTGTTTATGAGATTTTGATTTGTTGTTTTGATATGGAAGGAAATTAGGTGAGTTAGGAATGATGGAGTCAGATTGGTATAGGCATAGAGTGAGTTAGGTTGGTTTAGGCATGGATCGAGTCAGGTTTGTTAGGCATGGTTGATTTAGGTTTGTTAGGCATGGATTGAGTCAAGTCATAGGCATGGATCGAGTCAGGTTTTTAGGCATGGATTGAGTCAGGTCATAGGCATGGATTGAGTCAGGTTTGTTAGGCATGGTTGAGTTAGGTTTATTAGGCATGGTTGAGTTACGTCGGTTAGGCATGATGGAGTTGAAAGTAGGTGAAGTTGTGATTCATTATTTTATGCAATGAATGATAATATGGGTCATATGTGAGATGTGGTATAATCTATGTATAGTGATGATAGAGAAATGGTAGGCATAATAAATGTATGTTGTGATAATGTTTAAAATATGAAACAACTTGTTATGTATGTGGTTGAATTTCCAATTTTGGGTATAAAAGGGAAACTAAGTTAGGTGTGATGTAATGTGACGCACATGGAAGATGAATTGTTTAGGGTAGAGGATGGCTGAGCTAACCTCCAAGGGCCCCATGCCCTCGGAGTGCTACCTACATAGTCCTGGTGAAAAGGGACCTCAAGCCGATGTAGTTCTCCCATGAGCTAGGGAAGAATATGAGGAGGTATGAAAATGAGTTAGTAGGTTTTAGGCATGGTGTGGGTTTAGGTCTGTTAGGTGTGGGTGGATTATAGGTAAAGTGATGTAGGTGATGTCGATTGTGGCAAAAGAAGAAGATTACCCCAAAAGTAAGCATCGAGGACCAAGTCCTGTATAAGGTAATCAAAACATAAGAAAAGATGGCTAAAAGATAAGAGGGGGCAATAAAGCCACCTGATTGGGTAGGATCATACCGAGTAGATCATATCTTGGAGGAGGTGATGAACGTAAGACCCTAAAGACATTGCATGATTGATTGTTCTATGGTGAAAAGTAGTCACATGATCACCAAATGTCATAAGTTCCAAGAAGTCCCTTGAGGCAATTAGGAAATGAGAGTGGGAATGGTAAGAAGGGTGAAAGGTAGTTAATTTTTATATGGTATAGGTAGCATGCGCTTCGGGCAAGAGAACCTAGGTCACAATGGGCAAGTCCATGACTAAAAGGTTTTCAGTTTTAACTTGTAGTTGAGATAGATTGATCGATGCAGGAAGTCTATATGGGATGAATAAAATTTAACTCCTTGAGGTCTTTGTGAAGCTGATCGATGTAGGAAGCTTCGGTTGCTCTCGTTTTTTTTTGTTTTTTTGTTTTTAGAAGAGCTTTACATAGCTTTCCTTCGAGGGAGCAGGCTATTTATAGCAGTAATTGTCGAGAGGAAGATGTCCTTTTGAGGGAGTCATCTTTTTATTAGAATTTTGACTCAAGGAGTTTGGTCCCATGTGAGGTCTTTGAAGTCATGGACAAGACCAAGGTGGAGAATAGGACTCTTGTTCAAAAGGCAAGGTGGAACAACCATGGGATCTCATCTAAAGGTAGATGAAAAGTATCCATGAGAATCATGCTATGTGCAGTGTCATGGTACACATATTCAAGAGAAGATAACAAGTGATAGGTACTCACATGATTCTTGTTTAATCATTGGTGAGGTGTATGAAGTGAATAGTGCTCAAGGGACGAGCATGGAAAGAGACAAAAGGTGAGGTAGGATGACAAGTCAACAATAGAATGGTTGAAGATGCAAGGCATTAAGGGTCTCAGGTTCAAGTTTACCATCAAGTGAAGATAAACGATAAGCACCTGATCCATAGGTATGGGTCACGATGTATGGTCCAAGCCAATTAGGAGAAAATTTTCCCCATTTACTTTAGTTACGTGTTGATTTTCTTTGTCACCAACTTGGAAGGTTAGTTCATGGACAGCATTTTTCATAGGCACGTTTGATATGTTTTTTGTAAACTTGAAGGTGATCCAGAGTGTTAAGATGACATTCTTCTAATAACTCTAGTTGTGTTAAATGGTCCTAATGAAAGTCATCATCATTGAGCATGTCATGGAGAGAAATGTGGAGTGAGGGGATCTGGAACTTTGAGAGGCAGGACTACCTCTGTACCGTAGACCAGAGAAAATGGTGTGGCCACAGTGGAAGTGTGAATACTAGTGCGGTATGCCCATAGGGCAAAAGGAATGTGCATATGCCAATCCTTCCTAGTATCATCAACCACTTTCATAAGAATTTTGTTTACAATTTTGTTAGTGGATTCAGCTTGGCTATTGGTTTGTGGGTAATAAGGTGATGAGAAACTAAGCTGAATGCCAAAGGCATCACAAAGTTTTTGCAATGTTTTGTTTTTGAATTGTTTTCCATTGTCAGTGATGAGGTGATGAGGAACACCAAAGTGACAAATGATGTGGTGGTTAATGAACTCACATATTTTCTCAACTTTTGTGGAGATGAGTGGTATGGATTCCACCCATTTTGTATAGTATTCGCTAGCAGTGATGATCCATTGATGGCATTGGGAAGAATGGGGATTGATTTCTCCAACAAGATCCAAACCCCATTGAGAGAAGGGAAAAAGGTCACGGGTGACCTGTAAGGCATGACTGGGTGTATGATGAAGATTGGAATGTTGTTGGCATTTTACACAATGTTTGATGTAATCGCAACAATCATGATTAAGGGTCGGCCAGTAATAGCCTAGGTGAAGAATACACTTAGCAATAGCAAGGCCACTGAAGTGACCTCCACATATGCTATCATGAACTTCCTTAATGGTATAAGGAATTTCAGAACTTGTGAGGCATCGTAAGAGAATACCATCAAAGCTACACTTATAGAGGAGTCCCCCCAAGATGATGTAATGAGAGACCTTTTTAAGGAAGGTGCGTTGTCCATTATGGGTGAGATCAGGAGGTAAGATGGAGAGAGAAAGGTAGTCGGAGTATTGTTTGTACCAAAGGTCACTTGGGTCAGGGGTAGCAGTTCTGATCGAGTAAACATCATGAGGTAAATAAGAAGGTGATTGGAGTCATTGTATGGTGACAAAGATTTTAGAATCGGCGGGTGAAGTGGGTATTTGGGAAGCTAAGCAAGCCATGGTATCTATAAATTTGTTGGTTGAACGTGGGATGGTTTGAAGGGTGTAACGATCAAAGGTGGTCAAAAGTATGTCTACATGATGTTTATACTTTTGAAGTATCTCATTACAACATTGGTATATACCATTGACTTGGTTTATGACCAATTGAGAATCACCAAAGATGTTGATTGATTTGACATCTAGGGCATAGGTAACTTGGAGACCTAGTACGAGCACTTCGTATTCAGAAATATTGTTGGTGCATTCAAAATCTAGTTTGAAAGACAAAGGCATGGGTTCACCATCAAGAGGAATGAGGATAATACCAGCCCCACCCCCACTCTGACACTTGGAACCATTGAAGAAGAGTGTCATTTGGTAAGGGGGTTCGTCCAGGGAAAGGGTAGTAATTGACTCATCTAGAAAGTCAAAATTAGAGGTTGATCCCTAGAAATAGGTGCGTTGGCCAATTGGTCGGTGATTGCTTGGCCCTTGATGGACTTTTGATGAATTAATTTGAGGTCAAGATCAGCTAAAAGCATAAGCCATCATGTGGCACGCTGATTTTGATAAGGTTTGGCATACATGAAGTGTAAGGGGTTGGTGTTGGTCACAACATAGGTTTTGTGGTTGAGTAGGTAATGACAGAGTTTGGTGGCAATGAAAACTAAGGCTAAGCAAAGTTTTTTGGGGTGGGTGTATCGGGTTTCATAGTCCAAAAGAGTATGGCTTATGTAATAAACTGCCTACTCATTGTGTTGTTCATTGCGATGAGCGAGCATGGCTCCCAAGGAATGATCGGTAGCTGGAGATGTATAGGTAAAAAGGTTGATCATCTTTAGGTGGAATGAGTACGGGTGGTTGGAGAAGGTATTGTTTTAGGGCCTCAAAATATTTGTGACAGTCATCATCCCATTTAAAGGAGACATCCTTCTTGAGTAGATGATGAAATGGTTGACATCGATCAAGATAATTGTGAAATGAAACGGCAAATAGACTGTAATTTACCTTGCAAGCTATGGAGTTGTTTAAGGTTAGTGGGTGGAGGCATTTCCAGAATGGCCTTGACTTTACTATGGTCAACCTCTATACCACGTAGGGAAATGATAAATCCTAGGAGATTTCCTGAGAGAATCACAAAGAACACTTCTTAGGCTGAAGGAAGACGCAATATTTAATGAGGTGGTCAAAGATGGTTTTAAGGATGGTAAGGTTCTCAGAGCAGGCACTTAGATTTGGCCAAGAGATCATCCACGTAATCTTCCAATATGCGATGCATGATGTCATGGAAGATGTAAGTCATAGCCCACTGATATGTGGCACCAGTGTTTTTAAGGCCAAAAGGCATGACTCGATAGCAGAAGGTCCCCTAAGGGGTGATGAACGAGGTCTTGTGTTGATCTTCTGGGGAAATCATGATTTGGTTATAACCAGAGAAGCCATCCATGAGTGATAGCATCTCATGGCCAGTGGTAAGGTCAACCAGCTGGTCAATACCAGGTAAGGGAAAGTCATCTTTTGGGTAGGCTAGGTTGAGGTCATGGAAGTCCATGCAAATGCGGAGTCCCCCTGTCACTTTAGTGATAGGGATGATGTTAGAAATCCAACGAGGATAATCAATGGGTAAGATGAAGGAAATGGAAAGAAGGCACTGAAGTTCTTCTTTGACGAGAAGAGCAATGTGAGGGTGTATTTTCCTCAGCTTTTGTTTGATGGGTTTGGCATCGGGAATGGTTACGATATTGTGGACCACTATGGTGGGGTCAATACCAGGCATGTCTGCGTAAGACCAAGTGAAAGTGTGGTTATGGTCTTTGAGGAAAGAAGTGATGGCTTCCTGTTCAGTAGCATCTAAAGATTGACTGATCTTTAGGATGTGCGGGTTGTCCTGAGTATGAATGTTGATCTCGATAGTTGATTCATTCAACATGGTTTGCATCTCAGAGGGTAATGAATGATGAATATATGAGTCTTCTGCACCAAGGTAGGTGAGTATGGATTCATCATCCTGACATTGAACGACATTAATTGAAGGTGTATTGTCATCGATCATTTCAGGATACAGGAAGGGAAGAGTGGAAGGGGCCTCACCCTCACGTTGATAAGTCAGAGGCCCCAAGGAAATGGTGTTTATGAAAATAAAAATTTAGGAGGGATAGATTCAAGATCCATCGACTCCATCGGTGAGGGTGGTGATGAAGGTGGAGTGGGTGAAGAAGGTGGAGAAGGGCTAGTGTCCTTAATGAGTTCAATGTGGGCCTGTTTGGTAGGTGGTTCAGGAAAGCCAATACCACTACAGTCATTATGTTTACGGGTGGTACATGGAATGACAATATGGCGGCCTTGCTTGTAAAAGCCAAAACCAAAACCCTTCCATGCACATCGGTGTAGGAAGGTGTGGGCAAAACGGTGATTGGTAAGTGATTGGAAGTCGGTGGAAAATGGGCAAGTTTGTGACAGTGGTTCGGGTGTGTAAGTGGTAGTATCAAGTCCCCCATAGGTGAGATTTGTATGAAGGTGAGGGGGACCATACAAGAGATGTTCTCATATATGATGATCATAACAAGGGTGTTGGTGAAGGCTTCTATACTCTTGTGGAGTAAGGAATGTGATGACACTATATAGGCGGTACTCCCCTAGAGTGAGGCGTTGAAAAATACCTTCCAAGGGATCAGTGGTTGGTATGTAGCTATCCGGAATGGATGAAGTGTCAAAGGTCGATGTGGAGGTGGAGTTAATGGATTGGGAAGCTAATGGGTCGGCCTTGGAGGTTGTGGCAGTGGTAGGAATGGAGGAGGTATGTGTGGTTGAGGTAGCGACTGTACTAGTAAGTGGAGGTGTAGGTGAAGTGGTGGTGGTCAAGGAGGTAGACGCTTTAATAGGTATGAGCACATCATTGGGTTGGTAAAGCATGTTGCATGTTTTAAAAGGTGATGGATCAGCTGGAATGGTATAGGTGTGTCCTTCTTGTTCAAACTTTACACAATGATGAAAATTGGAAGGAACAAAACCAATAACACAAATCTAGAGTTTGCCAAGCAAAAAGTTATATTGGAATTCCCCCTTCAAGATGTAGAATAGTTCTGGAACAGTGTGGGAGCCCACGTGAATGTGGAGGATGACAGTGCCTAATGTAGAGGTGATAGCGTCATTGAATGAACAAAATATGATAAGATGTTTATGCATGCAATTGTCAGGTATACACATTTGAGCGAATGTATGGGATGAAATGATGTTAATGCTAGTTCCCCCATCAATCATCACACAGGCGTACCCGTATGTCATCGATGTGGACAGAGATGAAGAGGGCTAGGTCTGAGGTCATCGTTTTGGTGTGGCACTATCTCTTCCTCTGATAAGCTAAGGGAGGCTACTTGGTGAATAGGGTGGGGTGAAGATGAAGGTGGTAATTTGGCGAGAGAGGCTACATGATGGGGTGTGATAATGGAGGCTATGGGTGTAGGGTCATTGGGTAAAACCTCAATAGATTGAAGAACCTCCATGAGAGCTTAATGATGGGATTATGAGGTTTGAATGAGGTCATATAAGTACATCTTGAGGGGAGATTGGTGTAATTCTTTGAGCATGGTACAATGTGTGACACCATTAGAAATGGGGTATGTAGGGCCGCAGATAGTGATTTTAGGTATGGGTGCAGATGGTATGTTGGGTATAGGATTGGTTGGTGGGTCAGTTGCCTTTTCTTTACCTTTATCCTTCTGAGCATGTGTAGTGACGTGTATCACATATGATTTGAGGGGAGTTGGCAAAATGGAGAAGGTGTAGGGTGAGTGGTATAACGACATGACAAGAAAAAACCTACCAGAGGAGAAAAACCCTGTGAGGTGAGTTAGGTGCAATGACATTTGGGTGGTGGCGTGGCAATTTCTCTGATGCGAACCATGTTAATTTCAAATCTTGGGGGTGGCTCTAGGATATGTGAGGGTGGAGTTTGTGGTTGTTGAGTGGATAGTGTGGGAGTGAGTGTCGGTGAAGCAGGGTCCTCGTCGAGAAGGTCGTCATCATTAAAGTTGGCTTCTAGAGGACATAGCTAGATAAGGAAAATTTTCAATGCCTTGGAGTTCTCCACATCATGCCCTGGCACACGATGGTAGGCAACAAATTTTAGTATCATCAAACCCTTTTGGCTTAGGTTTGAGGGGGTCATAAGGTCTGAGTGGTGGTAATGTGATGACAGAAGTTTCAAGTAGGTTGGTTAAAATTTTGGCATAGGACCCTGCTAATGGATTGCAATGGGAAGTGAATGTGGGTTTAGGTGTAGGTTTGGTTGATTGTTGAGGAATGGTCTTTGGAAGAGGAGGAGTGGATCGAGCTATGGTTTTGGGTGTCGATCGTGTTTGTTTAGGTAGGGGTATGGTGGATGAACTTGTAGGAGGGTGTTCGGTTATTTTGATTATCTTATTGTGGGGTAGTGGAGTTTTGTTTTTGGGTTGCACCTTCTTGGGTAAAGGTGATATGGGTGTATGAGGTATAGAAGGAAAGGCTGATGGGAGAAGAGGATGAGTTACCCATGGGGATAACAAAGGTGTTATGAAGGTAGAGGATGCAGGTCGTGCAGGAGGTGTAAGGGACATGGATTGAAGTGTAGTGGGTAGTGAAGGAATTGTTGAGGGTATTGGAGGTAAGGGTGGTAGTGATGTTGTAAGTGCGGGTGTAAGTCATGTTGGGCATATGGTAGGATATTAGAGGTTTGTGAGGAAGGAATGGGTTGTTGTGCTTTTGGTTTATTGATGGGTGGAGGTTGCTTAACCATGTTGGGAAGCTGAGGTCTTAAGATAGACGGGACAGGTGAAGGTGTGATTGGACATAGCTAGGGTATGAGTTCTATGGGTTTGGTGCGTTCTGTTTGGGTGTTGGAGTAGATGTGGTGTTGACTTTGGAGGATGTAGCTAAATCTAGTTTGATAGGTGGATGAGTAAGGTTGGTGGTTGGGGTGACCCCTAAGGTGGTAATAGGTTTAGTGGAGGTAAATGTTGTAGGTGTGGGTTTAGGTTTAGATGTAGTCTGGGTTATGAGTAAGGGTGTATGTGAAGTTATGATAGGTGCCATGGAAGGATTTGTGATAGAGGTGGTTATTTTTGGTTCCATTGGTTAGAATATTTTTGGGTAGATAGTGGAAGTATCAGTAAGTGACATCTACATCTGTGTTGAGACCAAAGGTAGAAGACACCCCCATAATAAGGATCTATCCACATAATCTAAGTGATCGGCCAAACATGAGAACGACACGTCTATGGGTGGAGTTGATGAAGAATTAATGGAAATTCTTGTAAAATGTGTCTTAGAGATGGGGAATTGGCTATCTTCAACTTCTGTGGGTAAGAGAGTCGAAAGTAGGTCTGCAGGATTCTAGGTAGCTGATGGAGAATGTTCACCAAGAGGCAAAGGTATCTCAACTGGGTCTGTGATGGGTGGAGGAGATGATGGGTGCTCCTCTGTAGGTGGAGGAGATGATGGTGCTCCTCTGTGGGTGAAGGAGGTAATGGGTACTCCTCTGTGAGTGGAGGAGGTACTGTGGGTACCGGTTCTCTAAGTGGAGAAGCCAAAGGTGAAATGGTCTTGATGTTAGTGGAAGACTCCTCCATAGGTAATGAAGGAGATGAAAGGTGTTCCTCTATTGGTGAAAGAACAGGGGAGATTGGTTCCGATGCAGAAGGAGGACTTTGGGCTAGAATTTCCTCTATGGAAGGAATATGGGGTATTTGGGAGGTGACAGGTGCGTCATTAAAAATAGCGTGAACCTCACGGGTATGGGTATCATGAGTTGAGGTCTCACCAGTTTGATTATATGAAGGATCATGGTTGGGAAATGGTTTCTTGAAGATGTGTAGGTTTTGGTTGGTAGGTACATTAGGATTATCCATAGTTAACTCACCTTTCTTGAGCATTTCTTGGACAATATTTTTGAAAGTGATGTAGTTGCCATCACTATGACCCTTTACTCGATGATAGTTACAGAAGTCATGTTCCTTATACCATGCGGGCATGGGGCGAGCAGGGTTAAAACCAGTGTGTGGTTTTATGGGTGGAAGAGTGATGGCTCTAGACTTTGATAAGCTTTTCTAAGACAGAAGAGTAAGGTTCCCCAATTGGGGTGTATTTCCACTGCTCTCGTCTGAATTGAAAAGTCTGGATGGGTGAGAGATTAGATGAGGGGGTAGCTTGATTTGATGGATGAGCTAGGCCAGCATTGAGTACCATAGTGTTAGTGGTGCCCTTATCCTTTGAATAATTTTTTTATGGTTTGGAAGAAGAAGAGGTATCATTTGACTTGAATGCTAAATTCTTATTGCGTAATTGAATTTTCTTCTCTTTGATGGCCCGAATCTCTAACTTTCGTGCCATAGTGAATGCTTCATCGAATGTTCAAAAGGTTTGGACCTACAAGGTTGGTGAGATATGTCTAGCACAAGCCCGTGTGAAGAGCTCGATGAGTTATGTTTGTGGCAGTTGGAAGGTGAGTTGGTTGATCAAGCTACACCAGTGAGTGACAAAATCTGTGATAGATTCATCCTCATACTGACGCATGGAGTATAGGTCAGTCATGGTAACCTTCTTGATGATATTGATAGAGAAATGGTCCAAGAAGGCTTGGGCTACCTGATTGAATGAGAATATAGAGTGTCTAGGTAACCCACTATACCAATCTAATGTAGGTCCAGTGAGGGACATGGGAAAGGTTCTCAAGAGAAAGGCATCATCATGAGCGATCAGATAACACCCGTGTTTGAATGACCGAAAATGTTGTGGGTCTTCTTTGCTATTGAAATGGTTGAATTTAGGCATTTCCCAATGCACAGGGTATGGGTGGATAGGAATAGATGGGTGGATGGGCTCATTGCAAATCTCATCGTAGGTGAGAGTGTTGTGGGAGCTATAAAATGACGCCTCCAATGTCTGCATCTTGTCCAACATCAATTTGATTAGGTTTTTTGTAGGTTGCGATGATTGGGTGCCTCCTGTAGCGTGAGAGGGTTGGTTTTGGGCATATAATGGGGGTGGCACTCCAGTGTATGGTGCTGCCATATAGGTTTATTGGGAAGAAGTCAGTGAAACAGAAGGTATGTACCCAGAGTGGATAATGGATGAAATGGGAGGATGTTGATAGTATGTATATGGAGGTGGAATGGTTGTGGTAACTGTTATCCAACTTCACCCCCCAGGGTTGAATTGATAACATACATCAGGATTCTCAAGTCCCAGGCTGAAAAAGAACAAGCTCTGAGAGAATGCGAGAAGTTGCAGAAAATAAGCCTGGACCAGAAAAAAATTGTGAAAATCAGCTAAGTCCTTGTCCTAGAAATATTTGGGACGTTCGGGAACACCAAGGCGCGGTTCAGGCCGAAAAGCCTCTAGGCGGCCCGCGAAGCACTGGGACAAGTGGAACAAATGTACGTGAAGGACGCGAACCAGCCAGTTCAGCCGAAACAGGAAACTACAGAACAAGGACAAGTGGGACAAAGGGACACATGGGATGCGGATAGCCGAAGGAGCCGAAAGCCAATCAGATCACGCCACGTGTCACCGACAGAAAAGGGACGAGGAATCCCATTTCGGGTGGATCGAAGATTTTGTCCCACGAAGCACTAGGACATTTGGACAAAAGGATGCGGTGGACGTGAAAATCCGGCAAGCCTGTGGACAAATCACAGCATGACACGTGTCGCCAAGGAAAAAGGTCCAAAAGTCAAAGGGGCGAGTTTTCGAGCACTGATCCAAACCAATGAAATAGTGCCACGTGTCCAAGTTTAAGGGGCCCACAAAAAAAACCCGTGAAAAGGTGGAGAGAGGGAATTGCTCAGCGGACCAGAGCCTGCCACGTGTCGTCCAGATGGCAGAACGTGGGAAAAGAAATTTAAAAATCCGTTTTCCCCTGTTTTGTGCCCTAAATCTTCAGACCTTCATATCTTTTGATCCAGAGCTCAGATTTGCACGTTCTTTATATCAACGGAAAGCTGTTGAAATTCTCTACATGATTCTAGGGTCAATCTTGCATTTTGGTGTAGTTTGGAGGGAGAAAATTAAGAAAATGTCTCTGACGCATGTAATGCTTCAACAACCAACTTTAATACAGCAGACAGCTTGCCGCTCCTGTTAGACAGCCCGCCGTTTTGCCAGGATCCGCCACTTGGATCATAATGAAATGAGTTAAATGCGACCTGGGAGTGGTTGGGGCAGATTCGAATCTCCTCTCTCTTCCCTCTCTCTTTCTTCCTATATATTGTACGGAGGGGCTTCTTTCAAAATAATTACAAGTTGTTCATCTTTTCTGCTCTGCCCTCCCTTCTTTTTCTTCTCCAGGGTTGAAAATGGAGTTCGAACCTCCTCCCTTGCTCTGTAATGGCGTTTTGACTTTTACTATTGAAATGATGTTCTGTGCAAACTTCTGGAGCAACAAAAACGTGTTTTGTGATGCATCTGTCCATCCTTACTCGTTCCTTTGCTTGTTTTCTTCTTGCCTCTCTTCATTACAGGTATTTGTGCATGTTCTGATGTTCATTACAGGTCTGGAGCTGTGTTCACAGAGTTTTGGGGCATTTTCTGTGTGAAATCTATCTTTGGGCCTGTGATGCATCTGTCCATCCTTCCCATTGCTCACCTCTCCTTGTCCCATGGCAGTTTTGATAGATGTTCAACATTCTCCTTCTCTGGTGTATCACCGTTTTAGTGTAGGATTTTGCTGTTTTTCCCTTTTCTCTCTCTCTCTGTCTCCTTGGCATGGTTAGATTAGGTTTAGACTAGCTTTCCTGCACTGGAATAGCTTGTGGCAGGTAGTTTAGGAGCAGGAACCAGCCTTCTCTTGAGAATCTTTTCTCATCTTCACAAGTCCCACACTTGGAGAAAGGATTCCATGTTGTGCAATCACACTGGATGCCTGAACATCAACCTAGAAGCCTGATCTGCATCCAGGGGTGCTGTGAGTTTGCAACAACAGTTTTGGCACGCCCGGTGGGACCTTAGAGGTCTTTCACTTCATCTTTTGTAGGTTGGTGTGTTCCTGTGAAGATTTCAGCCTTTGGAGGCACTTACAAACACATCTGGTGACTCCATCTGATCAATAACTCATTCTCTGAGTTGCAGACCTCTTTTCCATCCATTCCCATCCATCTTTCTTTCCATCCCTTTCATTCTTTTCCATTCCATGAAGTTGTGCAATCATGACTTCATTTCCATCATGGAATTCACATCAACAACAGCAGTATATTCCACCTCCAACATGTTTTACAAATCCTCCAAGTCAGCATTTTGAGCAGATTCAAGATCAGTATGCATACCCATATGAGCAGCAGTGCCAAAGTCAGTTTGGATACGAAGCACATCAAGAGCAAGGGTATGCTGGTTATGAAGACTATCAGATGCAAGATGCTGGTCTGTTGGAGAAAATCCAAAAGATGGAGGTAAAGATGGTGCAGTCCAGAGCAACATCTCAAATGAGAGCTTTCAGAATTGGTTGCAGGACTCCTTGTCCATGGGGAGGCCCTTTTCCAAGACACTTCAGCCCTCAGGAGAAGCTGGACTTCATGATAAAGATGCTGCCCCAACTTGCACAATGGACAGCAGAGATAGAGGCCTATACACCTGTTGTTGAACAACCTTGTCAATGGGTAAGTTCTACACCATCATCTGGTTTCTCTCTTCCCATTACTCAAGCAGCATCATCTCATCTGGACTTGCAAATTTTGAACTCTCCATCTACTGTCCCAAATGTTGATCCCATGTCTTCACCTCTCAGTCTTCCACCACACCTCAATTCTTCTTTCCTTTTTCCTTCCAAACAGTCATCCTCTCCACAAGAGCTAACAGAAATACCCCCTCCTCTAAAGAAACAAGATATTTCATCTCCTTTACCACTACAAAAAAATGCCAATTCAATTGAGTTGCAACCCACCCCTCCTCTTGCATTCCCAGTTCCATGTAGGGAAGAAGAAATTGCAAAAATCAGCCATCAAGGAGAGCAAGAGGAAGAGCCAAGAAGAAAAGAAATGACAGACAACTTGAGGAGTTGGGCTGCCAAATTTGGGATAAAAAAGATCCCCTTGATGGTTAAGCCTGCAGGAGAGGTTGAAGTCAGAGAACAAATGGTGGTCAGGACTGATTTTGTTGCAGCAGCAGAAGAAGTTCTTGCAGTCCCAACTTGTCCTCTAGAGCAGCAGATTGAAGAGTTTGACTTGACAAACTTCATGCTGGAGGAAGAGTTCAACCAAGAGCAAGGTTGTCTTCAAACATTGGAGAAGGGAGAAGCTGCTCCAGATCCAAAAGAAGAGGAGCACATTCTAGCTGTGGAGGAGAAAAGCGCAGATCCAAGGGGTTTGAGCACAAAGCAGGCTACAGGAGAACCTTCAGTTTTTCTTTATACTTCACCTCTCTCAAGTTCTAGTACTGAAGAGGAGTTTGATCTCTCAAACTCAATGCTGGAGGGTGAAGGAAACCATGGTGGTCAAGTTACAGATCAAGAGGACACCATGGAGGAAGTTGAACATTTGCAGCAGGACAGCCATGAGGCAGTTTATCTGTCAGATTTGGAGGACTGTTTTGATGGAGAAGAGCCGGTTGAGTTTCCACCATTCTCTCTTTCATCATCCACATTCCAAACACAAGAGTCTACTGTCATGAAGGAGAACATTCATTTGCAGCAGCCTGCATCCTATAGCAGCTCTTTGGAATCAAGATTGGAAGATTTTAGTCTTTCATGTTCTTCATTGGAGAAAGAGAAAGGACAGAGGAACTTCACCATTGCTTCCACACCATCCATTCAAGAGGGTCTACAAGAAAACTCCACTTTTGGAGTTGAAAATCAGAGCTATGGGTATATCAAATGGATCAGACCTTGCCCAATCAGGTATTTGGCTTCATCGGAGCCAAAGGAGAAGTCACAACCAGTCATGCTTGCTTCTGAGCATGAGGGTGAGCTACAAAGTACCAAGGATCAGCTGTCATACCCCTTCAATCCAAATACAGAGCAACTAAAAGAGGTATTGGGTTCGCCTTCAGCTGATACCTTGATGATTTGGGTGGGAGACCAGCTTCTTGTTGATTTTCCACTCATCCCAACAGCCATGATCAGCTCCAAATCAATTGCATGGCTGCCACTTTTGAGAAAGGGAAGCTATTTCTCACAACCAATTGCAGGGTTTGTTTAGCTTGCCCTTTGCTCCCAGTTAGAGTAGAGTAGGTAGGTTTGCTTTCAGTAGAAGAAGTGCTTGTGCACACTCTGCATGTTCCATTTGGAGCATGTATGATTTTCAGTTCTGTACATAGTTTTGGTGTTGCTGGTTCTGCTCTTGCGCAGTTCGTTTCAGTGGCATTTTGGTGAGAACAACTCCATGTCCGGTGGGTTTCAAGTGGCTCAGAGGGAGGTTTTCAAAGTTCAGATCAGTTGTAGGTTACAACTCATGACTCCATGCCCAATGGATGCTTCAGGCAACTGGTAACTTCATCTAGCAGGCAGATGACCCCGCTGAGTCGCCAAATTGTTATCCAACTTCACCCCCCAGGGTTGAATTGATAACATACATCAGGATTCTCAAGTCCCAGGCTGAAAAAGAATGAGCTCTGAGAGAATGCGAGAAGTTGCAGAAAATAAGCCTGGACCAGAAAAAAATTATGAAAATCGGCTAAGTCCTTGTCCTAGAAATATTTGGGACGTTCGGGACACCAAGGCGCGGTTCGGCCGAAACGCCTCCAGGCGGCCCGCGAAGCACTGGGACAAGTGGAACAAATGTACACGAAGGAAGCGAACCGGCCGGTTCGGCTGAAATAGGAAACTGTAGCACAAGGACAAGTGGGACAAAGGGACGCGTGGGACGCGGATAGCCGAAGGAGCCGAAAGCCAATCAGATCACGCCACGTGTCACCGGCAAAAAGGGACGAGGAAGCCCATTTCGGGCGGATCGGAGGATTTTGTCCCGCGAAGCACTGGGACATTTGGGACAAAAGGACATGGTGGACGTGAAAATCTGGCAGGCCCGTGGAAAAATCACAGCATGACACGTGTCACCAAGGAAAAAGGTCCAAAAGTCAAAGGGGCGAGTTTTCGAGCACTGATCCAAACCAATGAAATAGTGCCACATGTCCAAGTTTAAGGGGCCCACAAAAAAAAACCCACGAAAAGGTGGAGAGAGGGAATTGCTCAGTGGACCAGAGCCTGCCACGTGTCGTCCAGATGGCAGAACGCGGGAAAAGAAATTTAAAAATCCGTTTTTCACCTGTTTTGTGCCCTAAATCTTCAGACCTTCATATCTTTCGATCCAGAGCTCGGATTTGCACGTTCTTTATATCAACGGAAAGCTGTTGAAATTCTCTACATGATTCTAGGATCAATCTTGCATTTTGGTGTAGTTTGGAGGGAGAAAATTAAGAAAACATCTCTGACGCGTGTAATGCTTCAACAACCAACTTTAATACAGCAGACAGCTCGCCGCTCCTGTTAGACAGCCCACCGTTTTGCCAGGATCCACCGCTTGGATCATAATGAAATGAGTTAAATGCGACCTGGGAGTGGTTGGGGCAGATTCGAATCTCCTCTCTCTTCCCTCTCTCTTTCTTCCTATATATTGTATAGAGGGGCTTCTTTCAAAATAATTACAAGTTGTTCATCTTTTCTGCTCTGCCCTCCCTTCTTTTTCTTCTCCAGGGTTGAAAATGGAGTTCGAACCTCCTCCCTTGCTCTGTAATGGCATTTTTCCTTTTACTATTGAAATGATGTTCTGTGCAAACTTCTGGAGCAACAAAAACGTGTTTTGTGATGCATCTGTCCATCCTTACTCGTTCCTTTGCTTGTTTTCTTCTTGCCTCTCTTCATTACAGGTATTTGTGCATGTTCTGATGTTCATTACAGGTCTGGAGCTGTGTTCATGGAGTTTTGGGGCATTTTCTGTGTGAAATCTATCTTTGGGCCTGTGATGCATCTGTCCATCCTTCCCATTGCTCACCTCTCCTTGTCCCATGGCAGTTTTGATAGATGTTCAACATTCTCCTTCTCTGGTGTATCACCGTTTTAGTGTAGGATTTTGCTGTTTTTCCCTTTTCTCTCTCTCTCTGTCTCCTTGGCATGGTTAGATTAGGTTTAGATTAGCTTTCCTGCACTGGAATAGCTTGTGGCAGGTAGTTTAGGAGCAGGAACCAGCCTTCTCTGGAGAATCTTTTCTCATCTTCACAAGTCCCACACTTGGAGAAAGGATTCCATGTTGTGCAATCACACTGGATGCCTGAACATCAACCTAGAAGCCTGATCTGCATCCAGGGGTGCTGTGAGTCTGCAACAACAATTTTGGCACGCCCGGTGGGACCTTAGAGGTCTTTCACTTCATCTTTTGCAGGTTGGTGTGTTCCTGTGAAGATTTCAGCCTTTGGAGGCACTTACAAACACATCTGGCGACTCCATCTGATCAATAACTCATTCTCTGAGTTGCAGACCTGTTTTCCATCCATTCCCATCCATCTTTCTTTCCATCCCTTTCATTCTTTTCCATTCCATGAAGTTGTGCAATCATGACTTCATTTCCATCATGGAATTCACATCAACAACAGCAGTATATTCCACCTCCAACATGTTTTACAAATCCTCCAAGTCAGCATTTTGAGCAGATTCAAGATCAGTATGCATACCCATATGAGCAGCAGTGCCAAAGTCAGTTTGGATACGAAGCACATCAAGAGCAAGGGTATGCTGGTTATGAAGACTATCAGATGCAAGATGCTGGTCTGTTGGAGAAAATCCAAAAGATGGAGGTAAAGATGGTGCAGTCCAGAGCAACAGCTCAAATGAGAGCTTTCAGAATTGGTTGCAGGACTCCTTGTCCATGGGGAGGCCCTTTTCCAAGACACTTCAGCCCTCAGGAGAAGCTGGACTTCATGATAAAGATGCTGCCCCAACTTGCACAATGGACAACAGAGATAGAGGCCTATACACCTGTTGTTGAACAACCTTGTCAATGGGTAAGTTCTACACCATCATCTGGTTTCTCTCTTCCCATTACTCAAGCAGCATCATCTCATCTGGACTTGCAAATTTTGAACTCTCCATCTGCTGTCCCAAATGTTGATCCCATGTCTTCACCTCTCAGTCTTCCACCACACCTCAATTCTTCTTTCCTTTTTCCTTCCAAACAGTCATCCTCTCCACAAGAGCTAAAAGAAATACCCCCTCCTCTAAAGAAACAAGAGATTTCATCTCCTTTACCACCACAAAAAAATGCCAAATCAATTGAGTTGCAACCCACCCCTCCTCTTGCATTCCCAATTCCATGTAGGGAAGAAGAAATTGCAAAAATCAGCCATCAAGGAGAGCAAGAGGAAGAGCCAAGAAGAAAAGAAATGACAGACAACTTGAGGAGTTGGGCTGCCAAATTTGGGATAACAAAGATCCCCTTGATGGTTAAGCCTACAGGAGAGGTTGAAGTTCAGAGAACAAATGGTGGTCAGGACTGATTTTGTTGCAGCAACAGAAGAAGTTCTTGCAGTCCCAACTTGTCCTCTAGAGCAGCAGATTGAAGAGTTTGACTTGACAAACTTCATGCTGGAGGAAGAGTTCAACCAAGAGCAAGGTTGTCTTCAAACATTGGAGAAGGGAGAAGCTGCTCCAGATCTAAAAGAAGAGGAGCACATTCTAGTTGTGGAGGAGAAAAGCGCAGATCCAAGGGGTTTGAGCACAAAGCAGGCTACAGGAGAACCTTCAGTTTTTCTTTATACTTCACCTCTCTCAAGTTCTAGTACTGAAGAGGAGTTTGATCTCTCAAACTCAATGCTGGAGGGTGAAGGAAACCATGGTGGTCAAGTTACAGATCAAGAGGACACCATGGAGGAAGTTGAACATTTGCAGCAGGACAGCCATGAGGCAGTTTATCTGTCAGATTTGGAGGACTGTTTTGATGGAGAAGAGCCGGTTGAGTTTCCACCATTCTCTCTTTCATCATCCACATTCCAAACACAAGAGTCTACTGTCATGAAGGAGAACATTCATTTGCAGCAGCCTACATCCTATAGCAGCTCTTTGGAATCAAGATTGGAAGATTTTAGTCTTTCATGTTCTTCATTGGAGAAAGAGAAAGGACAAAGGAACTTCACCATTGCTTCCACACCATCCATTCAAGAGGGTCTACAAGAAAACTCCACTTTTGGAGTTGAAAATCAGAGCTATGGGTATATCAAACGGATCAGACCTTGCCCAATCAGGTATTTGGCTTCATCGGAGCCAAAGGAGAAGTCACAACCAGTCATGCTTGCTTCTGAGCATGAGGGTGAGCTACAAAGTACCAAGGATCAGCTGTCATACCCCTTCAATCCAAATACAGAGCAACTAAAAGAGGTATTGGGTTCGCCTTCAGCTGATACCTTGATGATTTGGGTGGGAGACCAGCTTCTTGTTGATTTTCCACTCATCCCAACAGCCATGATCAGCTCCAAATCAATTGCATGGCTGCCACTTTTGAGAAAGGGAAGCTATTTCTCACAACCAATTGCAGGGTTTGTTTAGCTTGCCCTTTACTCCCAGTTAGAGTAGAGTAGGTAGGTTTGCTTTCAGTAGAAGAAGTGCTTGTGCACACTCTGCATGTTCCATTTGGAGCATGTATGATTTTCAGTTCTGTACATAGTTTTGGTGTTGCTGGTTTTGCTCTTGCGCAGTTCGTTTCAGTGGCATTTTGGTGAGAACAACTCCATGTCCGGTGGGTTTCAAGTGGCTCAGAGGGAGGTTTTCAAAGTTCAGATCAGTTGCAGGTTACAACTCATGACTCCATGCCCAATGGATGCTTCAGGCAACTGGTAACTTCATCTAGCAGGCAGATGACCCTGCTGAGTCGCCAAATTGTTATCCAACTTCACCCCCAGGGTTGAATTGATAACATACATCAGGATTCTCAAGTCCCAGGCTGAAAAAGAATGAGCTCTTGAGAGAATGTAAGAAGTTGTAGAAAATAAGCCTGGACCAGAAAAAAATTGTGAAAAATCGGCTAAGTCCTTGTCCTAGAAATATTTGGGACGTTCGGGACACCCAGGCGCGGTTCGGCCGAAATGCCCTCCATGTGGCCCTGCGAAGCACGCGGGACAAGTGGAACAAATGTACGTGAAGGACGCGAACCGGCCGGTTCGACCCGAAACAAGAAACTGTAGCACAAGGACAAGTGGGAGAAAGGGACGCGCGGGACGTGGATAGCCGAAGGAGCCGAAAGCCAATCAGATCATGCCACGTGTCACCGGCAGAAAAGGGACGAGGAAGCCCATTTCGGGCGGATCAGAGGATTTTGTCCCGCGAAGCACTGGGACATTTGGGACAAAAGGATGTGGTGGACGTGAAAATCTGGCAGGCTCGTGGACAAATCATAGCATGACACGTGTCGCCAAGGAAAAAGGTCCAAAAGTCAAAGGGGCGAGTTTTCGAGCACTGATCCAAACCAATGAAATAGTGCCACGTGTCCAAGTTTAAGGGGCCCACAAAAAAACCCGTGAAAAGGTGGAGAGAGGGAATTGCTCAGCGGACCAGAGCCTGCCACGTGTCGTCCAGATGGCAGAACGCGGGAAAAGAAATTTAAAAATCCGTTTTTGCCTGTTTTGTGCCCTAAATCTTCAGACCTTCATATCTTTCGATCCAGAGCTCGGATTTGCACGTTCTTTATATCAACGGAAAGCTGTTGAAATTCTCTACATGATTCTGGGTCAATCTTGCATTTTGGTGTAGTTTGGAGGGAGAAAATTAAGAAAATGTCTCTGACGCGTGTAATGCTTCAACAACCAACTTTAATACAGCAGACAGCTCGCCGCTCCTGTTAGACAGCCCGCCGTTTTGCCAGGATCCACCGCTTGGATCATAATGAAATGAGTTAAATGTGACCTGGGAGTGGTTGGGGCAGATTTGAATCTCCTCTCTCTTCCCTCTCTCTTTCTTCCTATATATTGTAAGGAGGGGCTTCTTTCAAAATAATTACAAGTTGTTCATCTTTTCTGCTCTGCCCTCCCTTCTTTTTCTTCTCCAGGGTTGAAAATGGAGTTCGAACCTCCTCCCTTGCTCTGTAATGGCATTTTTTTCCTTTTACTATTGAAATGATGTTCTGTGCAAACTTCTGGAGCAACAAAAACGTGTTTTGTGATGCATCTGTCCATCCTTACTCGTTCCTTTGCTTGTTTTCTTCTTGCCTCTCTTCATTACAGGTATTTGTGCATGTTCTGATGTTCATTACAGGTCTGGAGCTGTGTTCACGGAGTTTTGGGACATTTTCTGTGTGAAATCTATCTTTGGGCCTGTGATGCATCTGTCCATCCTTCCCATTGCTCACCTCTCCTTGTCCCATGGCAGTTTTGATAGATGTTCAACATTCTCCTTCTCTGGTGTATCACCGTTTTAGTGTAGGATTTTGTTGTTTTTCCCTTTTCTCTCTCTCTCTGTCTCCTTGGCATGGTTAGATCAGGTTTAGACTAGCTTGCCTGCACTGGAATAGCTTGTGGCAGGTAGTTTAGGAGTAGGAACCAGCCTTCTCTGGAGAATCTTTTCTCATCTTCACAAGTCCCACACTTGGAGAAAGGATTCCATGTTGTGCAATCACACTGGATGCCTGAACATCAACCTAGAAGCCTGATCTGCATCCAGGGGTGTTGTGAGTCTGCAACAACAGCCTAGTGGCAATGAGGGCTAACAATTGTGGAATGGAAAGGACCACAGTTCTGAAATGGGGTAGGGGTCACCGAACACCAAAGGTGGTAATGTAGCTACGGGTATGTGTGAGACATTAAGGTCAAATGAGGTTGCATTTTAGGTAGTTGTTGAGGGTATTGTGAATGTGGCGGGTGCCATGGAGGTGGAAGACATGGAAGTCATAGCAGGTATAGGACCTAGCTGTGAGACAACTGGGGGTAAAGTAGATGCGGGCAGCACAGAGCTAGATGGGGCTGATGCAGGAGTGGGAGCGAAAGTCAGGGGGATAGATATGGGCATGTCGTATGTCAACTGACCCGAGGCATCTCGAGTGGATGAATGGGAAAGGTAAAACTAAAAAATGGCAGGGTTTTGGTCAAGGAGTTGTGCGAAATCCTCATCTCTAGTAGCGATAGTGATAGGTTGGATGGGTTCCATGGCTGGTGATAAAATGGAAGGTGGTGAAGGACTAGGTAGGAGTAGTTGACAACTGGTGTGAAATATGAGTGTGCGTGCTTGCTTGTTTTTGGGTCAGCACCATGTGAACCAGTACTGATTAGGTAGGGTTGCTTCTCTGTAAATGACAGAAAAACAACAGGAACAGGTGAATCTGATGGAAAAACGTGTATTAGGTACCAAATGTGGGTTGGGAAATGAAATAGACTAACTGATGCCAGTTAAGGAAAACCAATGCCGGTCAGGGGTAACCACTGCCAGTCACTATAGAAAATGGAAAGTGAGTGAAAAAAAGGTAGAAGGTCAAATCTGACAGGTATGCCAAATCTGATGATGTTTACAACGTCAATGGGAATGATAGCAGTGACAGGGACTGTGAAAAGTGGAAGAATATGAATAAAATGTCCTTTTGGGTAGGTTAACAAAAGGACCTGGAACTGATCAGCTGGGTATAACTAACGACGGTCGACGACGGTCACAAGACCGACACTGGTCACTGTGAAATTGAAACAGTGATGAAAGAATAGTGGTTGTGAATTAAAATCTGATGTAGAATCAGACCCAAAATTCTGAGAATGATGATGATATGGCCCAGGCACACTCAGGTGAAGCTGAAATACACCAGTTGTGATGAGGAGCGTGCAAGGATGAACAAGGAAAATGAAGAACATGACCCCTCACCTCAAAATGCAAGCCAAGCAGAAACACTAAGAAAAATGTGATCCTAGGAGTGCCTTTTCTATTATGTTTGTTTGGCTTATGCTATTTAAGGATTGACACATGAATTGTGAAATAGAGTTTTTGGTGAGGATGGCTTCCTACAAAGAAGGAGATCTAAAAGGTGAGGTTTCAGGTATGTTATGGTGGGGGCAGGCTTCACTCTGAAGTATGACTCGAGAGAGCAGCGAGCTGGGGAGTACCTATCAATCCTTAGATCAGTGCTATCGTTGACAGACATTCCCAGGAAAGATGTTGTTTAAGAATATGTGTTTATTTTGAATTTGTGTAATTTGGCAAGACTCAGAGAGAGAAAGAGATGTGCTTTCTATGGTTCGTTTGTCAACCATCAGCTGGTCATGACTTCCAGCGTATAGGTTGCCCTTAATTAATGTGAGCTAATGCGATAAATTAGAATGGAATGCACTTATTTTTAAGCCCAAATCGAAGTGTGAAGTTAGATGACACAATACGATGAAGAGGAAGAGGGATGCTCTTTTACTACAATGAAGAAAACATGAAGAAATGGTTCTTTTTAATTACACCAAAAGAAAGGTTTCCTTTAGAGAAAATAGAAAGAAAAGGTGGGTTACCAAGGAAGAAAATTAGTGTGTATGCTTTTTAGAAGGGAAACAAACACACAAATTTTCCTAGGAATGAATTAAATGCAAGGAACCCTTGATGGCTCCCACCGGGTGTGCCAAAATGTTTCACCTAATTCTTAGACATTTATTTGAAGTATTGACAAAATAGATAGGGTAACGGGCATAGGAGGAATACCTGTTCAAATTCTAGTTGATGGGTTGTTGCACGCGTATGACTTTAGAATCCACATCTGGTTGTGAGAGCTTCCTTTTGGCTAGGAGGAACTACTTGTAATAAAAGTAAGACCACCAGAAGGAATTAAACAATATGTGCAGTGAACTACCTAGCGTATGCGGTAAATAAAGTGTGATACTTCCTAAATGGCTATCAGTCCACTGTTTGAAACTCTTTAATGTGGTAAATAAAGTAAATCCTATTGTAGTTTGAAATGATTTAGGTATCTCACTTAAAACACAGTAAGAAATATCTAATCTAAAAAGCTAGGTTAGAGTAGGATCCAAAGGTCAAGTGACTAGTTCTGAGTCTCTGCAAGTCTGACAGAGGTCTCAGGTAGATCACAGGTGAATGAGGGTGAGGCAAAATTAAGTGGGTAGGTCACTATTCTGGTTTATATGGGCAAATACAGAGATTGATGCTGGTTAAGGGTGACCACATGGTGGTTTGGTGTAACTGGTGCCGATTACAGTGGAAATTTGGGAATGCCATAGAATGTGCTTTAGGTCTCCTTTGTGATTACACAAAGGAATTTGGTTGGTCGGGATGAGGCATTGGGTGATTTATGTAGGATTTGGTGAGTTTTTTTATGGGTATATGGAGGGAGAATGTTGAAGGAGGTCAATGGGTGGCTAGGTAAACAATAGGTGATAATATAATGATGAAACAAAATGAACCAAAGAAGTATAACATTTTACTTACTTGGATTCTAGTCCTAGACACTTGTGAGTGAGGGAGGGAGGTGCTTATAAGAGGTTGAAGGCTGCAAGTGATCACCAATTATAGGAGAGCTTCTGCATGGGCTGCATGTGCATTCCTCTTTTCTTGGTTAGATCAGATCATTGCTAGGGTGGCTGTGCAGGAGAAAATTCTTGATCTCCTTCCTTGCATGCATGTTCTCACTAGAATTTGATCTCAGAAGATGTAATATCTCTTAGGAAGATCTCAATGTTTGCTAAATTTTTCTAATCTTTACCCACCTTGAAAATTAGGTTGTTTTGGGGGTTAAAAGGGTAACCAATGGTGGTTCTGACCTAACCGGTGATAGTTAGGGATAACCGGCGTCAGTCAAGGTAGGATTTCCTAGGTTTACTAAACTAAGGAGATCCTCTTGATTTTCTCGGATCTCATGTCGTTAACCAACGGATTAAACTGGAAGCTTCTAGTAAGCATACAGGAATGTGGTTAGAGAGAATTTAGGTATTGATTTTTAGGGTTTGGGTAAGTCTTAGTTAGTTATGGCGACTTACTAAGAATAGGTCTTAGGGTGAGTTGGCTGAATGAGGTGTCTAGGTGAAGTGTATGTGTGGATATTATTTAAATTAAGATATTTAAATAATAAATATGGTGAGGATAATGAATTAATTTAATTAATATTAGTGAGGTGAAAGGGGCCATGACTAGGTGAATGTGATGAAGGGTGCTTATTTGTCGAGGGACCAAAGGGGAGTGTGACCTAATTTTAGTGTCTACACAAACAAAGAATGAAATAGGAGCTACAAGAGGTTATTTTAACTAATTAACTTCCAACATCAACCATTCAATATCAAAATAATACATTAATACTTGCAACAAATGTACACGATGCAATACAAACTCACAAATACATGGGATTGAGTGCACTTAATTGATTACATGTGATTCTAGGTAAATCTAGGTGATTTGGATGCTGAAAAAGGGGTATTGTGAACCTAAGAATGCTTTAGAACTGAGGATGTGACTTGAGAATCTCCAGGGGTAGGACCATAAAGTAAGGCCATCAACATTTATATGACCTTGACCTATTTGTATGGTATTATACATGTTCATAGCTATAGTCTATGACTTTCCGAGTTTGTCACCTATTTGATTCTCTTTGTCAATTTTTTTCACTCACTGTCGATCATATTATGAAGGTCCCTCAATACTTTGCTCAATCTTTCAAAACCCTAATCATGGATGAAGTACTAAAAAATAAACATTATCTGGGTTTTGGGCACCCTCATGCATCACGAATGTTTTCATTACTCCAAAGAGGCCTCAAACCATACATTCTCCACCTATCATCTGATAACTAGTTATAGTGTAATTAGATTTAACATTCCTCCCTTGTCAAATGTTGACTTTATTTTCTCTCTTGCAAATATATTTAAGTGAGTGACTTTGATTTCTTACAAATCGACTTGAGTGAGTGACTTTGAGTTCTTGCAAATGTGATAAGTAGTCCCATATACCTAGTGGGAATCCTTAGACTTGTATGTGGTGTTGCCTTAATGAATGTGCAGAGGTATTTACAGAGTGTAGGGAGGTTTAGGTTCTTTTTGTTCTAGCTTTTACAATAGTAGTCCATAAGAGTGATAGGTTATAAATGAGGTGAGTTTCACTTGCTTATATATGTTTCTAAAGGCGATTTAAGTTACAAAGGCCAAAAGAGGAGGAAGTGACCCAAATAATAATGTCCAACTAAAAGTTTGGGACCAAAGTGGGAAAGTTCAAAATGATAAAACCTTTTCCTTCCCTATTGTATGTTTTTGACCTAAGAATGATAATCTACAATGTGAAGTTTGGAAGATGACAAGTGGAGGTTTCTTATTGTGTTTCATACAATCAATTCTTAGAAATTGTCAACATATGAGTGTCTAAGATGACACAAGCTAGATAAAATACCTAGAGATGTAATAGATGAGAATGGGTAAAGTGCACTTATTTGAGAAAGACAGTGATGTCAAGAATAATAGTTTTAAAGAGTATAATTCCCAAATTTGAGTGTCTACAATTGTGAAGAAAACCCAAGAGAAGGTAAGATAAATATGTCTTGAATTTTGTGTTTTTTAAAATATGCGAGTTTTTACTTTTTTATTATATCGATGTTTTTGGAATTTTCTAGTGCACATCTATGTACAAAATTGGGTAGCAAAAAGGCTACCAAAGTTTCCTGAGAATATCATCCATGGTGGGGTGAAAACCTATGGGTCCAAGATCAGATATGTTAGTAAATTTCTGAAAATGGGAATCAAGGAACAAAATTTTCTCATAAAAGTTATGGAGTCCCATAATGTATTCTTCATCTATGTAAGAAGTACCTTTTCTTTGCATAACATGAGTCTAATGTGTCATTTTAGGTTGATAATAAGGGAAATATTCATTTCAAATAGTAATTGTGCCTAATGTTAGGGGAAAGTTGATTCTAGTATTATGTTCATTAAGTGTAATAGATATATGTCATAACAAAGATCTACCAAAGGCCAATGGTGTAGGTTTATGATCAAGACAAACCCAAAATTTAGTTGCAATAAAACGCAATTCATAAGCTATTATGAGCATAACATATCCTTGAAACTTCGTGGTAAGAGTGAGAAGAGGTTTGATATCATATGGTGTGATTCCTAAAGTGTGCAAAGCCTTATAAGTACAAATATTATTATTAGTATTTAGATGAAAGGGGACGTGTGTCAAACATTCATTATGAATATAAATTGTACTATTGAAATTATCAAAATGAGGTACCCAATTAGAAGGTGTGGATATGACAAATAAGATAGTAACATGGCCACTTTCTTTAAGAGTATTGATTTTGTCAATTAAGGCTTGGAAATTATTTATATCATCTTCATAAATGTGTTGGTAGGTATAAAATGGATGACCAGGCTATTGAGAAATATTCTTATTAGAATAACGATGTTTAGAAATCAGTGAAATAAGTCCTTGGTCAAGCAAGATATAAAGTAACTTATATGGTGTGTTGAGATGAGTAGGAATTGTAATCGATGTGACATGTGGTGAAGTGTCTAAGGTGTGGACTATATTATGCATAGGATCAAGATGATTATAATTATTGTGATTAGGAGGAGTAGAATTGGTAGTACGCGAGGTAGTTTCCCTAAGTTGGTAATGTTCAGGGTGGGTGGAGATAAAAAGAGAATGAAACATAGACTCATCTTCATGGATAGGATTAAACCTAAGCTTAAAAATGTTATCATCTATTAGTGTAATTGTGTCATCATTTTTTGGTAGTACAATTGTGTGCATCAAGAAGTTGAGTATCATTATCTAAGATATTAGGAGCAAGAAGTGGTGAAAAAGTAGATGATTAAGGAGGCATCATGGATGTAGTCTTATTTTTCCCACAACAGCCCAAGGCGTGCTGGAAACACTTCTAGACTTAGCTAGACCTTATTGAGTTACCATGTTCATAATCCAGACAATAACAATAGTAATAAACCATAAAAAGATCTAGATCATAACCTTATAAGAATAACTTATATAAGAATCAAATTAGATTTACAACATGAGATCCATAAACATTTGTGGTAACAACCAATATTAGACCACTAAGATCTAGTGTATTAATTATTATAAAACATAGAAGCCAAATACATACATATCAGTGTCACCATAATTCATGCGCTCACATAAACTAACATCATAACTCTAATAAAAACATGAATCGTTAAGACGTGAAAATCAATACATATTTATAGGTAGTGGGGACTTTCCCTTCACTATTCATGCACACTCCAAAAATATCCCACATGCTCAAAATAGCCATGTGTACATTACAAGTCATCCATAAGAGCATACAAGCTCGTTAATAATAGATTGTATTCTAATATGAACTATAGATCTAATCCTATTAATAGCCAAAACTCTACATATCATCTTAACTTCCCTTGTATGAGCTCTATCTCAGAATAGACTCTTCTTGAACTGCAAGTCTTCATGTTCTATTCTTATCTCTAAAACCTTGTTTGGCCACTACTCCAACCATTCAAATTTTAGTTCTACCAAAATGTGGCTAAGCGTCAAATATATTAAGCCCAGCCACAAGCCTCCACTTATTGTCTTTTCTACTTTTGTACATGCCTTCCTGCATAACTCCCACACATCAAAAAACTTTGCGCCACTCATACTCTCTATCTTTTAGGGGTCCAACATTACCCCACACTAACTAGATTTCTGCCCTTGGCAATTCTTCATTTACCAAGTACAAAACTCAAGAAGAAGAATACACGATTAAAAATGACAAAATTTTAAAATGAATAGTATACCAGGAGGAGTTTAAGGTTCTTGGAAGATCTCAAAAAACTCTGCATCAAATTCACTCACCAATTTCTTCCATTATTTCAATTCTTTGAAAACCTTTCCCAGCGCAGCCTCCACAATTCCTGGTACTTGTTCATGAGTGATTTCCTCAACCCTTCCTTTTAACTCCTTGATCATCACCTCTAGTTCTATGCAAGCACCATCCAAATTTTCCATATGTTCTAGTATAGAACTCTAGAACTCACCAATTCTATGATCAAGATTCGCATGCTTTGTTTTAACCTTATCTTTCTGTCCTGTGGTATCCAATATCAAATAAGTGCACTTGATTGTTTTGGTTAGGGTCCTCTCCTATATATACTTCAGAGTTGCTTCCTCATCCACCAACCTCACACCAATATTTGGCTTGCACTTCCTACACCTATTAAATACAATATTTTATTTTGTATTTACTTCCTTAAGATGGGTGAGTAATTCCTACAGCTTAGTGATCCTGACTTCCATTACAATCTTGTTATTCTTATTCTCTTATGCAGTATCCTCCTTTGTAGGCCCCGTGCATTTTATTTTGACCAAGAACATGTCAACCAGGTCCTCTAGTTATTCCATCTCATCCCCATAGTATGTATTGGCCTGGCTCACTAATGTAGGGAACTGTCCCAATATGTTATGTACAAGCGCACTGACTTGATCATATGCCTTCTTAGTTCTTCCTTGTTCACCCCACAACCCCTCACGAAGTAGGTCTATCTCTTGTTCCTTATTTTTATTTTCAGCCAAAAAGGTGCTTACCATGGTGCCTAAGTTTAAATTCCTCTTCACCACTTCTGAAGAATTTTTTTTCAAGGTGTTTCACGATTTCTCATCTTTCAAGTGGTTAGGATCGATGGCCTTATACGTTTGTCCAAGATTCTTTTGTAGTATCATCATTTCGATCACATTCTCACTAACTTTGAATTATGGATCCTCTGCATGAGAATGAAAATTCTAACTGAGTATCTTATTTTTCCTAGACATTCCTCCTTCTAGATCCAATAGCTCCCAAACATGTAACTTCTATGTAGGTAGGGTACTCTAGAAATGTGTTCATAACAATTTTGTAGGATCATCTATAAAATCTATATGCAGTGACCTTGGAGTCCACTAATTCCTTTACACCTTCATATTTGTTCATTAATTTTTTGGGGTAGGGGTACAAGTACTTGTCCCAAACCCTTTATCCTCCTTGATAATAATGGTATCACATTTTTCCTTATATTCTAACTCAACAAGATGTATTGGTGAATTATGTACTAGATTCTTCTTTACTTCATAAAAAATTGATGCTTTACCTTTCTCGCGTGCCTCATCCTCTGCCTTTGCTTTTTCTTCCTCAAGTTATTCCTTAAACACAACATAGTTATCTTCTTCTTCAGTCCCAACCTTTTTCTATGTGTTAGAGACTTCTTGCACCTTAGGATGCTTCTCCTATTGCTTCTCAACAACACCTTGCTGTGATATTTCTGTGCCTTCAATGCTACCTCTGTGCATGCAATTCTTTCTCTTGCAAGAAGTTTCCAATTTCCCTTCACTTTCTTCTTCCTCCTTTTCATCTATTGCCTCCACCTGTACCACATTTATAGGAGGTATTGGTGCTTCTCTACGATTAGGAAAAGTGGAGTCCATGACTTCCACCTCAACTTCCCCTTGTGTCTTAGGGAACATCTATACAAATAATTTATGGATAAATCCATTAACAGCCACATTGATCTGTGGGTTTAGATCCAAAAATTTGGGCTTCAATACTTTGAGATATGCAGGCCTAGAGTCATACCTGTAATTCGAACGAAGAGTGTGTACATCAGAATCTACCTTATCTGCATCATAATTCAATTTTTATGCATCCTTTAGCATGTTGATGGAGCACTTTAGATGCTTTGTGGTGAATGAAAATGGGAGTTTATGAAATGACCATATCTCACAATTTTCTTGTTTGAATCTTGCAAGACTTAAGTGTTGCATTACTGCAAACTTCACTTAGTCCCTAACCACTATAGGGATTTTGCATGGAATGCACCATTCATTCTCAAAGACCTCACACAATCTATCATACCATATATCAATGCACACCTGGTATGCATTTAAAATTCTACCATCGCAAGTGAATCTTACAAATTGCACAATAGGAGATGGATCTACTGGTGGGTAAACCCACACATTCTCATTAGGTCTATCTAGGATGCCTACCTCCCAAAATATGATCAAAAGAAGGATAGAACCCCATGCCATTTTTTCTCCTTCTTCATTTTGTAAACACACCTCCTCTATGATGTTGTCTACAACATATTGTGCTAGGTTGCTATTGGTCATCAAACTTACACCCACATCTCAAATAAGAAAGGATTGAGTCGTTTGAGACAACAATGGAACCATCTCCAAGTTGTGGGACCTTTCACGCTTGAGACAGATCTCTAGAGAAGGTTGATTCCTCTACCTACCTCTAACGCCACTATTACTCCTAGTGTGGAAAGTAAATCCTAGACTAAACATGCTAAGGGACCAGGGATAGAAGGATGTGAAGAAAGGGGAAATCCTAAGCTAACGAGGGTGATAGTGCCAAGGAAAGGGTTAATATCTCTCCATGAGCAGTGAAGGAAACAGAGAGGGTACGGGAGAAGAGGTTGGATGACATGTGATAAAGATCAACATGTGGGATCAACATTCCAACATGCACAACACATGAACATGGGGACTGCAAGTGGGAATACACACAACATACTAGAAAATGCAAACAGAGAGGCGAGATGCAATGAAAATGAGAAAGAGAAGACAAGAGTTCCAAAAAACATGATTTTATTACTTAAGGGATGCATATTCATTTACATTCATGGCAGGAGGTGAGAATACATTATAGAGATAATGCCAAGGTTTGATTCCCATGGGAAGTTAGCCACCATTTTGGCATGGTGTCGTAACAACAAAGAGGGATCCATTTTACAAAGTAGAACTTTTCTATTTATAGAAGAAGGATAGAAGAGAAGGAGAAAGAGAGGGACACTCGAATTCAAATCTTCAACCACTAACAACCATCAATAAATTCCTGAAATTCCACCTATAAGGCTATTAGATACACTTCCCCATGTTTATTTAGTGTGTAGAAGAAGGAAGAAAGCAAAATATTATTGAAATCTAGTGGTTGAGGTCGATTAGATGTCTATATTGATGATTAAAAATATGTTTCCCTATTTTCCACCTACCAAATCTCACCTAGATTTGAATTTTAATAGTCTAACGTGTATCTTGTGTCGGTACATCTCTAACAAGTCTAGGTGCAAACTGATCAGGTTTCTGTACCAGAAGATATGCCTGTCAGAAGAAGTCAGAGCTGTGTGGGTGCATAAGACACATGGCATGTGATAATTGATTGGAGAAAATAGCCAACCATTCATCTAATTTTTCATTTCTACCATGTTTCATGTGCCAGTTGGTTGTCCAGATTTAACAACCTGTTGGCACGCTTTGATAGGTTTCATATAACGCACTCAATTCTGACAGATGACGTGGCACAATGACTAGCGTAGAAGAAGGTGCAAGGCACAGGAGCAAAAGGAAGGTACATGAAAGGGAAACATAGGGAAGGCACACGTGAAGGTGTGCATGTAAGAGAAATAGGAGAATAATTACATGGGACAAGTATGGCTAAGGGGTGTGAAAATTCAACTAAGGAAGGGCATGCAACTGCAGAAATAAAAGCGAGTGGATGAAGGAGTACAAGGAAAGATGAAATGTAAGGGACTTAGCCAATTTGGAAGGAAAGTCTGTAGAATTTTGCACAAGGAGTGTGTGACAAGATAAGAAAGAAATCAAGCACATAGAAAAAAGGCACAAGAGAAAATGGAAAAGGAGATGGAAGACTGCAGAGAGAAGGGGAATAAAAGCAAGAAAGAAGCAAGGCACACGGGGCCCGTAGAAGAACTATAGCAAAGAAAATTATGCTGAGTGAGAAGGCTTGAGTGCGTGCAACCTGAAATGTGAAACATTAGAGTCAGAATGATAAGTTATCCAGATAACTAGGAGAGTTATTTGGATAAAATTTTTGGTGACTTTTAGGGGCCATCTTCCTGCTAGATGATGAGAGAAGTATCCTTAGAAGTCCATTGGGCATGGATTCAACTTCTAAACTTGAAGATCTAATATGTAACTTTAAGAACATCCCTGAAGTCACTTACAACACTGTCTGAACTCTGAACTGGACTGTTACTCTCATATGAATATATTCTGAATTGGATTGATGAGAGGGAAAGCTATGCACTAACCATTGGAACTGCCTCGACCAGAATTGAATTATCATCTAGGAAGAAAACAAAATGGGCATGTGGGCATAATAGGAAAGGAAATGCGCTAGAGGGAGCATGCCGAAATAGAAGCTCAACACTATATACCAAATCTGAAAATCATACTTGTCCCAAATGGAACATGTAGAGTGTGCACTAGCACTTGTGCTATTGAAAACAAACCTATTCTAACCTAAACTAAATAGAGGCAGAGGGCACTCAAGTAAAACCTACTACAGGAAGGGAGAAGTAGCTTACCTTCCTCATAAATTGTGACCATGTAACTGATTTGGTGTTGGAAATGGTCTGGAATAAGAGTGAAAAACTAACTTACAGATGGTGTTTTACCCTCCTTAAAGTATCAAAAAACTGAATATATACCTCTAGAAGTTATTCTGTGCTTGGATCTGGGAGGGGATATTCCTAACCTTTGGTGCGTTGAAGCTCTACCTCATGCTCTGAAATGATCATGACTGGTGGAAACTCTATTTTTGGCTCTAGACTAGCCAGGTATCTGATTGGGCATGGTCTGATCCTTGTGATTTGCCCATTACTTTGAAGCTCAATCCCACATATGGGATTTTCTTACAGACTCTCCTTCTAGAAGGTGACTACTTGTAGGCTAGGTCATGTAGAGCTAGGATGCATGAGGTTCTACCTCTACAAGTAACTCAGTCTCTGTCATAACTATGCCCTTAGGAACTAACTGATTTTTTTATGAAACATAGGTGCCTTTATGATTTTCGTCTTCCCATTTGGAGTCACATAAGTCATGCCATTATTCAACTGTTATGTAGTTTTTAAACATGATGACGTTGGTTTGGAAAGGCGCATTGGTAGGGGGTTGTTCATTTATGGTATAGTTAGAAAGAGGGGACTCAAAAGAAGGTGGAAGGATGGGTGTAGAAGGTGCATAAGGTACATTCGCAAGAGGAGTGGAAGTGCACGTAGGAGGGGTGGTGTCTGAAAAATGAAAGTGAGAGGATGGAGGGGAATTCTTAATGGGGGTAGTGCACAAGAAGCTAAGAACACACGTAGTGGGCTGAGATGATGTAAATTGGTTCAGAGGAGTGGAATGGTTATAAGATGGTAGTGCAAGATATTTCCCCATTCATAGGGTTGCCGCATGCTAGATTTATGAGCCTCCATTTCTTCTACCCACTCTGTAATATGGGGCAACATCACAGTGATAAAGTGCAGCTTCAGCTGGGTGTTAAACCAGCCTAGTACATGGATGACCCAAGGATAAGGGACCTTGTAACTAGCTTTAGCTACCTGTATGGAGCACTTGACTCTGAGTTGCATCATGTCCATCTCCAGTTTTTGCACCTTCCTCTCAAAATCAGATTTTTCCAAGGAGTTTCTGCCATCATCTACATAAAACTATTCTTCATAAACCTTTTGGTTAGAAAAAAGTGGGTTATATGTATATTCAAGATGACATGGCTCATCAAAATGATTTGGAGGAGGACTTTGGAACTGTGGGGATGGAGAAAAATAGATTTTCTACTGCAAATGAGAATTCCATGAAGGGAAAGAAGTCATGGTTGCACAAATTCAAAATAGGAAGGTGGAACGATGGAAGAGGGAAAAATGAATGATAGGAGGATGGGAGATAGGTTTGCAAATGAGAAAATGGGTGCGTTTGGATAGGTGGAGTTGTCCATATGTGTTAAAAAAATGCCTCCAAAGGTTGGATCTCAACAAAACAAATCAAACTTGTTGAAATGAAGATGTAAAGATCTTCACTCTTGTCCCACTAAGCATGCCAAAAACTATTGGTCTTCAAACTTGCACCCATGTCTTGGATTGAACCATATCCAAGTTGTGGGACCTTGCACACTTGAGACACATCTCCAGAGAAGGCCAGTTCCTCTACCTACCTCTAATACTACTACTACTACTCCTCGTGCGGAAAGAAAATCCTAGACTAAACATGCCAAGGGACCAAGGATAGAAGGATGTGTAGAAAGGGGAAATCCTAAGCTAAGGAAGGTGATATCGCCAGGGAAAGGGTTAATCTCTCTCCATGAGTGGTGAAGGAAATAGAGAGGGAACGAGAAAAGAGGGTGGATGGAATGTGCCACAGATCAACATGTGAGCTTGGCATTCCAGTGTGCGCAACACATGAACACAGGGACTATAAGTAGGAATACGCACAACATGCCAAAAAATGTAAATAGAGATGCGAGATGCAATGAAAACAAGAAAGAGAAGACAAGAGTTCAAAAAAAAACAATTTTATTTCTTAAGGGATGCACAATCATTTACATTCACGGTAGGAGGAAAGAATACATTACAGAGACCATGCCAAAGTTTGGTTCCCATGGGAAGTCAGCAACCATTTTGGCATGGTGTCATTAGAACAGAGAGGGATCCTTTATCCAAACCATAACTGTGTTATTTATAGAAGAAGAAGGAGAAAAGAGAAGGAGAAAGAGAGGGAAACTTGGATTCAAATATTCAACCACCAATAACCAATGATAAATTCCTGAAAATTCACCTGCAAGGATGTCAGATATGCTTCCCCATGTCTTTTTGGCGTGTAGAATAAGGAAGAAAGCAAGATATGATTGAAATCTGGTGGTTGAGGTTGATTAGATGTCTATATTGATGATCATAAATACATTTCCCAATTTTCTACCTACCAAATCCTACCTATATTTGAATTGGAATAGTCTAATGTGTAGCTTATGTCAGTAGCTCTCTGATAAGTACAGGCGCATGCCGATCGGGGCTCTGTAGCAGAAGATATGACTGTCAAAAGATTTCAGATCCATGTGGGTACATAAGACATGCTGCACACTAATTGATTGGAGAAACTAGCCAATGGTTAATCTAATGTGTCATTTCTGCCACATGTCATGCACCAGTTGGTTGTCCAGATTTGGTGCCCTATTGGCGTGCTTTGATAGGTTGCGTATAACACACTCAAGTCTGACAGATGATGTGGCACATTGACTGGCACAAAAAAAGGTGCAAGGCATGGGAGAAAAATGAAGGTGTCCAAAAGGGAAATAGAGGGAAGGTGCACATGAAGTTACACACACAGAAGGAATAGGAGAATAGTTGCAGGGGACAAGTATGGGGAAGGGGTGCAAGAATTTAACTAAGGAATGGAGTGCGGCAGAAAAAATAAATGCGGGTACGCAAAGGAGCATAAGGAAGAGGAAGTGTAAGGAAATTATCTGATTTGGAAGGAAATTTTGTAGAAGTGCGTGCAAGGAGTGTGCAATAGGATAGGAAAGAAAGTGGGAACTTAAGAGAAAGGTGCAAGAGAAAATAGAAAAAGAGATGACAGACTACAGAGAGAAGGGGAACAAAATTAAGAAGGAAGCAAGGTGTGTAGGATGCATGGAAGAACTACAACCAAGAAAATTATGCCAAGTGAGCAAGATTGAGTGCACACAACCTAAAATGTGAAACATTAGAGTCAGAATGAAAATACAAGTTATCCATATAACTAGGAGAGTTATTTGGATAATAGTTTTAATGCACCCTCTTTGAGATTCTTAAATCTACATACAAAAACCTCTTGTTTATATCTCTCCAATGCTCTGATGTAGCCAACTTGTAGCTCATGAGTCCAGAAGTGACCCTAAGTGCCGGATCATTCAAATCTTCAATGGTATGTACCCTACCTCCCTTCTCATAGTTTAGTTTCTTGACAAGCTCCTCAATTTTAGTTATGACCTTCAAATCTAGTGATACAGCCTCCCCTATGCTTCTTAGCCATATAACTCATTCAATAAATTGGCCTATGAGGAACATCCTTCTCCACATGAAGTAGAAGAAGTCCTTGTGTACCCACGACATTAGCCACTGAAACAAATGTGTGGGTTTTGCAAAGAATGGAAGCTCCCATAATTATAAAACAATTGTTTTTCCCAACTTTCTCTACAAAAAGTCATCAATTTAAGGATTTCTATCCTCATTTACCCCTAGGAGTGTATTTTTAGGTCTACCCTCATCTTTTTTTCTTTATCCTCCATGCAGTGGTTAAACTCACTAATTTTACAGTGAGTGAGATTTAATTTCCACAACTCTACCCACATAACACTAGGAGGGTATTGCATTTCGGAATATATTTCTTCTAAGGGCTCCTCTACCACAACCTCGAGCTTCTTTGTGCACAAGCTTCTTGGTTTTTGTTCCATTTTTATTTTCTCTGCATACCCTAGGTGTTTTGTACTTCGACCCTTCTCTACCTGAGCTTGGTGACTTCCAACTACTATAAACATATATAACCCTTCACTTTTCCACTGCCAATTCTAACTTTCCTCTTCATAAGGATCTCTGCGCATAGCTCACAAGAAATCATGGTTGCAAACACTTTGCGTCACTTCTTAACACTTTATCACTCTCAAAAATACTTGGTAGCTCTTTGATTTATTCGAAATCAAGGAATCCAAATGACTACCCTAACCCCTATTTATACTTTTTCACAACCCTCCAACATTCAGATTTGTACTACCAACCCACACTTTTAAGTTACCTTTTCCCTTTATAGCAACTTTCGCAACTTCACCTTGTGCACTACATTCCTAACCTTCTGACATGATAATACTACTTCTCTTCCACAGACCTCCTCTGTTCACCTTACTGTGCTGAAGTAAAAAACCTTTGCACCATTTCCTAAGTAGTTTCTCATGTCATTTCCTACCTCATGTTACACTGCGTGATCAATTTTTTTGCGTGGTTTTCAATCATCTCAACCTTCCTTAGAACACCTTATACACAACACTTATCTCTTCCACGTTCTAGGGAACCTTCAACCAAGAAGATATTTAGCTAGAGGGTGCGATTCAAATTTTATCTATGTACTTCAATCCACCCCAAACTAAGATTATGCACAGTCCTTTGTGCATGAAATCAATGAGATAGTAATAAGCTAATAGCATGCAAATGCGGTTATTATAAAAAAACAGTAAAATAAATTGACAAAGCATAATAACGATGAAAGGAAACACATGAAAAGGAAATTTATTAAAAGGAAATCTAATCTAAATGGAAATATTTCCTTATTAAAAACACCAAGAAGACATATTTATAGTAGGGCTTCAACCTACTCCCACTAAAATAACTAGACAACCATGTCCCATCCAATGCATGTAACTAGCAAACAATTGAGTCAATTATATAAGTCACAACATATGGTCGCAACCAATGCACTTGGAACTTTCTAGGATGGTGTAAGAACTTGGAATCATAGAGAAGAACCATCTATCCAGCTTAAATATTTTTATCCTTAATATGCCTATCATTTCATGCCTTCTGATTGGCCTTTTCTGTCTTCTGACTCCAATGAGAAATGGCACACCTTTCATCGAACTACATCAATTTATCAATATGCTCTTCAATTTCTTGTTCATCAGCCAAACCTCTTGCAAATGCAATACATAGAGAAGGTAACATGAATTCCACGGGTAAAATAGCCTCCACACCAAACACCAACTGAAAGGGTGTGGCTTTGTTCAAATTTTTATAAGTTGTCCCGCATGCCCAAAGTATAAAAATTAAATTATCATCCTAGTATTTCTTTGCAACATCACAAATCTGAGTCAATGTATGTCCCAATATCTTGTTAAAAGCCTCAACAGTTCAATTTTTCTTTGGATGATAGGGTGTTACTTTATGGTGTGCCACCATAAATTCTGTCAATAATATCCTGATAGCTCATTAAGAAAATGAGTACCCCTATCACTTGTCAAACTCAATGGGTAGCCATTCCTGTTGATAATATCCTCCCACAAAAACCTTGTTGTCTTAGCTACTAAGCAATCCTTTACAGGGGCCACTTTTATCCACCTTGTAAGATAATATGTGCAAGTTATAACATAGTGTGATCTAGACCTGTGTGTGGGTGTGGGGAAATATGGCCCAAAAATTCAATTTTCCAATTTTCAAAAGGTTATGCACTTGCAATAATCCTTAAATGCATTTCATCTCTATGTCTAGGCTTTCCAAGGTGCTGACAATGATCACATGCCTTACAATATTCTTCACAGTCCTTATACAGTGTTTCCCACCATAGGCCAGCCATGAAAATATTACGCACAGTAGCATCTCCTACATAATTTCCACCTGTAATACCACCATGAGATTCCTCCATAATATCTTTGCACTCATGCGTAAGTACACACCGGCACAAAAACTCATCCCGACCTAGTTTGTATAAGTCTTCACTAATTAACATATAAGGCATGACACATATGACAAGTTGTTTCTTCTCTAGACTCTTCATCCCTTCAGGCACCATACCAGTTCACAAAAATAAAGAAATATCTTCTAATTTGGAGAGTGCGTGGCTCAATATGAACAAATATGCATTGAAAGTTGTGTCCTCAATGCTCTACACATCCTCACCTGAGTTAATCCTTGATAAATTATCTGGTCCAAAATTTCTTTTTCCTAGCTTAACCACTACTGTAAAGTCAAATTCCTAAAACAACAAAATCAAATGACATATGAGACCCTAAAAAATGGGATTTTTCACCAATTACTTAAGTGCCATGTGATCTGTATAGAAAATAAAACTATCAAGTATTGTCTTATGCAATGCGTAGATCATGGAAAAGAATTCACGCTCTGTAGTTGTATAATTTTGTTCAGCTGGGGTCAACTTCCTAGTTGTGAAACAAATAGGATGATCAATAATACCTTCTTTAAGCTAGGCTAATACTACGCCAATGGTCATACTAGAAGTTTTGATATGCACATGGAAATTTTTGGTCCTTAAAGGAAAGCGCATAATATGTACTGTAGTAAGCCTTTCCTTCAATGTCTCAAATGGGTGCTATTATGCTTCACCCCAATAGAACTTACCTTTACTCTTAAATAATTATTCTAAGGGTGGAATGATCTTAGAATATCCTTTGTAATAACTTATGTGCCCCAAGAATCCACACACTTCACTCTGGTTAATATGTTCCTCTAAGCCAAAAATGACAACAACCTTAGCAGGATCTACCAACAAGCCTTATTTACAAATAATATGCCCCAACAACGTCCCAAAGGGTGTAAAAAAAATACACTTCTTAATGTTTAAGGAGATTCTTGACTTCTAACATCTCTTAAACATAAGTCTTAAATTATCATAATGATCTTTCACTAGCCCATAAATTATCTAATCATCCAAGTAAACTTGTAAAATTTTTTGATTAAAATACTGGAATGGTTTTACAACAATGTCGGGAAAATACTGCAGGTGCACTCTTAAATCCAAAAGGCATAACTTTGCATGCAAAAATTCCCCACTTAGTTGTGAAAGTTTTCTTCTCTTGATCCTCTTTAGCTATCCTCACCTGATGATAGCCAGAAAATCCTTCAGTGACAGGAGTATATCTCACGCCCTGTAACTCCTTCTAGAATCTCTTCAGTAAAAAGTGTGGGAAATGGATCTATTACACATGCATCATTCAACTCCCTATAATCCACAAAACAAAAAAATTATCCTTTCATCTTTCTTAATGATTATCACCATAGGGCTAACCCACTCTGACTCCTCAATGGGCTCAATGATCCCAAACTTCAACATCTTATCAATCTCTTCCTTTACCTTGATGTACAGATTAAGATTCATCATGTAAGGCCTCTGCGTAATCGGGTGGACACCTTTATTTAACTTTATATTCATCTTTCCCAAAGATTGATGTAATCCTTTTAACTCATGATATCCTCTAGGAAATAAGTCCCAAAAGTTGTACATCAACTCAATTATCTTTGCAACCTCTGAGTCAGACTAGTAATCACCAATAATGGCTTCCTTAGGTTCAACATATGTCCCAATGTTAACCTACTTCATTTTCATGGGCTCATGGTACGCAAGCACCTTCTCATATGCACTATGTAAGACCTCACATATACCTATAATAAGATCAACATCCAAATTATCCACTTCTTCATCATCAATCACGTAGACCATTTTACCTTTTTGCTTCTCTAGGAAGGCACACCCAAGTTGTTTTTCATCTATTTCTTCTTCTTTAAAGCACGCCCCCAGATATGAATCACCTAGTAACTCCTAAAATAAGTTCCTTAGCATTTTCACTATCTCCCATAGTTAAGCACTTCATACCCTGTAATGCCTCATTCACTCAAGGTTTAGTAGAAAAATAGTCAAAGGTATAAATCATACATGCATTCAATTCTTTCCAATTCCCCATTTCTCTATTCAACTCTATATAAACTTACCATGTGTGTGTGCATCCTCGTAAGGTATAATAGAACTTGTGTACCCATAGTGAAGGTGGTAAGGCCTCTTGCCCCTCTGTCCAGATTCTTTCACACTGTTGAACATGGTGCTGAGCATCCTTCCCATGAAATTCACATGTCTTGGTAGGCACATTTCTCTGGAGAAATCTTACAGAGAAGATGATTCTCACTTCTTACCACTCTAGAATACCATCTCTAAGTACCATCAAATAGTGCATGGCTATCCCACGTAAGGTATATACCAAAATATTCCTTCTTTCCACTTTATTTTTCCACTTGGCTTCCATAGCGTGCAAAAATACTTAAGGATTTCCCTCACCAGTGTACATTGGTACCTGGTTACTACCCAAACACCTAACAAATGCATGACTTACTTACGTGCGTAACTACAATATTCATCTTGTGCCTAATCATTTCACAAGTCCCATGTGCCCAGTTGTCACAAGAAATACTTGTAGTATCACTCATAGATTGTGCATTGTCCCACTGAATAACTCCTTCCTTTGATGTCTCAAGCACTTCAAGATCTCTAATGGTGCACAAATAAATTATGTTCAAATCTTCTTCACTCAAGGGTTCTACATAAGGTGAAAATTTTCCTTCTGTCAAAGGAATGATGAAACGCTCTTCCTTTTTCTAAAAATCGATATATCCTTTATTAAAGTGCAGATCAACATTATTCGTATAACACCAAGGGCACCCAAGTAATGCTGGAAAATTGTCTACCTTTGTAAATTCCAAGACCTCAAATTCCCCAGTAAACTTGGCCCCTTGTATAGTAATAATAACATCCTTCAATACTCTAATGGGCATGACTTTAGTCCCATTTTCCATAAAAAATACATTTGAAGATGGTTGTAATGGTGGCCTCCCCATCTGATTCCACATGTCCAAACTTAACACATTCAATTATACACCTGTATCAATCAAAATGTTACTCAGCAGCCATACGTCAACAACTACATTCAGAGTGATCTCTTTTTCATAATCCAAACTATGAGGAGGTAAGTTAGCATGTAAAATATGTCTCTCACAATCAAACTCCAACATATGACATCTTCCCCCTTAGCCATTCACCCAATAAAGGAATGATATTTTATTGTCGCAACATCTTAACAACCTCCTTCAATTCATCAACATCTTTATGAGGAAGCTCAACTACTTTTGCCTACTTCATATTCCGTGACTATTCCATTAAGAACTTTATCTCACCCTACAAACTTCTAATAACCTCCATGGTTTCTTAATAAACTTCCTTCTGATGAGTAGGTTCTAGGTAATTTGCATGAAATACCTCCTCTTTTGTAATAATAGGCTTCTATTTAGGAACTTCCCAGACACACACATCCTCAGCACATGTAGTGACAAACATAGGCAACATCTCAGGGTTAGGCGCTACCTTTAGCAGCCACTAATCTTCCACAACGTGTTGTAATCTAACCATTCCCATGCCCTTATCATACTTGTGCTTCTTTCTCAGGTTCTTATACAAATCTAGGCATTCTTCATAATTATGGTTCTTTCTGCAAAAAGGAGAAAATAAAATTCTAAGGGCATTCATACTTATAGTGATCAGGGGATCCTCATATTTAACATGTTCCATGATGGAACTTAGTTCATCAATTGCCATGACCTCAGCCTCAAAATCTTCCATGGTAGCCCCGACCTCTACTTCTACTACCTCCATCAGAGCACCCTTCATTGTAACTATGATCATGATGCTCACCTTGTTCCTTGGAATTTTTTGCAACACTGGTTTGACGTACCCTAGTATCAATGGAATCAGGATTTTTATCAATCAACCTGCAATTCTATGTATCATGAGTGGTAGACTTGCATATCATACAATAACAAGATACGTTCTTCCTTATCGCACATTACAATAATGGGCACCTACTTAAATTATGATCCAAGTGACAGATATCACAATCTAGTAGCATGGCATGCACTAGTTTACAAAGGAAACTATAATTATTATGTCCTTCTACTTCACAATCTATGCACCAAATACCACTACGTGTCTCATGAGCTGAATTAGCTGACAATTTCTCCAATTGCTTTGGCATAGCTATAATATGATCCTCAAAAAATGGGCTAACTCCAATGTCTATGCTCCTAACTACCTCTACGTGCAAAGCTACCTCAAGTTCCTCATGTGGATTTGTATAAGTCTTGTGTGAGAGCGCCCTTCTAAAAGGTGTGATCAAACCTCCAATGAACCATTGAGCATGCTAATTCAGGTGAATGCCATAAGATAAATTTGATAGTAGAGTTTTGAATTGTGCATCATACTCCATAACACTCTCAGCCATTCCCTGTTTAATGTCCTTCAGCGCGTTGATTCTCTTCTGATCAAACTCAGGTATATGAAACTCTGCTAAGAAATCATCATGCAGCGTGGTATAATCTACACAATTATGTTTTGTATGTTATTTCCTATACCAATTATGCGTGCACTCTTGCAAAGTGGTAGAAAAACTAATTTTCTTTACACTCTGGAGCTATAATTACCTTAGCGCACCATAGTATCTCACACATATTCACATGCCCAGATTGCATATTCATTTCCTCTATGTATTCTAGGAGATGAAGAGACATCTCCCCATAAACTTGCTGGGGTTGGTGCGGACCGTGCCTACCAGATCTAAAACCTGTATTACCTCTTGTGTTCCATACACCTCCAGAAACACTAGGATCAACTATATCCCAAGGTCACTTGACCCTCTTGATCCTCATCCTGTAATAGAAAATAGACCACAAGATATATTACCTTGTGTTCAAACATTTTTACTAAACTAAAATTCCATGACCTATGGAGTTTGTACTATTTCCAGATGTAATACCAACATTCTACATGCCCATGTTTTGTGTTGATGACGCACCAGAAAAATATACCTCTAACTGGACATCTAAATAACACAGACGATGATTTCACCACCATAGATGAATAATCTACTTGATTAACTCCTAAAATTGATTACAGATTTAATATATATGTCATTACTCTACTACCCACACTAGCTTGCAAACTAATGGTTTTCTTAGAAATTGGAAAACCAAGCGTAAGGGCTAGGTATCTAGGAGGGATCAAATGTACACCCACGGTCCTTACAGTTTCCACTGCTGCACTCTCATCTAAAGTTGAAGAGGGTTCTCTGCCATGCTTACCCAAATGGTGGAGTTCTAAATGCTCCAGCTCCATGTCCTCTACATGAGATCCAAATCCTTCATGAACCATGTCTCTCTAGAATGCCATTCGTTCTATAAATTCACGTTGATTCTCTAAATCCCTCTCGCATGCCTCATTAAACTTAACTTGTCTTTCTTCTCTCTACCTTTTTGCCACTAGGTCCACCATATTTCACCACACCTACTCTTTCCTCTACACATGGTGGGGTTTAGCTAGCCATAGGATGTTCTTCCAAATCCAAAGGTACAATAATGATCTTGATCACCAAATGGATAGTGCATAGATAAGATCCTTTGGGTTCACTCAAGAACTGAAACTCAACAACCTTTGGAAAGGAATAAGTAGAAACCGTGTACTCCAAAATGTATCTATTCAAAACACCACTCCGCCAATGATCTAAAATGCATGTCCAAGTCAAGTAAACATCATGTAAATCCTAGAATTCTTCCTATGTCTAAACTTGTGCTCTAAAATTCCAATTTATCTTGGATGCGTATGCTACCAGCCACTCACATAGCTCTATGGGAAAATAGGTGAAAAATGTCTCATAAAGATCATGTTATAGATTGTGTTCAACCCATGTGTGTGCATCAAATTTAGGTCTAATGTTAAATCTATAAGCATACTCTTCCTCTAAATTCTTCGACCAATCCTCAATACTAGCCAAATTCAACTGAAACGTCTTCATCATGCAACATCCTTAAAACAACTTGAAAAGAATTCCCAACAACGGAACCAAAATGTAGTTTTTTTTCCCACAAAACCCTGAGGAATGCTGCCAAGTCACTCAACTAGAACTGAGCGCTCACCCAAAGTGCATAAGGGTACTAGGTCCCTCTTTTATGGTAGTTTTTTCAAGGAGTTAGCATGATCATAAAAACAGATATATTCTAGATTCATAATAATAATGCAATAATAAACCAAAAATAGATCTAGATCATAACCTTATGAAAGAATAACTTATATAAGAATCATGATCAGATTTACAACATGAGATCTAGAGATAGTTGTGTTAAAAACCAATATCCAACCACCAAGATACATTTTATTAATTACTGTAAAACAAAAAATCCAAATACATACATATCGGTGTTGCCATAATTCATGCGCACACATAAAACAACAACATAACTCTAACAAAAACATGGATCGTTAAGCCGTGAAAATTAATACATATTTATAGGTAGTGGGAACATTCCCTTTACTACTCATTCACACTCCAAAATATCTCACATGCTTGAAATATCCATACATGAGTTACAAGTCATCCACAAGAGCATGAAAAATTGTTAATAATAGATCATCTTCTAATAGGAATTATAGATCTAATCCTATTAATAGCCAAAAATATGCATCTTGTCTTAACTTCCCTCACATGAGCTCTATCTCATAATAGACTCTACTTGAACTGCAAGTGTTCATGTTCTATTCTTATCTCCAAAACCTTTCTTGGCCACTACTCCAACAGTTCATCTTTAGTTCTACCAAACTGTGGCTAAGCCTTGAATATATTAAGCCTGACTGTGAGCCTCCACATGCTGTCTATTATACTTTTGCATGTTCCTTCACACCTAACTCCCACACATAAAAACCCTTCATTCCTCTCATACTCGATATCTTTTATGGGTCCAACAGTGGAAGTAATATCCATGAGTTTCTTAGTGTGAAGGGGTGTGAGAGGCTCAAAAGTATTACTCTTTTCCATGGGAGTAGGTTGTGATGGGGGAATGACAAAAGGGACCTATGAATGTACATATCTACTTTACAATATTGATAAGGGCATGATCAACAAGAATTCTATGCTTAGTTCCGTTAAGTAAACATTTTATGCAATGATGGAAAGTAGATGAAACAACTTGAATATCATGAAGCTATGGATGATCTAAAAGTAAATTTTATTAAAGATCAGTATCCATGATATGAAATGTAGCAGGTGATATTTTGGAGAAAACTACCAAATAAAAAATTATAGTGCCTAATGTAGAGCATGTAACTGTTGGTGTCGAATCACAGCACCCCTGGGACTCTGCAACATGATGGGTTGAGAATCTCAGTGTGATTGCACAACATGGAGCTTTTCTCAAGTGTGGGACCTTGCGAAATCGGAAAATCTCTCCGGATGAAGGCCGGCTCCTATTCCTCTGTTCAGATGCATGAATAAAATGCAGAGGGTTTACCAAAAACCTAATCTAACTTGCCAAGGAGACAGGGTAGAGAATGCATAAAAATAAAACCTAAACTACGGAGGTGATGCACCAAGGAATGAAGAACATATGTTTTTCCAATAAACACAAACCATAGAGATGCAATGCAAACATCATGCACAGGTAACCCAAACCGCAATAAGAGATCAAAATCGGCAACAACGAATACATGAGAGGGTCAAAAATTCAATCACAGATGTATATATATTATTGCTCAAGATTCGATACAATACATTGCAGTGGCCAAGAGGCAGAAGAAGAACTGGTATTACAACCCGTATGGGAGGTTCGAAAGCTCCACAAATTCTCTAGCAAGAAAGGGAAGAAGGGGGCCTGTAAAACAAAAATGTCCAACCATTTTTTAGAGCCTCTCCCGACCATTTATACGAGGAAAATGAGGGAGAAGAGAAGAATTCGGAGCTTCCCCAACCACCTCCAAAACTGCACCTAACTTGGTTGAACCATGGCGGTAGGTAAAAAAAATCAACAAACTCAAAACATGGCGAACTGTCCATTTCCGCGTCGGGATTTTCCAGCTTGTTGAGGTTCAGGATTCCCTTGTGCATTTGCATCGGGTTTGGAGGATGGCTCGATATGCTTTCGATTCATGTTTTCCCGACGTGTTTCTCCCGCCTCTGAAACCTGATTTTCTTTGATGTCGGGTTTTCCAACCCTTGCTGACATGTTCTTTGGCGTCGAGTTTATCCAACCCCTCTGACATGCTTCTGCAACTTGCTTTGCTCCGCCTCCAAAACTCGATTTCCCTTTATGTCGAGTTTTCCAACCCCTTTGACATGCTTTCTTTTGTGTCAGGTTTTTCCAACCCCTCCGATGTGCTTCCTAATGTCGGGGCTTTCCAACCCCTCCAACATGCTTCCTGATGTCGGGTTTTTCCCACCCTTCTGACATGCTATCTTAATGTCGGGTTTTCCAACCCCTTCGACATGCTTCCTTACCGTGTTTTATATTTATCCGGGAGTAAATATATACAACAATTTGGTGACTCACGGGGTTACCTGCCTGCTAGGTAGAAGATTAGTGGCCTTTTAGCAATCTATTGGGCATGGAGTCATAAGCATCCCTGAAACCAACCTGATACCTGATCCCGCAACCACAATTCCTTCTCCAAGAGCACGCTGAACTATAGAAAACCAACCTAGGAGCAACAAAACCTGTGCCAAAGCACTTAGGGAAACTGAAACCTAACTACAACAAGACAATGTGCATACGCACTTAGAGGAATTGAAATCTAGGCTAATATTTACAAGCGTAAAACTTTTTCTTCTTTCAGTAGCAATGTTTAAGATAGATTCCGTTTACCGGAATCGGGAGTTCTTCTCCGTCCAATGTAGAAAATTAGAAGGCATTGCTATTCTTACATCTCGTGACCATGTAGGGGCCACTCCAAATGGCATCAAACTTGGAATGCCTTCCTGGTTTTTCCCGATCTGCATCCCATTTCAGAACTAGGTCCCCTTCCTGGAAGGTCCTTTCTCTTGCTTTCTTATCAAACCATCTTTTCACTAAGGCCTGATCTTTCTCAATTGTTTGAACTACATGTTCTCTAATTTCTACCAATTCCATCAACTTTGCATACCTGGCCTCCATTGGTTCGAACTCAGCCAACTCCAACTGCTTCATGAACTCCAATGCAGGCAGTTCTAATGATATAGGCAATACTGCCTCTTTTCCATAGACCAACCTATAAGGGGAAATACCTGTAGACCTCTTTGATGTTATTCTGTCAGCCCATAATGCTGATTTTAGCTTGGTATGCCATGTTCTTTGATTTTCATCCAAAGTCCTCCTGATGATTCTTATCAAATTTTTGTTCGTGGACTCTGCCTGTCCATTACCCTGCGGGTAATAATTTGAAGAGGTACTCAAGTAGATTCCATTCTTGACAGCCTATTCTGTAATCTTGGAACCTATGAAGGCCAATGCATTGTCTGAAATCATAGTGGTTGGCACACCAAACTTGGTCACTATCCCTTCATAAAATTCTAGTATATTAGACTCGTTTGCCTCTTTGAGCGCTCCTGCTTCAGTCCACTTGGTGAAATAGTCCATTGCCATGAGAATCCACTTGTGGCCTTGGCTTGAGTTTGGGTTGATGACCCCGATGAAATCCAATCCCCATTGCATAAATGGTTGGTCAACAAAAATTGGGTGCAATGGAAGTGCTGCTAGTCTTTCTTTGCCTGTGAAGAGTGCACATTTCTTGCACTTCCTTATCCATGTGTAACAGTCACTGAACATTGTGGGCCAATAATACCCTTCCTTCATTATCTTGAGAGCTGTTACTCGTGGGGAAAAATGTCTGCCAGAATCTCCATCGTGAAAATCTCGTAATACCCTCTCAATTTGACCTGTCCCAATGCACCTCAATAGAACTCCATTGATGTCTTTCTTGAACAAAACACCATCAACAAGCACATATGGAATAGCTTGTAATCTAAAGTATCTCCTCTTTGCTTTGCTCATTTCTAGAGGGCATAGTCCTGTCTATAGGAAGTGTATCATATTCTGAGTCCAACAAGGAGTAGGCACATCATCATTTTCATGTTCTTGACCATCCTGTAGTACCAAGGCAGTCTCTTTTTCATCACCTGCTTCAAATTTCTGACTCAAAGCTAGTTCTTCACATAGTCCCTTCCCACGTACTAGCTTGGTGACCTTGATCTCGATGTCATATTCCATGACACGAGTGATCCATCCTGCACATTTCTCATTCAGATCCTTATTTAGAAGGAAGTCCTTGACTCCCGCATGAGAGACCAATAATTGAATCTTGTTGTTTGAGACTAGGTGCTTGAATTTCTTTAAACTCTTGATCACTACAAGTACATGCTTTTCAATGAAAGAGTACCTAGTTTCGTATTCCTCCAAGCCTTGACTGAAGAAAGCAACTGGTTGTTCTAATCCTCCTTTGTTTTATTGTGTCAGGATTGCAGAAATTGTGTCTCCACCACCGAAGGCATATAACATGAAATCCTTGGAGAAGTCTGGATTGACGAGAGTCGGAGCTTGAGATATAGCCTCTTTTATTGCCTCAAAACTTGCCCTGCCTTCAGATGTCCACTTAAATGCCATGTTCTTCTTTAACATCAGTGTTATTGGCTTTACGAGAGTTGCAAAGTTTGGAACAAACCTGCGGACAAAATTGATCCTTCCCAAGAAGCTTTGAAGATCCTTCTTGTGACTTGGCAATGACAATGCTTGAATTGCTTCAACTCTTTCTGGGTTAATCATCAACCCTTCCTTTGAAACAATATGGCCTAGAAGTTTTCCCTTGTGAGCCAAGAATATGCATTTTTTGGGATTCAATGATACCCGAAATCTTCTACACCTTTGAAATACCTGCCTTAGATGAAGGAGGTGATCCACTACATTTTTTGAGAATACAGTGATGTCGTCAAGATATATCAAAACTATTTTATTGATCAACCCCTTAAATGCCATATCCATTTCCCTTTGGAAGGTGGCTCCAGCATTTGATAGCCCAAATGGCATCTTCTTGTAGGCATAGGTCCCCCATTTGGTGGTGAAATCCGTCTTGAATTGATCATCTTCTTTCACCATCACCTGATTATACCCTGAGTAGCCATCTAGGAGAGAGAATCTCTCTGAACCGGATACTACTTGCAATATTTGTTCCATTGAAGGAAGTGGGTAATGATCTTTGAGAGATGCCCTATTGAGGTCTTGGAAGTCCACACATAACCTAATTTCTCCACTCTTCTTCCTAACCGGAACCAAGTTCACAACCCAGCTTGAGTGCTTGATCGGGAATATAACGCTTTCCTCTATTAGCTTGTTAAGCTCTTTCTTCATTAGAGGCTCAATGTGAGGGTTGACTGGTCTCTCCTTCTGCCTGATGGGCTTAGCATCTGGATCCAATTCTATTGTATGTTGTGCCAACTTCAGATTGAATCCTCTCAAGTCTTCATAGCTCCAAGCGAAGACATCTGGAAATTCTTGGCAAAGCTGTGTGAAATCTGATTTCTCTTGCTCAGTGGTCACTTTACTAATTTGAAGTGTTTTGCCTTCCCCAACTAGAATTGGCCCCAAATATTCTCTCTTGACCTGTATGTTGACCTTTTCCTTATGAAACTGGTCATTAGGGTTGAAGATAGAATCCAACGTTACTAAACCCTTAGGAAGCTTGTTTGTCCGCAGTTGCACTACTTAATTCCCATACTGCTGCTCTAGCCTATCCTGATTTCTAGCTGAGAATTCAGCTTCTTCTTGTAAGAAATTAACGATCTGTTGATTGTTCTCAAACACTTGCCAGCTTGTGTTATTATCTGGAATTGCTGGCCTCACAATCACATGGATATGTGGTTGTGTTTTTTCCCTTCTGATGTTGTCAACCACATCAAACGTTGCTCCAACTGTTACGAGCCTGTCTGCGGCTTCATTTTTCTTCCTGGGTATGGATACAATGTTGAAAGCTTTGAAATCCTCAATGAGGTCCCATACCCTATTCTTGTAGCTCTTTAGCAAGTCGTTCTTTGTAGCATGTTTCCCCCTAACTTGGTTGATGATTAGCTCGCTATCTCCTAACACCTGCAAGCTCTTTATGCCCTTTTTCCTGGCCCAATGAAGTCCATGAATCAAGGCCTCATATTCAGCTGTGTTGTTTGAACAAGAAAACTAGAAATGAAAAGCTGAATAATATTTGATGTCTTGTGGTGAAATCAACACTGCACCACCTCCAGCACCTTGCCTACTCCTTGATCCATCGAAAATAATTTCCATACCTCATTGTTTTCATCCTTTTGTTTAGGTTGAAGGATGTTAGGAATGGGTGGATTTTCTTCGTGTACACAATACACGCCTAATTCAGATTCTTCAATTTCCTTGTATGGGTCAAATTCATGACTCTTGTTTGCCCATTCATCTAAAGTCAAATCAGGAATTCCCTCGACCTTAGTACCTGCTTCTAGATCACTTGGACACTCCTCCTGATCAAAAGCCGAGCAATTTACATTGATAGGACCTGGTACATGAGGCTCAATATGGAAATTGGCAATTGGTTCTGACCTGATTGTTGCTTTAGCTCCATACCTTGTCCTAAAAATCATGTGTGACCAATCTGCAGATAAATATCCACCGATTTTTACAGTGAAGTCTCTTGATAGACACAACGCAAAGAGTGGTGGAAGGTCAATCAGAGACACATCTTGCAGAACTGTAACATTAGGACATGAATGTAGTGTTAGGCTTAACCCCTTGATGACCCCAACAGTTCCTACTGTTGTTCCATCTAGCTGTACTACTCCTTTCAGCACTGGCTCATACTTCAAACCCAGTTGATCCACTATTTTCTTCGGCATCACTGAACTACTTGCCCCTGAATCTATCATGCAGTTGTGTACCAAGTGGTTTCCAACAATCAACGAAACATAGAATGGTGGAGGCTTCAAATTTTTTCTTGTCTGGCCCCCATCATGTTGCACTGCGTTAGTGAGAACTTTCTCATGTCCTTGGTTTGATACATTTTTGGTAGACCAATTAGCCATTGCATCTTGCAACAAATCTCGTTGCCCTGGGATCGCCAGTGATTCCCACATGGAAATGTTCACATGTTTCTTCTTCATTTGATCGATTATGTTGAAGGGGGATGAATTGTCCTTTTGTTGTCCCTTACTTGGTGCAAGCTTTTCTGGAGCTTGAACAGGTGCATGTGTTGCTACAACAGGTACCTTAGGCTGATTTTGCATATTGGGAGTTGTGTTTGGTCTACTGACCCCTTGTTGTGTAAGAGCGGGTTGAGAAACAACTGGATTAGACGGTTTTCCCTCTTCTATGCTTCTCTTCTTTGACCGTGTGTTGGCAGCCATGCCTTGGAAAGGCTGTTGGTTAACTCCACAGAAGTCTTCTGTTTGCCAATTGGCCAATGTGGTTTCTGTTGGAGGTCCTTCTTATTGCGTTTCTTACTGTTGGTTCCCTTCTTGGCTTGGTTCTTGAGGCACACCAATGGTTTGCACCATCAAGGCCTGATTCAGTGCACCATTGAAACATGTTGATTGATTGTGAGGTAGATTGCAAGGGTAACACCAGTTGTACTCTTGTGCCATGTTGTTTTGTGTTGGAACCAAGGCTCTTGAGGATGTCGTTGCATTTGGATCATACGATCGAAATGGCCTGGCAGCTTGAGGTTGTCCCTAGTTTTGGTTTTGATTTGTAGCCTGAGCTGGTGGTCTATTCTGTTGGTATGGGGGCCTAGCTTGGTACTGCGCTTGAGGCTGATATGGTCTAGCACTTTGAGCTTACTGTCTTTTGATAGTCACTAGCTCATTTCCAAGGTTCTGCAGTTGTTTCATGACCTCCTACAGTTCCTTTGAAGTATTTGAAGATGTGGATGCCTCATTATTGCTTTGATTCCTAGGAGTTGGAATGGGATTCAACTCTGGTGCTTGACTGGTTGTAGGATTTCCCATATCTGGATAGAGAGGCATTGGTGGCCTTGGCACAAGCTTGCCAGCTTGGATCAAACAGTTCTCTGCTCTGATAGTTGTGTCGTAGCCCCCTGGCAGCGTTGTCCCTCCCATTGATTGGATCATCATGGCTATGTCTGAATTTATAGCCTTTAAGAAATAAAGAAATGCACCTTCGGCGGTTGGTCTAATAGCTATTGGAATCCTGTCCCATGTTTGTTGGAATCTGAAGTTGAAATCTATCATTTGTTCGTTAGGAGCCCTTTTGATTGTTTTCAACTGTTCCAATAAAGATAAATTGTCCGCCCTCTCCCCGAATTGGTTGCAAAGAGCTGAACAAAGTTGGTTCCAATTCGTAATAGACCTTGTTGTTAGGCTCCTAAACCATTGTAAGGCCTTACCTTTGAAAGATGAAGCCAATAACTTGACTGCAACATCCATTTCATTTATTTCGTGGATTGCACATGCATTAGTAATATCCTAGATGTGATCAATAGGAGTAGTATGATTTTCTCCTGTAAAATAGGGTATATTCTTTAGAGCTGCAACTGGAATTTGATTCTGAGCATTTAGGGCAAGTGGACTACTGCCCGTGAAATTGACAAAGGGATTCGGTGGTAGATGTGCCATTATGTTTGGCCTGAGAACCCTAGTCGATGTGAGAAAGGGTCTACCAGGTGGAGGTGTAGACAAAGTCCTGTTAGGTGGAGATGGTGATCTTTGTGGTCTTCTTCCTCTCCTTCCTCTGCCTGGTGAAAGTTGCAAGTGGAAAAATAGCCCCTCTTCTCAAGTATTAGACCTGGTTCGAATTCTTCTCATGTGCCTGGGCAACTGCGCTGCTACACCACTAAACTATATCCCTTCGGAGTCGCTAGATGTGTTAGATAACAAGCCTCTAAAAGGCTGGATTTTGCTAGGTTACACACCAAACTTGACAATATTGAAAATATAATTTAAAAATTTGAAGGACCCAAAGGAGACAATCTTCAATCCGGAATTTGGGCCTTGTTGTGCAGCTACAGATCCCCGAAAAGTACAGGCAGAACTCAGGTCATGCAATGCAACTCAAAAAACCCAAATTGCCATGTGTCGGAACTTGGAACATGTCTGACATCCCTCAAAACCCGAAATCTCTGTTTTGAGCAAGATAAACCCTTGAAAAATGATTTCGGAGTTCAGCCTGGACAGAGAAAAATCTGAAATTTTAAAACTTGCAATTTCTCAATCCAAATTTTGTGAAAACTCCTTTGAATTTTTATGGAATGACCTCTTGGTCCCACCGGGCATGCCAAAACTATTGGTGTCGAATCATAGCACCCCTGGGACTCTGTAACACGATGGGTTGAGAATCTCAGTGCGATTGCACAACATGGAGCTTTTCTCAAGTGTGGGACCTTGCGAAATCAGAAAAGCTCTCCGGATGAAGGCCGGCTCCTATTCCTCTGTTCAGATGCACGAATAAAACGCAGAGGGTTTACCAAAAACCTAATCTAACTTGCCAAGGAGACAGGGTAGAGAATGCATAAAAATAAAACCTAAACTACGGAGGTGATGCACCGAGGAATGAAGAACATATGTTTTTCCAATAAACACAAACCATAGAGATGCAATGCAAACATCATGCACAGGTAACCAAACCACAATAAGAGATCAAAATGGCAACAACGAATACATGAGAGGGTCGAAAATTCAATCACAAATGTATATATATTATTGCTCAAGAGTCGATACAATACATTGCAGTGGCCAAGAGGCAGAAGAAGAACTGGTATTATAACCCGTATGGGAGGTTCGAAAGCTCCAAAAATTCTCTAGCAAGCAAGGGAAGAAGGGGGCCTGCAAAACGAAAATGTCCAACCATTTTTTAGAGCCTCTCTCGACCATTTATATGAGGAAAATGAGGGAGAAGAGAAGAATTCGGAGCTTCCCCAACCACCTCCAAAACTGCACCTAACTTCCACAAACCATGGTTGTAGGTAAAAAACTCAACAAACTCGAAACATGGTGAACTGTCCATTTCCGCATCAGGATTTTCCACCTGTCGGGTTCGGGGTTCCCTTGTGCATTTGCATTGGGCTTGGAGGATGGCTTGACATGCTTCCGATCCATGTTTTCCCGCCGTGTTTTTCCGCCTTCAAGACCCGATTTCCTTTGATGTCGGGTTTTTCAACCCCTCCGACATGCCTTTGACGTTGGGTTTATCCGCCCCTCTGACATGCTTCTGCGCCATGTTTCTCCGCTTCCGAGACCCGATTTCCCTTGATGTCAGGTTTTCCAACCCCTCCAACATGCTTTCTTTTGTGTCGGGTTTTCCAACCCCTCCGACGTGCTTCCTGATGTCGGGCTTTCCAACCCCTCCGACATGCTTCCTGATGTCAGGTTTTCCAACCCCTCCGACATGCTTCCTGATGTCGGGTTTTCCAACCCCTCTGACATGCTTCCTCGCCGTGTTTTATATTTACCCGGGGGTAAATATATACAACAGTAACATCGTCAAAACATCATGCAATAGTAATGTCATGATTAATTACAAGAGGTGAAATACCCATTTTGATGAGAAATTATGTAGGAAAAATGTTTTGAAGAAGAAGAAGAATCAATTTGCAGCTAGGTAGGATGAGATCAAAGAATCGTTATGTAAAAACTTCTATCCTAATAGATATAAAGTTGATCAAGATATGAAGTGTCAATATATTAGGAAAGTAAGTGTTAAAATCATGCATGATCATACACACTTAAGGAAATGGATCATCTTAAGTAAGCTATATATGACCTGTATGAGGCTTTTGTGAAAGCATATTACATTGAGGAAGAATAGAAGCAAAAATAAAGGGAGATATCATAGAAAAATAATCCCACAACTTAGTTTAAGAAATAATAAAAAAATAACCTAATAACAAGGGTAAGTGGAAATGTAAAATTAAATCTACTACTTTGAATACTTGTAAGGATCAAAAGAATCCTTTTACTCATTGTGTTATCAAATGAACATACCGATGCTATGTGTTGGATTTAGAATCACCCTAAAGAAGACTAAAGAAGTATATGACATCTTTGAGAGAGATAATAGAGGTATAGAGGGAGGAAAATTTTATATAGATGTGAATCTTGGCTGTAAAACTACCAACACAAATAACATAGAACTACAAAAAGAGATAAGCAAAATGTTTGAAATTGAGATTTGGAAAATATAATAAAAGTAAATTTGTTTGTTGATATTGGGTTTCACCCCAATTTGATTTATGCTAAAATTCATAGAGAGATTTATTTACAAACATATTGTCATGGTCATCTATATCCATTGGATTGGGTTAAGAAGGATATAGAAATTCAAGTTACTACAAAAATCAAATTTAAATTTGGGATTAACCCACAATACTTTGTTGAGGTGGACGCATACATAATTCCTCTTTATGCATTTTATGTGGTGCTTGGAAGTCCATAGTTTTTTTTAATGGATTATATCTTCATGATGCCAAGTAGAAAATACATATTGGTCAGAAATGGAATCATCTACAACATTAAGGCACATCAATGTAATCCCACATTTTTGTGGTAATTTTGAACCGAGAAAAAATATTCCTTCAAGAAAACAATATATATGTATATTTACTTATTTTGAGGGATAAAAAAGAACACAAACTAGAAATTTCCTGAGATATCTAAAAAAGGATTGAAATATTTAAATAATATGTTTTAACATTTTTAGTAAATCTTCCAAAATCCTAAGGATTATCCTTTAAAACGAAAATTAAAGAATGAGATTTAATTGATACTTAAACCTCCTTTACCTAACATTATTGTTTAGGAAAACACTTTTCGAGAGAATATTGTCAAGAAACAATTTCAAGAATTGTTGGAACAAGGGGTTATTCAATCAAGTACTTAACCATGTGGGTCACCCATAGTGATGTTGTAAAGGAAATATGGCTCTTAAAGAATGTGCATAAACTATAGAGCCTTGAAAAAAATCACCATGATAAACTAATATGTATTCCCACATATTGATCACTTAGTGGACCAACTTACACCTATTACATATTCCACAAATTTTAATCTTAAATCAGTTTGTAATTAGGTTCATATGAAAGAGAAGGATATATGGAAAACAACACTCAAGACAAAGCAGTGTTTGTAAGAATGGTTAGTGTAGACAAAAAATCACACACTTTGGGTATCTATTTAGTCCTGATTTGATACTAATTTTCATATGATTCCTAAGTAAGAAAAGTACTAATTAATCCATGTCTTTGGCCACCTTTCTTTGCTTTCTATTGCCACTTTTGGTCTTACACCCTTATTTTCTCAATCTTCCTTCTTATACCCCAAAATTTATCATCATAGAAACCAACACTCATCCAAGACGCTAACGCCAGGCACCCTCATCCCGTCTGGGTGCCCTTGACCTCTTTGTAATTTGTTCACATCTTTTCGGTCCTTCAGATCCATTTGATCATATTATCTTTTTGTTAGTTGGCCTTTTTGGGGTTAATTAAAAAAATAAAGAAAGGGAATCATATAAATATAAAGTTATGTGATCATAATAAGGGACCAAACACTAAGTATTAGTTATCACCACTTAAGCTTGCATCCATCTAGAATAATCCAAGGGACACAAGCATTGGTTATTCTACATACACACTTCATAAGAGGGAAGTTCATTCTATTTCATGCACACATTTATTACATTTATTTACATCTAGCTTACTTTCTCTCTATCAAGTGTGACATTCATAAGAGCCACCTAGGGAAACATTCCACACACACACACACATATATAATTACATTGGGTCTCAGATGTAGTGTAGAGATCATTCGTAAGATCACATTTGTGAGGAAAATTTGGCCCCTCATTTTGCATCTTTCTTTTTAGGATTTGATGTCTCTTTGAGGGTTTTTACAGGTGGAATTTTTATCACAAGTTATTTGCGACCTCAAAGAACATTATGTGACATATTAGTGACCAAAGGAGAACAACAATGAAAAAATTATGACCACTCAAAGGATGTTTTATGAGCATTTCTATAGATACAGGTGCCCAAAAATAGGCCTAGGGCTCCCACAGGATAAAATTCCTCAAATTTATTTGTCTGATTTACTTAAGATTCATCCCAATTTCCAAGTTGTTCTACAAACAACCTTATAAACCATATATCTTCCTAAAGATATGCTACCACATGAAATAAGTCATATCTTCAATCGTCTATCTGATGTCCTTAGCCTTTGTGATTCTCCATCCAATCAACTAATATTAGAGTAAGTTCAAGGTTTGCATTCTTTATTTTATGACATTTTTTCAGGTTAGGGAATCCACAATCACATCACTTAAATATGAAATCCAATAGCTTAAAGACATTTCGCAGGCTCATGATAGTTCTTCTCATTTTCATTGTATGTATTCTACATGTTCTCATATCAATGAGCCTCAAGTCATACCATTACCGGATCCTCTCACCTTTAATTACAATACTAAGAAATATGACATTCTTGTTGAGCTCCTTAGTCATAAATTGATCACTTTACCATCTACTTGGGGCTATCCTCCTTACCGACATGTAAAATATCAAGGTTTCTCATATTACAATTAGTATCAAATTAATGGACATAACGAAAATGATAGTTACACTTTACAATAAAGAATCATGCATCTTGAGCATCAAGGGTTTCTCTCATTCATTGCACAACATTCTGCTGCATTCCCATCTACAAATGCTACATCTAGATGGGATCCTAAATCTTCTAATTCTACATCTCATGAACATCATGTTATCACCTATTAGGTGCCTTCTTCATACAGTCAAGTTTCGCTTATTCAATCCACTCAACATCCTATGAAGGATTGTCCCACTCCTCCACTCAAGTTATCTATGACATTACCAAATCAAACAAAGCACTCACCTCTTGAGGTTCATTCTCAATCACCTCCTCTTGCTATGTCATCTACAGTATTACCAAGCCAATCTAAGAAACCTCCTCTAAATCTTAGTTCAACTTGGCCTCCACTCAATTCTTCCACAACATCATCAAATAATCCATCATCGTGCAAGGTCTCTTCCCAATCTCCACTTCTGTGTCTAATCACTTTTGTTAAGGAAACTAATCCTTACATTTACCCACTTAGCATCATCAACTAGGTTTTCATCACTTACACACATGGGGGGCATCACATTATTTATTTCTCCACCCCTTCTAGCATCGACACGTGTCTTCTATCCTCATCATTTAAAATCTAATCTCACACAAACAACATATACATATTGATGCATTAGTATCGTCATTACCCGATGATGCATTGTTGTGCTATGGTTCACTCTTGACTATTGAGGGCATCCTATACACATGAGCCTCACACACAACATGCTACCCATCATTACTACACATCACATTGTAAACTTCACATCTCAAATGTTTATTTCCTTCCCGCAATATCTACTTTACACATTCGCGATGTATCTTTTTGACATCCACTTCTACATGCTGCCATCAACACCCTATGACACACTCTAGTAACATGGTCCATACTCGATTGTTGAGGCTCTATATCTCAAATGTACCTCACCACACTCACTTTTCTAATCATTTACTCATTCATTCACACACTTATACTCTACACTTTGTGCTTTGACAATCATATCTTTCTAGTACACACATTTTAGACCATTTCTCGATGATGTAATTTTGTGCTTGTGTTCACACTAGACCATTGAGGGCATCCTATACACATGAACCTCACACAAAACATGCTACCCATCATACTACACACTAAATTTTTCATCATCTTATGTCTCGCGCATATTCTTCACTATACATTCAACACACTTGTGACACATTCTTACTCGACACATTTAACATACACTTTTCTCATGCTTATCTTATACATATAACCTCAATACAATCAAACCACATAATCATTTTGTGAATTCAAAACAACATAAAACACATTCAACACATTTAAAACATGATCCATACTACATCATACCTCAATAATTTTCACAAACAATCAACACAACACATTACACATCCAGAACTTACACATCTCAACAATCTACATCATCCACGTAATGTGTCTACAATCAATCCTTTTCAAAAACAATCAGCACAACATATTACACAATCAACATGATACAATACTGTATGACACACTCTATTTCCACGGTCCATACTCACATGTTCTATCACTCGCTCGATCGCTTACACGCCACACTTTGGGCTTTGACGATCACATGTTTTTAGTACACATATTCAAACCATTTCCAGATGACACACTCTCATTTACAGTTCATTCTTGATTGTTGAGTGGGCATAAATAAATGAACATCATTTCATACATATACATCCACTCATGGGGCATGTAGATCCTATAATTTACATTGAATTCCATTATGTTTCATCCAAAACATATTGCATATCTTGGTTGCATTTATTCTTGTTTGCTTATGCTTTTACATCTCCACTTTGCTACATATGCTAGATATATTTCATGTATATCGTTATATTTATCATACACACGTGCATATTCACTTGAATTTCTAGATGTGATTGCATATTCTATAGTTCTATACACATCGCATGGATTTTTGGTGTAGTACCTATTACCAGTCCCACAAAGGCTCCTAGGGGCAATCACTTTCATACATTACAAGTGTTATTGTTTCATTTTGTTTCATAGAAAATTACTATATCAGATTAAATATATTTTGACATAATTTTTATCTTTCTATCATGCTAATGGGTGCTTCATGTGTAACATTTTTTTATGTAGGGTTATGTGCTTCCATGATTATTTGTCTTATTACTTGTCATTGCTTGCTCTTTGTATGTCATTATTTGCAGGCATTTCCCTTTGTCTTGTGTGCACACTATCTGTTTTTGGCTTCGTCGGCCTTGATTGTCTCACGACATTGTGAGTGGTGTCCCATGTTTACAACACACTTTTTTATGGAATACATTGTCTTCTTGTGTGTTTACATTATCTACTTGTATCTTAGCTTACACATTGTCTAAACTTGTCTTCTACATGCATGTTTGTATTTTCTTGTACTAACACGTGTCTCCATGCCATGTTTTTGCATGTTCCTTAGTTTTTACCAAACATATTCCCTTCCCCCTATAGCACACATTTTCAGTATAACATTTGGTCCTCCTTTGGGAAGCATACTCCTTCAATGTCGTTGCATGCACCCCAAACAAGGGGGGCATCATATGGGTGAATCAGTCACCCCTAACATAGCTATACAATCATACTTCAACACAACACAATACTGATACAACACAGTTGTCAATGTCATATATGGCTCATAATCAAACTTGGTTCCTTAGCACAACACAGACACTAGCACCCAGACCAGGATAGTAGCGCCTGGGTACCCCTCACCCTCCTAGAACGCCTATGACTAGGGGGGAGTTACACAACATTTGACAGTTCAACACAGTCTACAGAACTCCACAGAGTGAATTTTATAGGGCACACAATCCTTAGCACTCAAGATGCATGCACTACATAACACTTTTTACTTTCATTTTATATCCAATTGTTTGAATTGTTTGAATTTTTACACACCATATGCAGTGGTGTTCTACATTGCGGGAATTAGTTAAAGGTTGAAAAATAACATTGGAATTTTCTCCCTACACTTCGTCCATGACTTGGCATGAGATCACCCCAAAACCTCACGGACGACACAACTAATGTGATATCACATGAAAAAATCATTCTTCTACAACATCTTTAGGATTATTTCTACCCCCTTTTTCTCATCATGGATTAGGTGCACATGTTACTTTTTCACAATTTTTATTTTACATACTTTTTACACATATACATGTGTATTTGACTACTTGTTTGTTCTTCTCTTTTTCAGGTCCATCTATATGGGAAGCAATAATCAAAATCATCACAACATCAACAACACCAACCAAAACAACATGCACATCGTGAAACTTACACATGTGGTTCTTCCCTAGGTTCATTTTCATCATCACTTGTTTACACTTTTTCATCCTTAACTTCCACACTTCACACTGTTATCACTCCACGTTTTGTCTTGTCCCTCGACACACTTTTTTCATCAATCTACATGGTTATCAGGTAAACATATCTTATTTAATTTATTTTATCAAGAATTCACTCAACAACATAAAGTGGGGTCAAATGTAGACATAAAATCAAGCACTTTGGGTATCTATTTAATCATGATTGCACACTACTATTCATATGATTCCTAAGTGCTAAAAGTACTAATTAACCCATGTCTTTGGCCACCTTTCTTTTCTTTCTATTTCCACTTTCGGTCTTACACACTTCCTTGATTAGTCTACCTTTTTATACCTCGACATTTATCATCATAGACACCAACGCCTAGCCAGGATTCCAATGCCAGGCACCATTGTCCCCTTTGGGTGCCCCTGACCCATTTGTACTTTGTTCACATCTTTAGGTATTTTCTAGTCATTTCAGGGTTAATTACAAAATTCAAGTAAGGGCATCATATAAATATAAAGTTATGTGATCATAATAAGGGACACAAAACTAAGAATTAACTATCACCACCTAAGGTTACATCCATCAAACATCTAAGAGTTACATTACATCCATCTAGCACCATCCAAGGGACACAAGGGCTAGTTATTCTACATACACACTTCATAGGAGGTAAGTTCACTCTTTTCCATGCACATATATATTAAAATTCATTACATCTATCTTACTTTCTCGCTATCAAATGTTACATGCACAAGATCCACCTATGGCACAATTCCTCACACACACACACACACACACACACACACAAAACTACATTGGGTCTGAGATGTATTGCAGTGCTCATTCATAAGATCACCATCTTGACAATTGAGGATAGTCTAAACCCTCATTTTGCATCTTTCTTTTTTGGATTTGATGTCTCTTTGAGGTTTTTTACATTTGGAATCTTTATTGCGGGTTATTTCCGACCTTGGCAAACATTATGCAACATACTAGTGACCAAAGGCAAACAACTTGCGAACAATTAGAAGAGGTTTTCTGAGCATTTATGTAGACAAAAATGCCTATAAAATAGGCCTAGGGTGCCTACAGGTGCCCCTGTCCCTCTCTGGGCACCCTAGTCTAGCTTATTCCTCCAGATATGCATTTTCCTGAGTTTTTTTTGTGAAGCTCCTCTCTCTCTATTCAACCACTCAGTACTTCAGAAAAGTCCAGATTTCACTATGAATCAACTAAGGATTTCTACCCTTTCTCTATAGTTAGGGTTTCATATTTTTTTTCTTATTTTTCTAGGGTTAATTGTTGTAATCAATTGTTCATTTATTTATTTATTGCTACAATAACAATCAAATTTGGAATATATATTTCATATTTTGCTTAATTAGTTAGTACTTCATTTTTATATATAATACACCCACTATGTGATTAATGAATGATATATTTTTACCTCTCACAGATACATGTTTCATAGTTTATATAGATAGTATTTTGCTTTTTAGTGCTACATGGAAAAAGCATCTAATGAATTTGTGTCAAGTCATGCAAGTGTTGAAATAAGTGTGTGTTTAGAAAAAATACTAAGCTACCTTGGGCATGTTTTTGGAGGAGGATAAATAGGTTGTAACCATGCAAAGGTTGAGGTTATCAAAAAATCACCCACACTAAGGAGTGCCATAAAAAGTAAACTCTGTGTGGGATCAATTCAATACACGATAAAGTTTGTTCCAACTTTTCATATAGGTACAACACATTTGCATATAGTTCCAACAAGTGGTATAATTTCCATTGAGATAAGGAACATGATAATTCTTGTGATTCATTAAGATATAAAATCAAACATGCTTTGGTTCTTGCACTTCCTAATTTGCAACAACAATTCAAAGTTGACAGAAATGCTAGTGAGCATGCTATGGGGGAAATATTTTTGTAAGGAGGTAAGCCAATTTGATGTAATGAATAACATCCTCCACTTCTTAAGAATCACTTCTTAAGAATCATCACCAACATACTTATGTTTACAAATTATCCACCTACACTTAACATATCATTCATTCTCCAACTTTGTGAATACCCAAAAATGCTTCTTTGCATCATAAGACTAGTTTAATGTAATTAGGCTTATAATACTAAAATTGGTATTGTCTTCAAGAGAGTAATACCAAAGGATTTGAGCATCACCACGTAATATGTTTACTATCATTGGACATTTATCTAGCTTGAAAACAAAAATAATTGTAAAAATAATTATCTTTCTCCTTAACCTAGTTTTTAAGCATTCTATCCCTGTCCTGATTGTATTTTGGAGTAAAAAACCATTATACATAGTTTTAATCATGGATATAATAATTTTTAGAAACCCTTTAGATTATTCAAGTGGTATTGAATAATATCTAGGGGTTCTCTTAAGGAAAACACACATTTTCATTATGATGATGCTCTAATTAGGTCTTTTATTAGCCCTGACACACACAGTCAACTCCTATTTGACTTGTATCAAATAAAAACACCAAAACATTCAAAATATGTTAGAGGAAATCCAAAAATACATGTATGTCAAATTTGGAGGATTTTGACTATGTAAATAAAATAAAAATTCTCTTTCGATTCTAGATTGTCCTATCATAGGGCAACAACCAATAAAAATTCATAACTTGCATAAATTTGGTTTCAAGACATGATCCTAAAACCAAAATTTATATTTTAACCTTATCCATTTTTTTCCTTTTATGACCAATGGCTGATATTGTATGGATTTAGCCCAATTATAAAGTGTGATCAAATCTCTAGGTTTTCTCAGGACAACAAGCAAGTTGTTTGTAAATAATTTTATAACTCGAAAAAATTTACACTTCAAAACCTAAAATTGACTTCTACATATTTTTATGAACATCCCTCAACTTTTCTCTTTTGAAACTAAGGCTTGATAATGCATGGTTTGTTCCTAGTTATAATCTTTTCATGTATACAACTGTATAGAATCATGTTTTAGACTGAGATCAAATTATATCATGTAAATTAACACTTGATTCTATGCAAAGATGATTCATAAATCATAACCAAATATCATACATACAAGAAAATTCATTCCAAAAAAGATAATATAAGAATACATTTATTTCATTTACTCAAACCCACTACAAAATAGGTCTTACAAGATTGGATCCTCTTGGTGATCCATTAAGCCCATACTTCTCTACATATCTATCTATTTGCCACACACACTCATTATTACCTTAGACACGCCTTTTATATCCTTTCCATGTATGTATGTATGAATATATATTAATGTTTATTATTGATAGAGATGGATCTTATCTTTCCTCAACTAATGCACAAACATATGTTTCTTGATAAGATAAAAGAACTAAGTCTTCTCAATAGTCTTCCCGACATAGAATATGTTGTCTTTGTCTTCTCAGCATAGGACTCTCCTCATGTTTTTTTTATATTTACATGAGGATAAAAGAGATTTCTTATCCTTTGCAACTTTCCTTAATCCTTACAAACCTTCATAAGTAGTTACAATTTTCAAATCTTTCAATTTAAAGGGAAACTCAAACTATACTAGCTTAACCTATTTAAGAGAAAATTAAAATGAACGATAACCAGATTGTACCAAGCCAAGAACATAGATGCTAGTCAAACATCACGATCAATAAGATGAAACCAATTCACCAGAATAAATTTACATAAACCTTCACAAACAAATGAGCAACAATATCATATATTATTATGGAACTCAATGAAATACAATGAGAATGGGTCTTACTTATATAGGCAAGGAATAAAAACCTAAGAACCAATCAAGGTCGTAAATCAAGCCATAAATCATGGAAAGAACTAGTCATCAAAGAACTAGTCAAGTCCATAGATTTATGAGAGAACTAAACATCAAGGATCTTGTTTCGCACGGAATGTTTCAGCTCTGCAGAATAGACTTGCTTCTATCCTATCATTCCTTTGAGAAACAGATAAGGGTTAGGGCTAGGAGGAATACCTGTAGAATGTTGAGATGGTGTGCGCGTACCGTAGAGAAAGATCAGATCGACTGTGAAGAACTCCTTTTTGTCTTGGAAGGACTACTTGCAAGTAAGAATACAAGACCACAAGATTTTAATTAGACAACAAATGAGGGATCTGCCTTAGGCCCAGGAAATATAAAAACTTCCTTTCGAAGGTAGTCATTTCCCCTTTTAATATGATTCAACACAAATGATAATATAGAAAGCTATTGCAAAATCACGATTTAGGTATCTCGTTACAAAGCAATAGAAACTAAACTATCAATAATAAAGCGTCACGTTGTTTGTTCGGCTACTGGTCGTTGATACGTTCAGGTTGAGTTATAGGGATAAACCATGCTGGATTTGGGGTTGTTAGGTGGCAAATAGGCCAGCAAAAGGTTTTGGGGTATAAGTCACAGTGACCGACGGCGGTCACTGGGTAACCGACCGCGGTTAGATAGCCGATGCTGGTAGAGGATAAACGATACCGGTAGGGGCAGCAATCTAAGTTCTTTTGGATAGAAGTTGGTTGCAAGGTGATTGTGGGGTTATTAGGATTGGTGGATGGCTGAGGGGAATGATGGCAGGATAGGGAAGACTCAGAGAGTGGTAAAATGGCCTTCTGGGCAATATCAGGGTGTGTGGGTGAAGGTTAAGTACAGTAGTGGCTGGTAGTAGATCTAGGAATAAACTTATGATTATTATTAATCAACAGGCTCAAGAAAATGGTTCTTAGAAACATATAACATACTACTTACTTGCCCCTGATGTAGATGCAAGTTTCAGGACTGTGATGATGAAGACAGGACCCAAGTTGGATGCAGTTTCCTCTTCTGATGCTCAGGTGAGTGTTACTGGGCTCTGGTTATTCAGTTGCAGTCTTGGGTTTGATGTCCTTCTCTACAATCTCTTCTTGTTTCTTCACTTGTCTCTGCTCGGCCAAGCAAAATCTAGATTCTCTCGATGATTTCTCCTTCTCCCGATCAAATGAAAATCCGATGCTTGTTTTTGGTTGGAAGTGGTCATTTACGGGGAACCGATGGTGGTTACGCAACCGATGGCGATCGAGTAGGAACCGGTATCGGTCCGGTCAAAGCGGGCTATTTTTGGTAAAATAGCCAGCTTTCCCTCCTTTTCTTCCGAGGAATTGGTAGCGGCTTGGTCAAGTCATTATGAAGTTGGTTTTAGGTGCGGATGAGGAGTAATTAGTCATAGGTGTGGAATTGGACCAAGTTATAGGTCTTAATTAGGTTAGTTTAGGGTTAAGACTAGGTCATGATGAGGTGGCAAACATGAGGTGGCAGGTATGGTGATGTGGATTTATTAATTATAAGGTAATTAATAAATAATTGTGTAAGGTTTAGGTGGTGAGGTTAGGTTGTGAAATGCGATGCGGGTCACAAGCGGTCATAAGACACAAATTTGGTGTCTACATTAGCCCCTTATTGTCATGTAGTTTGTTTTGTAAAGCTGCACGGACAATAATAAGAAGTGGTTTACTCCTGTTAAGGGTATAGGTAATCCCCCTCAATCTATCACAGATTGAGGGTAGCGTGAAATTAGGGATAGGGTTGATAAAGGGTAAATGGTGTTGAGATGAGGGGTGAGATGGTGGGGTAGGTCCAAAGAAGCAGATGCACGTTAAAATGCAATAGTGCGACTAGGGTACATGATTTGACGAGAAAACCAGCAATGCATAGGCAAAGGTCGATAGTTATCCAAACAAGGGTGATATAATCCTGGTATCCAAGGCATAGGAAGTAGCTCCAGGGTATATAACAGGTAAGGTACAGGAACGTTTAGGCATGTTTGGCAGTACCAAATGGTTGGTTTGGTTGAGATAAACGTCACGGTCTAGGTCTTAGGCAAAGTTGGTTGATAGATCAAGTCAAGGACCCTAATCATGCTAAAACACGAACAGGTGTGCTGGATTGAACAAAAGGCTACTGGGTGGATAAAAGTGTATGTTGTTGATGTTGGGCGAAGTAGTTAAGTGGTACGGCCTTGGGTCGGGCTAATTGATGAGTGAGGGTCGTGGGTCGGGCCAAGTCGTTGGGTTGCGGCCGTGGGTCGGGCCAAATGGTTGGGGTGCGGCCTTGGGCCGGGCCAAGTTATTGGGTTGCAGCCTTGGGTCGGGCCGGATGGGTAGGTCACGGCCTTGGGTCGGGCCAAATAGGTTGGTGGCGGCCTTGGGTCGGGCCAAATGGTGAGGGTGAGGCCTTGGGTTGGGCCAGATGGTTAGGGTGAGGCCTTGGGTTGGGCCATATGGTTAAGGTGAGGCCTTGGGTCGGGCCAAGTTGTTGGGTTACGGCCGTGGGTCGGGCCAAATGGTTAGAATGTTTGCAGCAAAGGTTGATATAGGTGATGTGGGTGAAAAAGGGCAAATAGTAAATAAGGGTAGAAATTGGGGGAAATTTGGAATAAACCGATGTCGATTCCATATGACCGATATCGGTTATGGTACCGATACCGGTTCCTTAGGGCACAATAAAAACCGATATCGGTTATGGGTGAAAACCTTATAAAAGAAAAAGAATACGGCCTGTCATTGTCACTTTTACAATTTGGAAATCAATTGAGTTATCTGACGTGGAGAGTTAAGATTGGAGCATTAGTTGCGTGAGGTGGCGCTATTTTGGACTGGAGGAGTTAGTTGTTAGTGGGCCCGAGTGAGGAGGAGGCAGCAGTTGATTGGTGGAGGACCCAGAGAGGACATTTGGAGCCATGGCACAACCAGGAGGAGCAGGAGGGGCTGGACCAGCTGGACCACCACCACCCATCCCTCCACGATGGACGTGTAGTCGTATGGGTAGGTTCGAAACCCCTCATTGTGTGTATTTTATTGCATTATGCTATATTTGGGGTTTGGGTAGGAATGTACATTTTTTAGGAAATAATTAGAAAATGGAAATGATTTGAAAAAGAGAGAGGGGTAGATAGGTGAAATAAGCCAAGGCGGCTGGGTGGGTAGGTTTTTAGGGTATTTGGGTGGGTAAATTGGTTGAAAAAAATGAAAAAATGTAGGTGGGGGAGGGGCCGCGCGGGGTTCGGCTCCAGGAATCTACAGCGACCGATGGCGGTCGCAAAATTTTGGAAAATGCGGGCATTGTGGGTGGCCGGTGTCAGTCGGTCGTTGACCGGCATCGATGGAAAGGGGACCGCGGTCGGTTATGGGTGACCGGTACCGGTCCTTAGTGATTTTTAGCTATTTTTGTTGGTTTAGGTTATGTTGTTGTTTTTGGGTTTTGGGTGGTGATTTGGGTATGGTTGGGGTTGGGGTGGGGGTGTTGTGGTATTGTTTGGGTGTTTCAGTATAGGTGCGGTCCTGACTTAGGTTTATGTCAATTTGTTGGTGTGGGTTGTGATTTTGTTTTGAGTTTTTGGATGTGGTTTGGGTATGGTTTGGGCATGGTGTAGGGTATTTGAGTATGGTGTGGGTTGTTTGTTTGGGTGTGAAGAGGGAGGGGGAATAGCATAGAAGTTTTTAGGGGAAGATAGATGGGCGTAGACGTGTGGTATGGAGTCGGGTTGTGGTTGGGGGGATAAAAAAAAGGGGGGGTGGGATAGAGGGCATAAGTAGATGTTGTGATAAAGAGTAGGGCTAATACTGTGGGTTGGTTTTGTAGGCACGTTAGCAGCTAACGATGTGGGATAGGATGCCCCCGCTGTTGGTACGGATGTGGCCACACGTATCCGCAGCACACTGGGGTATCATGCGCGAGGTGGGACTCGACGGAGTTTAGTGGTACAGAGCGATCGATAGGGATCATAGTTTGATGGTCGCCCTCATCGAGAGATGGGATCCGGTGACCAATGTGTTCCATCTCCCGACTGGGGAGATGACTATCACATTGGAGGATGTGTATCATATCCTTCGACTGCCGATTGAGGGAGAGGTGATCTTTCAGGTGGATGTAGAGACTGCCATGGACAGCATCCTACAGGTTTTCGGGGATGCAGCCGCGCTATTGACGTATCACAGCGCGAGCATCGGGTATGGGGATATGTACCGTGCGCATCGCCATGAGACACGGCTTGCCATGTTGATGATGATCGGAATCACCTGCTTTGCCCTCCCGGACTCAGAGGGAGGCCACTTTCCATGGGCGCTGATGGAGGTTCTACACGAGATGGTGGAGGAGCACACCTGTTATGCTTGGGCACCAGTATACCTGGTACAGTTGTATCGAGAGCTGTGGGGCTATCGCTGGATGAGGTGATTTGGGATTTGTTCGACGTTTTTGCTGCATTGTTGGGCATATGAGCACATCAAATGCCTTAGACCAGTAGGGCTGCCCCAGCAGCCAGGGCCACATGTCATATATAGATACGGCTTTCAGAGGTGGTTGGGGGTCATGGGCCAGCCACGAGCAGTGCTTGCAGGGCGGGACGTCACTTATTATAGGCATTTATTAGAGGGCTTGATAGCGGCAGATATCGTATGGAGACCTTACAGAGGTCATCACCCACACAGAGGAGCCCGATTACAGTTGCGCTTGATCCAGTACACTTTTTGAATAGCAAGACGGAGGCCGGGAGAGTATGAGAGGATACCCCTTGAGAGGGTACGCAGGCAGATGGGGCTGCGACAGGACGAGCCACCTCCCTTCCCTCAGTACTGGAGGGATGATGTAGAGGCCCCACTACCTGTACCACAGCCCTTGGACCCAGATTGGGTTGCTGAGAGGCCAGCAGATGACACTGTAGATGATGCTAGTTATACGGGAGCATTTATGGTTTGGTGGGCTGGTCAGAGAGCAGCGAGGATAGCACAGCCTACACAGCCAGACTTAACAGCGGTGACAGCAGAGCGAGATCAGCTCAGGGGCCAGGTATAGTTATTACAGGGGCAGCTTGCTACTGCACAGGCACAGATAGGTGTTTTACAGGGGTAGCTAGCCCAGGCTCAGGTACAGGCACAGACACCACCACCAGCAGTGGCACAGCCACAGCCCTAGGCACAAGTACATGAACAGGCACCACCACCAGTAGTGGCACAGCCACAACCCTAGGCACAGGTACAGGTACCACCACAGCCACAGGCACCATCAGCGGCACCAGCACAGGCACAGGGGCCACTGGTAGTAGGTGTCAGGGGACCAGCCCCAGCACCTACGGTGGCTTGAGAGCGTTACATGGAGGCTAGAGCGGAGGCCCGATACTATCAACATATTCTTGATGGTACCTGGGCTGATTATCAGCCCTATGCAGCACATAGAGCAGAGACCTCTCAGAGCCAGAGGTCTCAGGGAGGTGCAGCCACAGCTGGTGGGTCCGTCACAGGTAGGAGGCGAGAGGTAGGACAGGGACCAGCAGGCAGACAGGTAGAGGGAGGTGGAGAGAGCTGAGGGGTCCCTGCACATTTTGTATATTGGAATGGGCATCGGTCTACGAACCAGTTGTGTTGATAGAGGCCTGCATGCCTATTTATTCATTTATTCATTCATTTATTGTATATACCGGCCTGCGAGCTGAGTACAGGTTGTACAGTTGATACCGTCCTGCGAGCCGAGTATGTTTTTGATATGAGAGACCGGCCTGCGAGCCGAGTCGAGATTATTGATAGTTATTGTGGCCTACGTGCCGGCTTTGTTGTATTATGAGATCACAGAGGCCCTGATGCAGGGCACATTGTATATTTGAAACTTTGTATATATATAGATATGATGATTTAACCCACATGTTGTGCGTAAAAAGCGTTAAATGTTTTGTCGATGGTTGGTGATATGTGATATTATGATGAGTTTGATTGACATGGTGCTATATATTAATGATGTTGATGTCTTTTGTTGATGGGATGTATATAGATATAAATGATGAGTTTAATTGACATGTTATATTATGAAATGTTGTATGTTTGGTCACTGGTGTGTGAATATTAAATGGTTGTATCTGATGAGTTGGATCCAAATGGTGTATAGATTGATAGTTTTTTTTGATATCATTTATTGATGGCTTGTGTGTTTTTGTAATGTAGATAGATGATGGTGATGAAATTGTAAAGAGATGTGGATTTAATGAAAAATATGGATAATAGTGTTGTGCATGCAGGAAAAAGGGGCGGGCGCCACAAAAATTTCTAAAAATGAAGAGATGACTTAGGTTTAAGCAACAAGGGGTAACTTGACCGATATCGGTTATGTAACCGATGTCGGTAGATATATGACCGGTATCGGTTATGTAACCGATATCGGTTATGCAAGAATTGTTTTCCTAAAAATAGAAATGCTGGGTTGGCAACTTAAGTTCTTATTTTTAGCATTCTTATTTTTAGAGTTCATGAACACGTTAAATATGTGAATGCGACGCTGTTTGACAACTGCTACAGGTAATTGCATGAAATAATTTGAGTGATAAGGAGGAAAGAGACAGGTGAAGTGAGCGTGGGCTAAGATCCAGAAGGCAGAAAGAGAAGTTATATTTGAAGAGGGTGGTGAACATGGCTGAACGAGGAGAAGCATCCAGCAGGCAGGGACGAGGGGGAAGACATTTCCTCCCCAAGCTGCTGCATCCGGAGAGGTAAAGTGTTTGGTTGTAATTTGATTCTTTGCATGTGTTTGTAAATAGTATGAAAGAAGTGTAAGTGGGTAAAGATTAGAAAAAAGGTGATAGGCAAGGGTTGGGGATGGTATGAGTGCTATGGGGCAGGTAAACAGGGTGGGCCTGTATGTTTTTAGTAGAAATAGGAGTAAACGGGCTTCATAAATATCGAAGGTGTATGTTTGAAGTAGGGTAGGTATATTTTGACCAATAACCGGTATCGTTATAAGTAACCGGTATCAGTTAGCCAACCGGTATCGGTTATGCATAACCGCTATTGGTTACTGTAAGGGTTTCCAGATTTTGAAGAAAAAACCTGTAGAGATTTGTTCTTTTGAATAATCATGTGTCGTTTTGATGTATGCAGGCAGAAGAGCAAGGTTAAGGATGAATGATACTGTGCCAGCGTTGTTGTCACGAATCCGAGCGTATGTAACACCAGCTGAATGGGCATTGATAAATCAGTTGGGGTTAAGTGGGAATCTGCTATTATTCAAGAATCACGCGTAACCATGCTATGTTGCAGGTGTTGATTGAGAGATGGAATCTAGAAAAGAATACCTTCTATCTACCAACAGGGGAGGTGACAGTGACTTTGGAAGATGTGTTCCATATTTTGAGACTCCCAATGATAGGAAAAATAGTGTATCAGGCGTTGCCCAGCGCGGGGCGGGCAGCGATAACAGCAGTATTTGGGTCATTGCACGAGATTTGACACAGCGAGGTTTATCATTTACGTATGATACAATGTATGCAACACACCTTGAGGAAACAAGGTTGGTCGTGCTATTAATGATAGCGGTGGGGTATTATGCATTGCCAAGGTCGGAAGGTGGAAGATTTCCCAAAGCATTGATGAGTGTTATTTGGGAAATGATAGAAATGAGCGTGACATTCGCATGGGCACCCGCATATCTGGCAAAGTTATATAGGGGTTTATGGGCATGCAAGCGAAAACACGAGATGACACTTGATTGTTCGTACTTATTACATTGTTGGGCCTATGAGCATATTGTTTGTGTACGTCCAATAGGCCAACCCATTGAGTCGGGAGAGACAGGAGTGCAAAGGTTGGGATTCAGACGATGGGTCCAGACAGAACAAGAAGCGAGATCCCAGGCCGTGATAGATGACGTCGAGTATTATAGACAGGTATGGGAAATGGTGACTGTTGCAGATATTTGTTGGAGGCCGTACGGGAACTATATGGTGACAGAGCACATAGCTGAGGAGTTGAGGGGTGTAGAGCGATTGAGGTGGATCGCAGGGCATAGGCCGGGCGAGTACGAGAGGATTCCTCTAGATCGCGTGCGGCGACAATTTGGGTTCGTTCAAGATATTCCTATGACATATAGACCATACATGAGGATCGATGCCGAGGCAGCATTCTCACCTCCCCGGCTGACACCTCCAGAAGGGCTAGAAGAGATAGCAGCCGATCGTAGGGTTATGGATGCGGGAACGACGAAGGCCTATAGAGTATGGTGGGTAGCAGAGCTGCGAGGTACACATGAGTGGCCTGACATAGCTGTGATTACAGCGGAGAGAGATCGTCTGTAGGATTTGGCTCGCCAGCTTCAAACACAGGTGAATGAGACAATGAGAATGTTAGAGGCTTCACAGCTACGAGTGGAGAGACTGGAGGCAAGATTCCTCCATGCGAGAGGACGTATTCGTATGTTACAGGAGATGTTGGCAGATCAATGGGAGGAACCAATGGTAGTGGCACCTTTGAGGATGGAGAGGCCAGCTGAGAGGCATCGACGATCACGATCACCACCTGATTCGGGAGGAGGTGCAAGAGTCTAAGTGGATTTTATAGGAATATTAGAGTAAATAAGGATGCCGACCTGTGAGTCGATGATAGAGAAGATGTATTTGGTTAACATCTAAAATAAAACTAAAGATGTATGTTCTTTTGAGTGATGATAATAATAAGAATGGTTGTGTTTTGGATGTTGTTTTTGTTTGTTTTGAAAAAGGATAAAGAGGAACGTTGGCAAATAGAAATACACAAAAATATTTATATTTACAACACATGATAGGGTATGGTAGGGGATGGTCGAGCTAACCTTGGGAGACCCCATGTCTCCTAAGTGCTGCCTACATAGCCCATTGCACAAAGCAAGGAAGGGCCTCAGACCGATGTAGTTCTCCCTTAGGAGCAGGGAGAGGTGAATTCAAGGAAATTTGGTTGTGGTTAGGAAATTTTGTTGGTTAGTAAAAATTTGATGTTGGTAGGGTAATGTTGTTGGTGTTGGTAGGGTAATGTTGTTGGTGTAGGTATGGGTGAAGCGAAAGTTAGCATACCCAAGTAGTAGGGAATCGTGTCCTGATTAAGGGCAACACACAATCCTAGAGCCAAGCAAAAGAGGAAAGAGTGTCCCGTAATTGAGAAGAGCTAAACAAACCACATATTAATGTAGGATGAGCTTGTACCTTGCATAGGCGAGAAGTCGACAGGTGAAAAGAGTGGTATAATCACAATATATCAGATATACGTCACGTCCCTTGAGTTTTGGTGCTTTGACAAATGGTGGGGTGAGGTGGTTGATGTGGGCGAGGGTGTAGAGAACTTATTATAAGATGATGATTCTGACAAAAGAAAACCAAACCTAAATAGACAAGTCCATGACTCAAAAGTGCTTTGAAGTATTGCTTGTATTTTTATTTTTCTAGATATAGACTGATCAATGCGGGAAGTCTACATGGGATATGTATTTTGTTGTTCTTGAGGTCTTCACGAAGCTGATCAATGCGAGAAGCTTCTGATAAGGCTGACTGTGTATAGCTGTCCTTCAAGGGAGTAGTCTATTTATAGTAGCAAATGCAGTGTTTATGTATAGCTGTCCTTCGGGGGAGCAATCTATATATAATAAGAGCAATAGTTTGGCATATAGTTGTCCTTTAAGGGAGTAGTCTATTGTATAAGTTAGAGGTCTAGATGTCCATTGGGCATGAAGCATCTAGTTTTTTGTAAGAAGTTTGACTCAAGAAAATCCCATAAGTGTGTAATTAAGAATGTGTCATTTTGATACTTTAAAGTTATGGACTAGACTAAAAAGGGGAAGGCATCTTTTAAGGAGAGGTGATAATCAAACCATGTGAGCTTGATTGGATTTTGAGATGTAAGAAACAAAGTGTATGTGGTGGTAAATGAGCTCAAGGGATGAGTGTAAGGTAGATAAGCAGTGATATAACACTAATTTCAACAGTAGAATGGTCAAAGATGCAAGGCATTAAGGGGCTCAGGCTCAGGTTTACCATTAAGCAAAGCTAAACGATAAGTGCCTGATCCATAAGTGTGAGTGATAATGTAAGGCCCAATCTAATTAGGAGCAAATTTTCCACGTTTACTCTTTTCTAGTTTGGTTACATGTTGATTCTCTTTGAGGACAAGATCGCCAACCTTAAAAGTAAGCTCATGAAGCCATTTATCATAAGCATGCTTGATGCGTTTTTGGTATATTTGAAGGTGATCAAGAGCCGTAAGACGACGCTCGTCAAGAAGCTCTAATTGGGCTAACCGCTCTTGGCGGAAAATCATCGTTGGTGAGAATATCCTGAAGAGATATTCTGAGGGAGGGTATTTGTACTTCGAGAGGCAAGACAGCCTCGGTACCATATACCAAAGAAAATGGTGTTGGGCATTAGTGGAGGTACGAATGCTAGTACGATAAGCCCAAAGGGCAAAGGGAATGTGATCATGCCAGTTTCTTTCAGACTCATTGACAACTTTCATGAGGATTTTGGTTAGGGTTTTATTAGAAGATTCAGCCTGACCATTGGCCTGCGGATAGTAAGGCGATGAGAACTAAGTTTGATACCAAAGTTGTCACAAAGGTCTTGTAACAAATTATTTTTAAAAGATTTACCATTATCTGTTATTAGGCGATGAGGAATACCAAAACGACAGATAATGTGATGGTTAACGAATTCGACAATTTTTTCTTTTTGATTGAAATGAGTGGAATGGCCTCCACCCATTTTGTGTAATATTCGGTTGATGTGATTATCCAATGGTGACGTTGTGAAGAGGTCGGGTGAATCTCACCAATAAGGTCTAAACCCCATTGTGAGAAAGGCCAAAGATCTCGTGCGACCTGTAGCGGATGGCTAGGAGTATGTTGAAGGTTGGCATGGTTGTTGACACATAACACAACGCTTAACATATTCGTAGCAGTCGTTGTTAAGAGTAGGCCAATAATAACCTAGGCGAAGGATTCATTTAGCCACGGCAAGGCCACTAAAATGTCCACCACAAATGCCGTCATGGACTTGTTGGATGGTATAGGTGACCTCCGCGCCGGTTAGACAGCGAAGGAGGATGCCATCAAAGCCACGTTTATAGAGGAGTCCCCCCATGACAACATAACGAGAAACACCTTTAAGAAAAGCACGTTTTCCATTACTAGTAAGGTCAAGTGGGAGAACAGAGGTTGTGAGGTAGTCATGAAATTGGTGGTACCAGGTATCCTGCAAATTAGTAGACACAGTATTTATCATACAAACTACTAGGGCTGAGTAGGATGGGGCAAAAATTTGTTGGACCAAGACGAATATGTCAGAGTCAGTTGGTGCGGCAGGAATTTGCAAGGCTAAGCAAGCCATAGTATCTGCAAATTTTTTAGTGGAGCGGGGAATGGTCTGGATAGAATAATGAGTAAATGAGGTCAAAAGTGAATCCACGTAATGTTTGTACTTTTGAAGTTCCTCATTCTTACATTGGTAGATGCCCATAGCTTGATTGACTACCAATTGAGAGTCACCAAAAATGTTAATAGATTTGACACCTAAGTGTAACGCAACCTGGAGACCCAAAACAAGGGCCTCGTATTCCATTGTATTATTAGTGTAGGGGAAATCGAGCCGGAATGAAATAGGCATAGGTTCAGCGTCAAGAGGGATGAGAACAACGCCGGCTCCTCCGCCGCGCTGGAATTTAGATCCATCGAAGAAGAGGGTCATTTGATACGACTCTTCCCTGAGTGAAAGAGTGGCGATGAGTTCGTCAGGGAAATTAAAATTGGTGAATTGTTCCCTAGGTAAAGGGGCCTCCGCAAGTTGGTCTGCAATAGTTTGTCCTTTGATTGACTTCTGTTGTACAAACTCAAGGTCGAGGTCGGCGAGGAGCATAAGCCATCGGGCGATCGTCTCTTGGCGTGCCAAAATGTTTCACACGGAATGGTTTCGGCTCTGTAGAATAGACTTTCTTCTATCCTATCATTCCTTTGAGAAATAGATAAGGGTTAGGGCTAGGAGGAATACCTGTTAAATGTTTCTATCCTATCATTCCTTCGAGAAACAGATAAGGGTTAGGGCTAGGAGGAATACTTGTTGAATGTTGAGATGGTGTGCGCGTACCGTAGAGAGAGATCAGATTGACTGCAAAGAACTCCTTTTTGTCTTGGAAGGACTACCTGCAAGTAAGAATACAAGACCACAAAGTTTTTAATTAGACAATAAATGAGGGATCTACCTTAGGCCCAGGAAATATAAAAACCTCCTTTCGAAGGTGGTCAGTTCCCCTTTTAATACGATTTAACACAAATGATAACAAAGAAAGTTATTGCAAAATCATGATTTAGGTATCTCGCTACAAAGCAATAGAAATTAAATTATCAATAATAAAGCGCCACGTTTGTTTGTTCAGTTACTGGTCATTGGTATGTTCAGGTTGAGTTATAGGGATAAACCAGACTGGATCTGAGGTTGTTAGGTGGCAAATAGGCAAGCAAAAGGGTTTTGGAGGTATAAGTTACAGTGACCGACGCCGGTCACTGGGTAACCGACTGTGGTTAGAGAACCGCTGTCGGTAGGGGATTAATGATACCGGCAGAGTCAACAATCTAAGTGCTTCTGGATAGAGGTGGGTTGTAAGGTGATTGTGGGGTTATTAAGATTGGGGGATGGCTTAGGGGAATGACGGGAGGATAGGGAAGACTCAGAGTGGGGTAAAATGGCCTTCTGGGCAATATCAGGATGTATGGGTGAAGGTTAAATGCAGTATGTTGTTGGTAGTAGATCTAGGAATAAACTTATGATTACTATTAATCAACAGGTTCAAGAAAATGGTTGCTTAGAAACATATATAAAACACTACTCACTAGTCCCTGATGCAGATGCAGGTTTCAGAACTGTGATGATGAAGACAGGACCCAAGTTGGATGATCTGACAATCCAAGATGAGTTATCTCCTCTTCTGATGCTCGAATGAGTGTTATTGGGCTCTGGTTATTCAGTTGCAGTCTTGGGCTTGATGTCCTTCTCTACAAACTCTTCTTGTTTCTTCACTTATCTCTGCTCGGCCAAGCAAAAATCTGGATCCTTTCGATGATTTCTCTTTCTTCTCGATCAAATGAAAAATCCGATCCTTGTTTTTGGTTGGAAGTAGTCATTTACGGGGAACCAATGGCGGTTACGAAACCGACAGCGGTCGAGTAGGAACCGGTATCGGTCAGGTCAAAGCGGGCTATTTTTTGGTAAAATAGCCAGCTTTCCCTCCTTTTCTTCCGAAGGGATTAGTAGTGGGCTTGGTCAAGTCATTATGAAGCTGGTTTTAGGTGCGGATGAGGAGTAATTAGTCATAGGTGTGGAATTGGACCAAGTTATAGGTCTTAATTAGGTTAGTTTAGGGTTAAGACTAGGTCATGATGAAGGTGGCGACATGAGGTGGCAGGTATGGTGATGTGGATTTATTAATTATAAGGTAATTAATAAATAATTGTGTAAGGTTTAGGTGGTGACGTTAGGTTGCGAAATGCGATGCGGGTCACAAGGGGTCGTAAGACACAAATTTGGTGTCTACAATATCAATGTAGTGTATACAATAAGTTGTGATGTGCCAAGAATTAATGACTGATTATTAGATAATATCCCCCTAATATCTAAATAAATAAAAAAAAGAAAATATCCACATACATAAGTGGGTGAGGATAAATACAATAAAGGTAAATACAGTACCTAGGTGAACATGAGCTAAGGTAAATACCTAATCTAACACCCCCTTCAAGTGAAGCTAGGGGCCAAAATAGATGTGACATGTCCACAGTATGAGTCCTGAAAACTAGGCCTGATGAGGTACTCATGAAATATATAATATATCCATGAAGAAATATCGAACCAAAACAAGGAAATAATCCTATTATAAGGAAATAGAAAGAAGAAGAAGAAGGAAGATGTTCTCATGAACACCCTCCAAGAAAAACTTCTGAAACCCTAAGCATTCCACATAACTCAAGGTAGCGAGGTGATGCAAAAAGGCTTCATAAAGATGTCTGTAACCTAATTCTGAGTCGGAAGGTACTCTAAGCAAAAGAAATCCATCTTGAATGTGCTGATAAATGAAGTGGATGTGTATCTCAATATGCTTGATCCGCTGGTGCTCAACTGGGTTGCGAGAAATGTAAATTGCACTTTTGTTATCACACCAAAGTATAGTTGGTGAATCGTAATGGGAATTCCAAAATCTGTCAATAACTGGCGAAGCCAAAGAATCTATCGACTCGCTATAACTACTACCCTGTACTCTACCTCTGAAGATGAAAGTAAAATATCTTGTTACTTTTTTTCACGCCCAATTGAATCTATATACCCAACCAATTGAGTAGAACCCCTAATGTAGTGTAGGACAAAGTGGGAAGTGCCCTGTAAATAGCACAAAATCCTTTTAGCAGCCTTACAATGACTACTATGAGGAGAATGTGAAAACCAACATACAAGCCCCTACTGCAAATAAAATATCAGGGTGAGTATGGTTCAAGTACATGAGACTCCCAACCAACTCCCTATACAACGTAGGATCGAAAAAGTGGTGTGTGGTACATGTGGAAGTAAGAGTAACTCTAGACTGAAAAGGAGATGGACTTGGCTTGCAATCAGCCATATCAAAGTGCCTAAGAAGATCATGGGTGTACTTTTGTTAAATCAAATGAATACCTAAATCTATCTAAGAAATCTGCAAACCAAAGGAAATAATGCAATTAGCCCAAGACTTTTCATGTCAAACTGTGTAGAAAGAGCCCTTTGAATACTCTGAATGTGGGAAGAAGAGCTTTCAGTAAGTAACAGATCATCAACATATAAGACAAGTATCACAATATCCTTACCAACATGTTGGAGATACACTGTATGATCGGATTGGCAACGAAAAAAACTAGTAGATAGAAGGAAATAATCCATCTTCTCATACCAAGCCCAAGGTGTTTGTTTGAGACCATCGTAGAGAGACCTTCAGATCCAAAAAACAAGAGAAGAATCTTGAACAAATCCAACTGGTTTCTCCATATATATTTCCTCTTGTATATCTCCATGTAAGAAGGCACTCTTCACCTCCATCTGGTATACGGGCCACCCCTGTGATGCAAGCAATAGCAAGTACAAGGTGTATAGAATCCAATCTTTGGCAACAAGTGCAAAAGTCTCAGAGTAATCAATACCTTCAACTTGTGAAAAAACCCTTTGCAACAAGACAAGTCTTATACTTGTCAATGGACCCATCAGCTACGTATTTGGTTCGGTATACCCACTTACACCTAACCATCTTTCTTCCTTTAGCAAGAAGAGATACCAAATCCCAAGTATGATTCTTCATCAAAGAAGAATACTCAGCTGTCATTGCATCATCCCACTCCTGTATCCCATGAGCCTTTGAAAAATATTGTGGATCCTCAAAAACTACCTGAAACAAAAGTCCAAAACCTGTAGAATGTACGTGATGATGCCTAGTGGGTGGAAGATCCTCTATGAAATGTGTTGCCTCAGAAACTATAGTACGAGCCCACTTAGACATAGTGATAACATTAGTGGGAATATGATCCTCAATTACATCTATAACCTCCTCATAAATCTCCTCAAAGAAAGGATCATGAAGATGAGAAGAAGAAGAAGAAGAAGCAATGGAAGAAGATGAATAATCATGAGGAGTGAAACGCTCATCAAAACTAAACATGTGTTTGAAAAATAAAATCATGTGTATCAGGATCTAAAATATGATAAGCTCTCATGTCCTCACAATACCCTACAAAGATCAAATAGGTTTACTCTTCTTATCCAAATATTTCCTTTTCTTATTTGACACAAAGGCCCAAGCATGGCTTCTAAAGACTCAAAAAAATGAGACATCTGGCTTAGTGTTGGACCAAGCTTCCTCTGGAGTCAAATTATCAAGTGCTCTATGTGGTGTATGATTCTGAATATAGTTAGCACAATTAACTGCTTCTGCCCAATAGATAGGAGGTATATCTCTAGAATGCATCATACAGTTAGCCATTTCCTTCAAAGTTCTATATTCTTCCTTTTTGCTAAGCCATTCTATTGTGGAGTATGAGGAATAGAATGTTGGTGATAATAATGCCTTGAGTTGCCAAAAAGTCATAAAACTCATTGCTGAAGTACTCCCCCCCATTTATCAGTATGAATATTCTTTATGCTACTAGAAGATTGTTTCTCGACCAAATCCTTGAAGACTTTGAAGTGTGAAAAAACATCACTTTTGTACTTGATAAAACAAACCCAAGTACGCCTCGAGAAATTATCAATAAATGTAAGTGCTTACTTAGCTCCATTGAAAGATGGGGGTAGGAAAAATCATCAAGTCACTATGCACAAGCTCAAGTGGTGAAGAGAAACTCTCTTAGACTAATTCTTAGGAAAATGATCTTGGTGTTGTTTCCCTAATGCACAACCATGATAAACTCCCTCAAGATAAGAAACTCTAGGAAGACCATCTACCATACCATGAGTGCTCAAATCCTTCAAATATTTGTAATTGAGATGTCCAAGTATTTCATGCCAAAGCTTACTCTCTAAATCTGCATGAGAAACCAATTATGTCCCTATAGAAGAAGTGTCATCAAAACCCTCAAAGTGATATAGTCTAGAACTATGATCAACAATACCTAAGTTGAGCAACAAGTGAATAAGGCTCCAAAAAAATTTCTTACTTCTACTCCATGTGGTGTAAAATTCACTATTTTTCCATTGACCAAAATGAAAAATTTGATATACAAAAAAGCAAATTTGTAGTGATGTTAGGAAACATATAGTGCATCTTGGATATTTCCACCATAAAGTTGTATATCACCTTTTCCCTCAATAGAAAGAATGGAAGAAATCTCCAACCTCAATTTTGGAAGTAGAACTCAAACTTAGAGAAACAAAAGACTCCTTAGAAGAATTCATGTGATAAGAAGCACCAAAATATATAACCCAATTGTCTACAAGTGGTGACTGAGATCTTCCAACAGCATTAAGTGCTTTTCCATGCTGATTAGAAGAAGGAGGTGGAGTGGAGATAGAATTTTTTTTTTCTTGACTGCATCCTCTAAGGCTTGCATTCACTTATAACACCTATATTCTTCATGATTGCTACCCCCACATTTTAAAAAGAGCATGAACGGATAGAATTATTCTTAGATTTAGAAGACTCCTTGGGTTTTGAGTTGTTTTCTTTGGGTTTAGGAGCATTTTGAGATGGAGAAGGTGTGGATTTGGATTTACTGTTTGGTTTTCCCTTGCCCTTAGGATTAGATGCAACTAATGCCTTTTGTGAGGTGGAAAGACTCAAGGTGAGACAATTTGGATTCTTCCATAGTAAGTATTTCACAAAATGTTTCTAAGTTAGGCATTTTGAATGTGTCACCTAAGGCATCCATGCTAGAGAAAAAAGGTAGAAGAAAAAATTTGGAATGGTCCTCTCAACTTGGATAGAATCTAGTAAACACACTCTTCATCTTTCTTATCTCTTCCACTCCCCTTTAATTGTTTCAACAAATGCTTGAACTTGTTAAGAATAGTCTATAATTGTTGGAAAATCTTTAGGATTAAGAGAGGTGATCTCAATTTCAAGTTGCATGGATTTCATATGATCCACCTTACCAAATAAATCCTCCAATTTCTCCCATATTTTGAAAGGAGAGTCATAATTTTCTAAATGAAATAAAATACTGTCACTTACATAAGTTCCTATCAAACCCATACACTCATCAAATTCGCACTAGTACTAAAATTTCTCATATTCTCTAGTGAACAGTGGTTGTTCTGAAGAAGTTAAAGCCCATAATCCTTTTCTACTTAGTTATTGTTTCCATTATATTGGATTTCCATGTGTGGTAATTATGTGTTGTTAATGGTCACTTAACATGATCTAATGCAGAAGTATATTTCCATCCTAAAAAAAACACCAAAAAGAAATGCAAGAACCAAACAAATGCAACAAGAGCCACCCAGATTTTGGCACTTTATAATGAGTGTGTGTTACAATATGACACTTTATAATTATAGTTTAATTCTAAAAAATAAATATTTTCAATGGAAAGAGCACGAAAAAATAAGAACTTTTGAAAAAAATAGCACTCAATAAACGGGTCACAGATAAAAAGTTGTAAGCTTTTCAATATTATGCTCTACTATTTATATTAGTTGCCACTAAAATAGAATAAAATACTCTTGCCTTCACCACACAAAATCAAATGAAAGGGGCTGGAGTTATGCACCTACTAGTAGGAATCACAAGATTTAAGCCCTCATATTACCATACCATATGACCAGGGTTAAGGATTTTAAATGGGTAATAGCAAATCATGCACAGTCCGCTCGTGGACCCCTGTCAAAAGAGGAAAGAAACGTCTTTTTAGAAAAATACCTCTTGCATGCCGACCGAGAATTTTACACCCACAAAAAAAAATGCCTAGATCTGATCTCGAAAAAAATTGAAAAACCCATTAAAACAATTTTTCTGGTTTTTCTTCACATATGGCACGAATCCCAAAGCAAACTACCACATTTCTCTACACAACAAACAAAAACCAAAAAAATGAATGCCTCCCAAAATGGTTGAGTTTACAGTTGATCTTAGGGTTTTGCCACCTGTTCAGATCTAATGGAAGCCTCTGGTTTGCATAAAAATGCATGCAACAACAAAAATACGAGCAAATCCCAAAATATAAGAATACATAAATAATTTATTTGCAAAATAAAACTTACAAACATATGTCAACAACAATCTCCTGCCCTACTCTGATACCATAAAAGGAATGATAACCATATCGTACCAAGCTAAGAACACAGATGCTAATCAAACATCACGATTAATAAGATGAAACCAATTCACCATAATAACTTTACATAAACCTTTGCAAACAAATGAGCAACAATATCATATATTATTATGGAGCTGATTGAAATACAATGAGGATGGGCCTTGCTTATATAGGCAAGGAATAACAATCTAAGAACCAGTCAAGGTCGTAGATCAGGCCATAAAATCATGAAAGAACTAGTCATCAAATAACTAGTTAAGTCTATAGATTTATGAGAGAACTAGACATCAAGGATCTAGTCAATATCATAGATCAAGGAAAGAACTAGTCAATACCATAGATCAAGGAAAGAACTATACATAACAAATAAATAATATCCCCATAATATCTAAAATAAATAAAAGGAAATATCCACACACATAAGTGGGTGAGGATAAATTACAATAAAGGTAAATTAAACTACCTAGGTGAACATTGAGCTAAGGTAAATACATACTCTAACAAAAATTAAGCATCTAGTGGCTTTTTATTGACTTCCAAATATCCCTAATACCTACTAAGAACCAACAATTAGGACTATTTACAAGATATTTTTCAAAGCAATTATGGTGCTCCTACATCATAATTTGTTAGGATTCATAGGTACTTCAACAATAAGAGGATATCATGTTTATGATAAAAGATAGGAGTACACTAGTTCAAGAAATAAAGAGAAATCAAAGCATTATTTATAAAATATAAATAAAATATTGTTTATGCTATCCAAAAAAAATATTCAATATTTGTAAGCACAAAGTAAATTTCAACAAGAAAGAGACATTACAAATGAATGTGATTCCTTTTAGTAGCTCCATATTTTGATCGAGTAAGACAAAGGAAACATGATTGTTGTGGAAAATATGTTGTCATGGCATCCAATTGTAAATAAAATTTGATCTTTGACTACAACCTCTCAAATTTTAGTGCTTCATGAAGTAAGATTTTTGGCGAAGGATACGCATAAGATGAATTACTTTGGGGAGAGATGTAAACAATTGCAAGTCAAGAAGATGAAAAATAAAGGTAGGTATAGATGTTTTCTTCAAGGATGAGATACTATAAAACACAAAAATCTTTGTGTGCCAAAAGGAAAAAATACTTCTATTGATGAAGGAATCCTGTACATCTAATGTACTAGGTCATTTTTTGTGTTCATAAGAAGATGAATCACTTGCAAAGGCATGCACGTTGGCCCAATATTCAATATGAATTATCTGAATTCATAAGAGGAAGTAAAATATGTTGTGTACAAACAAAACTAATATTAGGAAAGGACGATTATACATGCTTCCCCCCAATACTAACTAGACCACAAGAGATCATATTTATGGATTTCAAAGGACTACCTATGCCTAAACATGGCCATGACTAAATATGTGTTGTAAATAAATTAGGAAAATTTGTATTCTCATTGATTTAATTATTCATTACCATTAAGCTAACACATGAATTTGTAATCTCCATGTACCACTAAATTTATAGATTCATATTGAACACTAATAAAATCCATCATTACATAATGCTTCTTTACCAATTGTGTCGGAACATTACTATCACATTGCTTATACACCACTTGTAGGCATGACCAGTTGGATAAGTGTTTTGACAATGAATTACAAACTTCATAAGTTGCACTCCAGTGTTTTATACAACTTCATTTTCCCCTGTAATGCAACCATCATGTGCATAAGTTTAATTTTGCACAATCTTGTGCATGGCCAAGGCTACACACACTTGTTAGATTTACATTTGTGTAAATCTATGTGCAATTCCAATGTGCTAATTCTATTCACACACAACCATACACATGATTTCCTCCACATTAGTGTTGTTTAAGCCTATGCAACACAAAAACCTATTCATATAATTGTTCACATAACTATGCAAAGTTGAGAGATCCCAATACATGAAGGAACTAAAACTATTATTTTCTAAAGTGTAGTTACATTTTGGATTACTCAATTCTATAAAAATTTTTTACTAAGACTCAATATTTTTAGGGAAAACAATTGACCACATTATGGTACGAGATGGATAGGAAACTCTAGATAAGTACAACATTTCATCCCCAAATCGATGGGAAAAAGGAAATTTGTCGATAAAAAATTGGTAAAAATTGATAGGAGGTTATAACTGCATGTATCTGAGGACTTTAAATGTTTCTTTTTCCATATATTTAAGTCTCACACATAAGAAGGCAGTACACCCATCCACCAACAAGTCACCTTTTGAAGCATGTTGGGATATTTTCCTATTAATCTGTTTGATGTTTCTGTAAATCAAGTGAGGAAAAAAAAAAGACTCAAAAAGTGACTATAGTAGTGAGATTCATTAAGAGGATTAAAAAATCCATCTCAAGTAAAAGAGAAATTGAAAAACCCTCAAGCCAATAAGAAGGAAAGACATGACCAATACAAGAAGGAGCATATGTTCAAAAGTATAGGCGTGCTTGAGAAAATAAAGACCCAAGGACAAGCAAGACAACTAAAACCTTAAAGGTATGAACTATTCGCCATCTTGGAGAAAACAATTTCAAGCTTGACCTTCCACACTTTGTTTAATTAATTAATTAATATGTGTTTTGCTTTCTCCACAACCACATCTTTCAATCTATGTTACAAGTTTGTTCCCATGGGATTTTTTTAATACAAAAAATATTACAAAACCCTTTAAATGGAAAATATTTTGACAAAAAATTGAATGCTTTAAATACTATGAAAAATGTATTAAAACACCATCTGATTGGATGATTTTAAACAATTCCACAATTGTAAAACAATTCCAATAAAATGATTTTAGAGTTTTATTGAGGAATATAATTCATTCAAGGGCCTATCGTCTTTGATCCATGACACTTGGGTTTACCTAAAAATGTAAGCCTTGTTGTTTGACTAACCTTAGGGGACCATTTTATCTCAATTAAGGGTTGGCCCAAGGGGACTTGTGCTCTCACTTGTTGTCCATAGGCAATGATTGTAATAAATAATGACACAACTAGTTCAACAAAATAAAAGAAAGAATCAATTTGATTATTACAAAATGAGAAAATAAAAAATACATACATTTTTCCTTCGAGTAACCCTCTTTTAATGAACATGGGTGCTACTCCAATTTGCATCAATTATATGCTTTGTACGTGGAATTTTGGGAGGAAATATTGATGTGAAGGATTTGAAGCTATATCGTGACGGTGGAGGAAATTGACAGAAAATTTCCATAAGTCATTATGTAATCTTATGATAGACTCTACATATCCTTGGACCTAGCTAAATTAGTATCTTTGGAAATTGAGATCCGATGTGGATGAGGTGTAGTGTAAAAATATGGATATTGAACAACCTACGGTCAGACACTTCCTTGTAACCAAACAACACACATCAAGGAGTGTTGCCATAATCAATTGGATTCAATAAATGATTTTGAAGCATGGTGCCTCAAACCTAGGCCACACGCTTATGCATTCCTCTAAGGAAACGATACCACTTGTCTTGAAGAGAAGAATCATCTAGTTACAACAAATCCTAACATTATAGTTCATTTCTCTCCTATCTAAGGGGGTTTGAATGGGGAGGAAGACTTCGAAAGGATGAATTTGCATACGTTTCTTTCTTAAAGTGAAAGAATTGCTAAGGAATACAATGATATTGTGTTTCTTCCTCATCAAAGATTAACAACTAATGAATGGTGGTAGTTCACTCCAAAATTTTAACAATTCTTAGAAACCAAATGGTTTTTATCTTTTGGATGATGATAGCATGTTCAACATTTTGAAGGAACTAACAATTTGTCAACTAGGAAGCCTACTGAAAAAGGTTAATTGTGGCTCCAAAAATATAAGACAGAAAATATGGAGTAGAAAAGACCTTAGAGGCAATGGAAGCTAGCACTCAAGATGTCATTAGTAGTTTTTTCAACTTTGGGAAGAAAAAGGTGGGATTGACCTCTTCTTGGAGACTTTTTTCTTGGAGATATTAGGGCACTGAATCCCCTGACCAACACTGTTTCATCTAGTGTCCCTTTTTATTTTTTCATGTTGAATTTTTCAACTCATTAATAGTGTAGTATTGGTTTTTTTCTTGGTATGTATGCAATCATATTTGAGGGTGGTGCATTATTTTGTGTAGGCCGATATGGCTTGGTTGTTAGAAATCATAATCTAGATAATCGACTTATATGTAACATAATTGACATGATATGTTGATCTTGGTTTTGGTAGTTATAAGCATGGTTTGCATATATTTTTCTCTTGTTAGTCCCAAGGGTCTCAACATGGCACAAATGCTATTGCAAATTTCTAAGTTTTTATTACTTCTTGTAAAATGTTCCCTCTATAACCCTTGGCAACAAATCAACATTAATGAAGCATAATTCTAGTTAAACATTATCTTACATAGACTACTATTTTTTGGGCAATTATAATTGTTATTTAATTTTTTTTATATATTTGCCAAAATATTATAGATTTTGAAAACTAAGCTTATTGAAGGTAATAGAAAATTTATTATTAAAAATTTTTTTACAATAATTTTGATTTGTTAAAACCCATGGTTTAGATGTATGGTAAATTGCTTTTGAAAGAATTCTAAACTCTACAACAATTTATATAAGACTCATCATTAGCACTTATATGTGTTTGTGATTATTTTTTGTGTAATACTAATCTCTACACCAATTCTTAAAAAATCTCTACTCATTTAATATTGTTGGCTTAAGGTAAAAATTTCATTTAATTTTTACCAAAGTTAGATCCATTAACATTTGACTATACTTCCACAATAGTGTGGCCCTTTTTACATTCTAAGTTATTTATGTTTTGGCTTTCTTTTGTTGGATAATGAGAAAAAACAAAACAAGTAAAAATTTAAACCTTATAAGAATTTCCCACCATCTAGTAGAATAAATTTATTGAAAATAAACATGAGAACATACAACATTATAAAAGGCAACTATTTATTCATTCAAATGTTTCACCTCCAAATCCTAAGAACTTTTCAAGTTTTGTCAAACTACTCCTATATAAAAAATGCCCATAGATAGTTTACCTTAATAATTTTTGTAAATAGAATTTATAATGTTACTTGCATTCATTTTTTTTCACAATATACCTTCTATATGTTTCATGTTTCCATATAGTTGTATGGGAAGAGAAAACAAGATTGATGACAATCTTACACGCCCTTTTACATTAGTTGTTTTTCCTTGAGTTAACTCACTCGAAGATCCCATTTATAGGTAGGTTGTGTCTCAATATACCTAATCCCCTAACCATTGCCCTTCAATCCCTTTTCATGTCCCCTCCCCCAAAAAATGAAAAAATATGTTTGTGGATATAGTGCAACTATCTTAAGCTATATGTCAAATGTTAGTTGGGTTGCGTTTTATCGTACAAGTCTCTTAGATAAACAAGCTTTCAACATTTAAGTTGGACTTTTGTCAACACAACTTGAAAAGAGTTTACCATCTCAATATCCTCTCTCTGCAAGCTAGGAATTAATACAGTAACTTCTTGGCTATAACAAAGAGCTCAACTATAAACTCAAAAAAAAGGACCTAAATTTTTCAATACAACTTAATTGCAAAAAAAAAGTTTTCTCAAATGCTTTATAATGGATTGTTTCTCTATAATTAGAGTTGAAAACATGGATTTGTTCTTCCTCCCTAACAACATAAACCATATACCATAAACCATATGCTCAATCTCTTGAAAAAAATGAGGTGCAATAATTCATCTATGATAACAAATTTCAGCACTATTAGATTTGGCATATGATAAATCTTTGGTTTGATATGTTGAAAGGAACATACCCTTGAAAATTGGTGTTTCCTACTAAAAATAAGCAAGCATGAATACAATATTTTTCCAATAAAAGTTATAGGTTATTGGGGAAAAAAAATATTTTACCTTAATATAGGTAGGATGGAAAGGTAGAAATATTTCATCAGCAAAAATTTATCATCCTTCTAATATGATTCATATAATTTAGTAAAATATTATGAAAAAATTCCACATTACAAGAAATATTAAATGGTTTTCAAATTTCTCCCTCTAAGACACTTAACCTTGTTTTGATAGAAAAAACCGACAAACTAAATTTTCCCCCATATGTTGTAGGGCATCATAAAAACATGTAAAAATAAAATAAGAAATTCATAAATGACACAAAATATAGTACCTAAGAAATAAGTTTGTAAAAATACTATTACAAAATGAAAATTTTCATGCATCGTGTTTCTAAGTGCTAATAAAATTTGTTTTGCGAATGTGAGAATAAAAATACCAATTTGATATATTTTTTTTAATTGAATGTCAAAATATTACATTTGACACTCACTTGCATAGAATGTTGACATCTTTAACGATGTTTCGGAGAAAACATATAGCGTATTACAACATTGAGTAAGTGTTACATCTAAATCAGTGATCACCCCTTAGCTAAGAAACTATAGACAAGGGAAATCCATGTTGTCAAAATCACCTTGGACAAGATCCTGGCCTCAACCACTTTGAATCTCCATGTTTAGGGCATCAAGAGCCTTTTTCACTCAACAATAATTGATCCTTGGTGGGATCCATGTGAGCTAAACAACTTCACCAATGGACCCAAGCAACAATTTGAATCATTTGATAGTTTTGTAAAGCCGCTAATCTAAAATTCATGCATCATTTAATATTCTCTTTATTTTAAGTTAGATAACATGCATCACAAATAGATTGAAAATAATAGGGTAAAAGACGAACCACTTTATACCTTGGTTTGAGAGAAGCAAGCCACATTGAGTTTTCTTCCCATTAAGAATTGGGTTATACTTGTGTTTACTCTAAAGGTCTAAATTGGATTCCTAGAATATAAGCACAAGTTAGTTCAATTTGATTAAATAATATTCCTTATTATTGTTTATAATACATACCAACAAACATCACAAACTAAAGAATGAGACTATAAGCATTGATTCATTGCTTATATATTGGAATATAAAAGTCAAATAGGATTCAATATTGTTGATAATATTGAATATATACATCTCTTTTTAAAGTTCAAGGAAAATATTTGGAAAGCCAAGGAATATGAGGAAGTTGAAATACTATATAGATTGTATTGGCCCTAGTTTTGAATAATCACAATTATTTTTCCAATATTATAAGCTTGAAAAATATAACAAATATTGTTAAAATTAGGATTAAATCCATGACCTTTATAGTTCAATTACTCCTTGGACAAGTTGAGGATGACCACCATTTTGTTTTTACTTGTCCCACACTTAATAAAAGCCAAAAGTTACTTGTAGTAGGAAAGACCTCTTAGCCTACAACAATTAAAAAATTAGGTAGCTTCATTTTCACTATGTTTTTTTTAATATAGAGGAAAAAGTTAATGAAAAATTGAGTCCTAAACAAATAAGATAAGTATTACCAAAAAAATGAAAAAAAGTAGGGAAATACATGGCCGCCACAACAAGAGTTAGGGGGACAAACCCATACAACAAATCGAAAGTACATAGCTAAACAAATTCCACCATGTTCAAATATAGAAAATGTTATTATAAAGAATATCTAATCTCATTTTTATTCCATCCATATGTTTCTCAATAGCCACTACTTTTTTGAAGGCACTTCATAAATAACACTTGTTAAGATTGAACAAAATGAGAAAGAGAAATGATTATAATGTTAATGACACTTCAAAAATTAGACACTCCTGAAAATCTAAAGAGTAGGGTAGATGCAAATGATTTATAGTAAATTGCTATTATAATGATGTTGTAGACACCAAAAATTGGGTCCCGACCTTCCCTTTTGATCCCTCTTTAAATAATTAATTTAATATTATTCCCCCACCTATGCCCCATTTGCACACATTTTAATTAATTTAACTATCACAATTAATTTAATTACCTAACTCACCTAGCCACCTAACTTATCCACCTCACCTTAGACCCATTATAATCTTATTAATTTCCTTTAGACCAAGTCCCCAGTTATCCTAACCAACTAGGACTCTTTCCAACCATAACTATTCATGACCTATTAATCCTATAACTAATTTCACACTCTAATTTACGCCATTCAACACTCCAGAACCAGGACTAAGACAAAGACCATGCCAAATTTGGGAAAAAAACCCATATTTTGGCAAGTTAGACTAATTATCCTTAACCAATGCCGGTTATTCCTTATCCAACACTGGGTCACCTAACCGCCATCGGTCAGGTTAAATATAAAATATTAACTCATTGATCAAGTTCTAAATATTGTCATCTGGATTTTACGATATAGAATTCTTTTTCACAAGTTCTCCAATGACTTTGCAACATCCCAAATATCCTCACTACATTCATAGACCACACCAAACCATCCACGGATTGATCCAGAGCTCCAACGCACTCTCCAGGAAGCATCGTGCCTTCCAGCTTCTGTTGCATTCATTCTAGACCACCTTTACTCACCACCATTGCCATCGCTTGCTTTCTACCTACATTCTAAAAGTAAGTAATTAGTCTTTCTTTTTCCATTTTGAGTAGATTGGTTAATTTTATTAGCTATCTGTTTCATTCCATATTCTACCTCACCCCAGATCTATGTCGTACCACCTCCCTCTAACTATCTTCTAGTTTATTCTTCATACCTCACCCACAAACAAATCTAACAATATTTGAGCCCTTATAATAATTCCACAACCCCATATAAACTCCTCTCACTCTCTGTGCAATCATAGAGAGAGGCCAAAACCCCATTTTTTAATATTATTTCCAAATTACCCCTTCTGACACCGGTTACCCTACCGACGTCGGTCCATTACCAGTAGCTGGAATCGGTCACTTAACTGACATCGGTCTATGAGGCTGGTAATATATTATAAACCAGAAAGCTTATAACTTCCTCCAAACAACTCTAAATCTTACCCAAATTTTCCCATACCTCACTTACAACCTCTGTTATACCTGTAAACCCAAACCAGCCTGCTAGCCCTCCTGATTTAATCGTAACTTTTCATATTGGATTAAATTTACTTATTATATGTTATATGAGATACCTAAATCTTATTAACTACAATAGGAATCATTCATTTACAATTCCTTCTTGCATTAAGTTTGTTATAAACATGGGGATTTGACAGTCATTTTAGGAAGCATCACACTTACTAGATCTAGCCTTCGCTAGACAGTCATTTGGTATTTTCTATTTTAATATCATTTGGTGGTCTTGTTTTGTTTCTTATACAAGTCGTTCCTTCTAGCCAAAGGAAAATTTCTCTAAAATCAGCTTGATCAACATTCTATGTGTGCATAAATGTCTACATAATCATAGGTATTTCCTCCATAACCTTACCTAATTATTTTGTTTCATCTCTACTTTGGGGTGAAACATTTTGACATGCCCGGTTCTTTGAAATTTTTATTTTTAGGGAATATTTTTGTGTTTGTTTCTTTCTTGAAAAGTTCACATTAAATTTTCTCCCTCGAAACCTTCTCTTCTTTCTATTTTTCCAAACAAAATTTCATTCTTTGGTGCTTGAAAAGAACATTTTCTTATTTTATTTTGTATTTCATCTAGTGAAAGAGCATTCCTCTTCCTGTTCATCACTTGCTACATCAAATTTCATTGTCAATTTAGGTTTTAAAAATTTGTGCATTTCATCCTTGTGAATTGTTTGCATTATATCAACCTAAATTTATTTGTAATCTATATACTAGAGGTCATGACCAGTCGATGATTGGTATGAATTAATCATAGTTCACACTTTGTGTACACACACCCCTATCCAAATCAATTTAAAAAATTTAGTAATTTCTTAAAACATCTTGCTTTCTGGTAGTTTCTACCAAAGGTTTAATAACCTGATTGATGGTGGATCCAGCTGGTGCTCTGGCCAATCATCATATCATAGATTAGGCCTCATGTACTATGAAGTATTATATTGGGGGACTACTTTAGCCAAAACACACCTGATACAAGCCATAGAATTCTTGTAAGGCACCTTTGTTGACCAACAAACTCTATTATACTCACAGTTAGTTTTTAAAAAGGCATAAGCCACATAACACACAAATCTAATACCTAGGATTTGTGTGTGTTTTCTGGTTTTTTCCTGATTTGTGTTTTGAGTTATAAGATTGAATCATCTATTTTTATTTTCTTTAACACTCCACAATCATAGTTAGTGTATTCCATATTTTTTCTAAGTGTAATAGAATATCATTTTTCCATACTCAGCTTCTGGGTTGGCTTTTATTTGATTTAAATAACTCTAAATTTCAAAATTTATTCAATTTCTCAAATTGCTAAGTGATCGGCAATCAGTCCAATGACTGCGGTTGGTTCCATTATCAATACTGTCACCGGTTACTAGACCGGTGTCAGTTTCTGTGTGTTTTCTAATCAAACCTGTCAAAAATAGCTTCATTTTGAAACATTTTCACTTTTTGAGTTCTGATTTCTCTCTGATACATCCATTTTTTGAGTCTCTAATCACCATTCATAGAGGCCCAGTTTCACTTATTTAATATTTTAATTTCTAAATTTATAAATTATCCATAGTAACCGATATTAGTCTAGTGACCGGCATCAATTCATCTGTCTAACCGGCACCAGTTACCCGACTGACGTCGGTTTTTGTGTTTTGATTTTCCTGTCGAAACATCAACTTATCATCATTTTCCAGATTATTCCTAGCTCCTATTTTTTATATTTGTAAACCATTTTCATAGCTTAGACTACATGTTCTTTCATTATTCACATGGTTTTGACTAGTCAGCAAGCCAATGACCTAGTCTTTCATGTTATTTGTCAACTGTTACCCCCTAGCCCATCATCGCCATATATTTCATCACTAATGGACCCCAATTTTCCTTCCACAGAACCCACAGGTGACGAGGAATTCATGTGATTTCCTTGATCATAATACTGCATCCTTATAGTCTTACCTTGCCCATTCTTCCAATCGTGAACTCGTCAAGTTAGCCTTTATTCTCCCTCTCCATGTCTCTAGTTCTCGCCCCCCACTTTTTGTATCATCCACAACTAATGTAGTGTTACCTTCTTTCACCTCCTCACCTGTCGTTTCTCATATCACCTCTACATCTTCGGTATTTATCACACCTACAGAATCTATAACACCTTTGGCGTATGTCACCCTGTTGATCTCCGCCTCACCATCATCTGCATCTCTTAGTGTAGGGATCCCTTCATCATTATTCCCTATTACCTCACAACCTCAAGTTATATCAACTCCTTTTTAGAGTTTGGTCATGTTTATACCTACTACTCTGGCCCCTATCACTACAAGGATATCTAAAAAGGTCCCTCCCACCTATACCTTATCTCAACCACCACCTGTCACCTACACCTCCCATTCATGGTATATGCCATCATCATTATTTCGTTACTTATATTCCCCTTTCTCAGTTCACTTACCTCAGCACCTCCATACATTGGTGTGCCCTCTACATCTTACTCATCATATAAACCTCCTTATATCATAGGAGGTGTGCCTCAATCTAATATGATGATGGACAAGATGCTGACCCTTGAAGCATCTATTTCCAGCTCTCACAGTGCCTTGACATATGATGAAATTTGTAATGAGCCTATTCATCTGTTCATACCCATTCATTCTTATCCTCCACATTGGGAGATGGGCTAATTTCAATTGGTTTAATAGCAAGGAAGATCTGCAACAACATTTTTGATCTTTATAACACATCTATTATCTGATCACCTACAATGATGACTTGCTTATTAGGAACTTTTTCCATGTCCTTGATAGGACTGAATTTAGATTGGTATAATGTTTTACCCCAGACACTCAATTTTTTCGTTTAATCAATTAGCCCAGGCCTTCCTTGACCATTTCTCCATCAAAAATACTAAGAAATTCTCCATGAATGACATATATTCAATGTGCCAATACGAGGACAAGTCTATTCGCAGATTTTATTACACATTGGGAAAGCCTTATTAAGCAGCTCACCTTTTAACCTCCCTAAACTGAGCTGATAGAGTTGTTCACTAGATCTTGTGCCAGGAACATCTCACAACCTCTACAATTATAGACATATAGAACATTTCATGAGGCATTCACCATGGCTTGGAAGTTAGAAATATGTGCCCTAAAAGAGAATAAACTTTAGTTGTGCAATAAGAGTGCTTCATTCAAATCGAATGACTCCTCTTCCTCTTCTAAACCACAAAATAACTTTTTGAAGTAAAAGGATCTGTCAATGCAGCGGTTCTAAAATATAGTGCTTCTCATCCTTTAAACCAACCAAAACCACCTTCTACTTTGTCCCCTATTCAAAATTTCCAGTATAGGTATGAACAACGACATTATACCCCCCATAGGAGAACCCTACTCCTCTGTATTGGAAAAGTTGTTAAAAGAAGGCACCATCACCCTTCTTCCCATTAAACAACATACTAGTTTTTGACCCTTCCCATCTTGTACCAACATGGTATAAGGAGAACGACTACTGCAATTATCACCACGTTAGGGGCCATAGCAATGGAAAATGTAAAATTTTTAAGAAAATTGTCTAGGAATGTTAGATAATGGAGATATCATCCTAGAAAAGCCCAACGTGTCAGCAAATCAAAACCTACATATCTTTAAGAAACCTTTCCCAAATCATACTCATTCATCAAACCATGTGGGTGAGACCTCTAACACCAATGTTCATGAGGTTCACACCATCTTCAATACCATACCTGCTTCTTCCGCTCAGTTTCTTTCCATCTCATATATTGATGAAATCCTTGCACGACCTCCTCTACCCACAGAGGAACCTGTTTCTCCTACTCCTCTACCCATGGAGGAGTTTACCTCACCTACTCTTCTACCAATGGAAGAACCAACCCTACCCACTATTTCACTTAATCTTTCATCTACCACAAATATTACCCCACTTATCCCCCCACCTTTCAAGGAACCTGCACTTTCCACGCTTCTACCCATGGATGCACTTATTTCATCTTCTTCCCCACCTAAGGAAGAGCCTACACTACCTACCTTGCTCCCTCCTCAACCCATAGAAGAGCCACTTTCATACTCTCTTCCTGTTAGTGATACATCTCTTAGGGTCTACCAGGATCATGTTAATCTTCTTGCATCATTTCTACCTATAGAGTCAGAAGCGAAAAGTTTCCATGTCTCGCAGACCTACAAATTTTTCACAAGGAATTACCACCAATTCGTCATCATCTTCTTCTACCTCTACGTTATTCTCTTATTTGGTTGATCACTTAGAGTATGTTGATCACACCACACTCTTGAGGATCCTATGTCTCCCAATACCTACACAAATGAATATGATGACCCTGGACACTTCAAACATTTATCAAAAGATAATCCAAACAACTAAGATCATGATGCCTGAACAAGTCATATTATCATCTTCTTCATCAACCTCGCCTTCACCTTAACCTTCAATTACACCCAAATCTTCACCCACACCTAAACCTAATGCTACAACTAGGGGTCCATCCTACACCTATTTTAGTGCATCTTGTAGTGAAATTAGATCTGTCTACTAAATAACCACCTATCACGAAGTCAACTCCCACACATAAGAAGAAGACACAATCTCCTAGGCCTTATTCGACCTCACCTCTTCCATCAATTTTAGGCCACATTCATCAACCTTGGTCAAGAAACCACTTCACCAAGGACATTCTAAGGTATGATAGCCTACATTTGCACCTTCATCACCTCATTCACACCACACCTTTACGTCATCAATGAAACAAACCCCAAGTGCAGAATTCCACACCCATGCCTTTACCTTCATCACCGCTTCAACCCATACCCATCGCCTTTACCTGCATTATATTTTCAGCCCACAACCTATGTCTTTACCTTCATTATCCTATTTACATACATAATCTACATTGCCTTTCGCCACATCACTACTGACACAACCACTCTCACCATGTATTTTTTAGATTTCCCTCATCTTTTGTCTCCTTCTTCCTCACATACCACACATACACCTATACACAAGAAAGTGCCACCTAAATAAAAAACAAACAAAAAAATCCTAGTTACCTACCAAAAAGGTAACCCCGCCTATACCACCTCCAACAACACCTATTCCACAAAAATCACCTACACCTTCACCAAAACTCACTTTGACTTCATATTTTGATCTGTTGGTAGGATCCTATTCTAATGTCCTTTGTAGGCTACTAAAAACCTCTATTATCACATTACCACCCATCAAACCTTATGACTCACTCAAACATAAACTAACAAGGTTTGACAATACTAAGATTTTTACATATCATCTCTCTCTAAGGAAATGATATTGGGGATTGTAAGGACCGTTAGAAAATGTTCTCCTTCAGCTTTGTAATTTGGAAATCCCCTTGGAAGAAGATGACATATTAGATGAGAATTTCATTCCTGCTTTCACCCACCGCCACATGACCTAATCTTATATCTATCTAGAAGTCCCTTACCTCCATCTCTGCAACAATCTTTTTCACCTTCAGTATTCACAATCAACATGTTCTACATATATCCACTCAGATCACAATACTCTGAAGAAAAATGAAAAGAAAATGTTAGTAACCCTTCTACTTCACTTTCACCCACCGTCACACCCACATCTAATCGCAAGGTACCAATCCGTGGGCCAGCTTATCCTTAAACATCGTACAAAGATAAAAAATGGCTTAACCAACCTCCCCAACCGATATTCTTTTCCTAGTTAATTATTTTTTCCCACCCTGCCAGTAAACCTTCCACATATAGCACATCTCCTCATTTTTCCTCCATACGGTTTTCCACCTAGAAGACCTTACATAAACCTTACCTAACCTTTCCAAATCAACCTTGCCTAATCTTAACACAACCTTACCTATCATCACCTAATTCCTCATTATCCTATGGGGGACTTGACATTCCCCTTTCCTTCTATCTACACCTCATCAACCAAACTGGACCTTATTCATCTACCTTACCCTACCTTGCCTAATTCTACCCTATACCTTTGGGGGACTTATTCACCATATCCCTATTCTTCCCTATACCTGTGGAACCGTACTCATAAAAAACTAGACCTTTTTCGTCTTCCTGGATCCCACCTCACCCAAAATCAACATGTAACTAAAATAGAGAAAATAAAATGGGGAAAGTTTGCTCCTAATTAGATTGGACTCTACATTATCACCCATACTTATGGATCAGGTGTCTTATCATTTATCTTCCCTCGAAGGTAAACCCATACCTAAGCCCCTTAATGTCTTACATCTTTGACCATTCTACTATTTAATAAAGCAATACATTACTTTATGTCACCTTTATGCTCATCCCTTGAGTGAACCTTTCCTTCCATCTACCTATTTCCATGACCACTGACTCAAACTAAAATCATGTGATTATCCATCACCGTTTAGCCTTATCTTCAATATGAGTATCACGGATCTACTCATGGAATGATTCTCATGGATACTTTTCATCCTTTTCAAGATAGCAATCTCATGGTCATTCGTCACTTGAAACCCCTATTTCTTAGCTAACCTCTCTTAGTGTTATGCTCATGCCTTCATAATAGAGGCCTATACTCCTTTTATATTCTTGTCCATGACCTAAAGTCAAAAGTACATACAATAAACAACAAAAATATATACATGGGATAACCAAAAACTCTACTCCTTGAGTCAAACTTCTCACAAATATATGATTCCCCTCAAAAAGGACATCTACCTCTCTTTCTTGCTGCTATAAGTAGACTGCTCCCTTGAAGGACAACTATAAAAGTGCTCAACCACTTCATTGTAATTGGTCTATCCAAAAATAAGACTACATCTGTATATCTCAAAGGAAATAAATCCGGAGCTTCCTACAATCGACTTAGCTTTAAGAAGACCTCAAGGAGAACTTATTTTATCCCATTATAGACTTCCCACATTGATCAGTCTATATAAAAAAAAAGAAAATAAAAAATCAAGAAAAATAAAAAACTATTGGTCATGGACTTGCCTATTCTAGTTTTGGGGTATCTTGCAGAAGGGGCATGTTGTTTCACAAATAAGGTTACACTAAACACAACCCTTACACCCTTACCCTACTATTTTATTATATTTTAAACCTAGCTCAAGGGACCACATGTGTACTTTAAACATAGTGATCATGCAAATTCTTTCACCTATAGACCTTTCACATCATGCAACGTATCTAGGGACTTACAATCAAATAAGTCTAAAGGTATTAACATTTATGGTCTTTTCCAACTTGGAGCATTTCACTTCTTTTCAATTCACCTCTACCTCCCTTGTTGTTTGTTCAATAAGAACATGATCATCAAAATTGATTTAACCATAACACCTTCATTTATACCTATTCCCAACTTACCTTTCCTATTACTTATTCAAAATTTAACCATGCCTATTTTCAAACATGCCTTACCTAACTAATCTACCAATCTAGCCTACCTATTCATCCTGCCCTCACCCAATCTCATTCTTCCTTGGTTTATCGGATAAATGCATTGACCTGAGGCCCCTTTTGCAAGGGCTATATAGGAAAAAATCTTATTGGGCATGGGGCCCTTTGAGGTTAGCTCGGCCACTCCTTTTCCAATCATCATTTTCCCCATCAAACAAAGACATTAGTTAGTTAGTTTCCATCAAAATAATAACTTGGAAGTTAAATCAAACACAAAGTTGTACATAACCCATGCAAATCATCATTTACTTTCCATAAAATAAGTAACTTGCAAATTAAATCAACAAATCATAACACCAAACAATGCCTAATCATCTAAGTTTCCATGACATAAATAAAGTGGAAATGAAATTCAAACTTGGAAATATCAACCCAGACCATTCCTAATCATCTAGTTTCCATAATATCAATACATTTGGAAACTAAAACTCAAACCATATAACCATCATTCAACCATGTCTAAACCTCTCATTTTCCATAATATCAAGAACCTGGACAACCTTAAAACCACACCATGCCTAAACATCTAGTTTCCCATCACCTCAATAGCCTTGGAAATTAAACCAGATATGCCTCATTTGCCCTAAGATGTTACTATAGGATGGCATTTTATTGTTTCCCCAACCACACACCACCTTTCAGGTTCACCTAGTAGCATTATCCGACCTTACCCCTCTCCCTAAATGTATTTAGGGGTACTTTTTTTCCTACATTGCACTCCTAACCGTCGGCCTTACCTTTGTACCCACTCTGAACCTAAACCCATTGGAAACTTGAATTCGCTTACTCGTTGTACCTTGCGATTAAGCTACTCATGTTGTTTAGCTGACTAACCTTTCCTTTCCTGATGTCATGAATGTTTATCTTGACCGACCTAAAACCTTTGGTTTTTTGGAACACACCTAATGCCCATTCCTTCACCTATCCTCATTTTGTTTCAGGACCGTATCATATTACCTTGGATACCTAAACCACATCAACCTTATTTGGATAAAATATCAATTTTTGATGAGGTAGAGTTTATGAGCTCTTCAACCTAGTGCCCTTTTCACATTCTACACGTGTGCATGCACATTTGAATGCCCCCACCTATTACCTACACCCAAAATTACCATTTCCCGTGCATCCGTACGCCTATCGTTATTTTTTTGTATCACCTACCATTTTGTCAAGCTCATCACCGATTCCAGCCTACTCCTTCATTAGATCTGACATTTGAGGGAGATCACCTCCACCCATACCTTGGGGTAAATTTAACCTCAACCCATACCTAGGGTAACCACCCCTCGGTTTTATCAGTGTCACTTATTAATACAAGCTACGTGATACAAAAGGGGAAAATGTAGACATCTCAAAATCATGTCGCAGACCCTTTTAATCCCCTTCGACTAATTAATTCAATATGATTCCCCCACCTATGCCCACTTGCACATATTTTAATTAATTTAATCATCACAATTAATTTAATTATCTACATTACCCCTCTAGTTCACCTAACCCACCTCGCTTATCTCAAGTTCACCCTAGACCTATTCAAAGCTCATTAATTGCCCTAGACCAAGTATCCACTTATCTTAACCAATTGGGACTCTTTCCAACCATAAATATTCATGGCCTATTAATCCTCTAACAAATTTTACTCTCTAATTTATGCCATTCAAACACTCCATATCTGGGACTAAGCCAAAGACCATGTACCAAATTTGGGAGAAAAACCCTATTTTTGTAAAGTTAGACTAATTCTCCTTAACCGACGCCGTTTATTCCTCTGTCAATGTTGGTCACCTATCCCCCATCAATTAGGTTAAATAGAAAATATTAACTCATTGACCAGGTTCTGAATCTTTTCATCTGGCTTTTGTGATATATAATTCTCATTCATGAGTTCCTCCAGCAACTTTGTGACATACCAGAGATCCTCATTACATTCAGAGACCATACCAATCATCCACATATTGATCTAGAGCTCCATTGCACTCTCTGGGAAGCATCATGCCTTCCAGCTTCTTTACTTCGTTCAA